>WNWU01000098.1:737497-747508 GCA_012654045.1 Ptyas mucosa
GATAGATAGATAGATAGATAGATAGATAGATAGATAGATAGATAGATGATAGATAGATAGAAGACAGACAGACAATAGATGACAGGTAGATGGATGGATGGATGGATGGATGGATGGATGGATGGATGGACGGACGGACAAGCAGACAGATTCTAAGCTTCAGCTTCAGGATCTGTCCTCCCAGTCAGGTTTGATTTCCTTTAGGATTGGCTGCTTTGATCTCCCTGCAGCCCAAGGGACTCCCAAAAGTCTTCTCTTCCACCGCAATTCGAAAGCAACCTTCTGCTTAGCTCTGCGCAAGCGAAACCTTCCCTCTAGCCTTTCTGAGACACACGGAAAGCGGAGTGATGACTTTTTCCTCCATTTCTGCACCTGGTATTTGCACCCTCAAGGACATTGATTTGGCCTCGTTGTCGAGATCCTTTTGATGCCCACCAAAGGCCTTTTGGTGCTTCTCCGCCTCCCTTGACACTGTTTTGAAGCCCGTTTCCGCTGCCTTTAATTGCCAGGGTTGAGATGACTGTGATGGGCTGTTGATGTTTCATAATGCTTTTTTTCCCCCTTTTTTTGCTGTGTTGGCAGCTTTGTTTGAAATATGGAAACAGACTAGAAAGCTAATGTTCAAGGGCAAGACAGAGCTGTTTTAATCAAGAGAACAAATAACTGTTTTGTGGGGAAACAAAAGTTGCTTGAATGGATTAGGTGGCCATCAAACTCGTCGGTTCTGTCTTGAATGGAAAACAATGAGTGCGGAGGTGGGCTCTTAATTTCAGATGTTCTTTGTGAGGGAGATATTCAGAGATCTGCTCTGAAAGCAATGGGAGGAGGAGGGGGGAAGGAGAAAGAGGAAGAGAAATAGGAGGAGAAGGAGGAGGAAGAAGAAGAGGAGGAGGAGGAGGAAGAGAAATAGGAGGAGAAGGAAGAGAAATAGAAGGAAGAGGAGGAGAGAAAGAGAAGGAGGAAGAGAAGGAAGATAAATAGAAGGAGGAGGAGGAGAAGAAGGAAGAGAAATAGAAGGAGGAGGAGGAGGATGGAAAGAGAAGGAGGAAGAGAAGGAAGATAAATAGAAGGAAGAGAAGAAGAAGGAAGAGAAATGCAGGAGGAGGAGGGAAGGAAAAGGAGAAGGAGGGGAGAAGGAAAAGGAGAAGGAAGAAATAGAAGGAGGAGGAGGGAAGAAGGAGGAAGAGAAGGAAGAGAAATAGAAGGAGGGAATGAGGAAGAGGAGAAGAAGGAAGAGAAATAGAAGGAGGAGGGAAGGAGAAGAAGGAAGAGAAGGAAGAGAAATAGAAGGAGGAGGAGGAGGTTCTCACCTATCCCTGGGTTTACCCATTACTTGATTCTGCCCCATTCATAACAGGCTTTCGCTACAGCTTCAACAACTGAACTATTGGAAAGGTCTTCCATAGAAACAAAGAGGACTTCCCTTCTGCGTCTTTCCTCCAATTTTTTTTCCCCCAGAGCATGATTTTTTTCATTCTGTAAATCACACAGGAGTTCTGCATTCCAGATCACACTCAATTCCTTTCTGCCTTAAAACATGGTGGGATCCTTCCTTCCTTCCCTCCCTCCCTTCCTTTGACTCCGTTGGATTTGGGCCAGCCTTCCAGGTAAGTCACCTGGAGCCTTTTGAGATGTTTGGGATTTCAGCTCCCAACAGTCTCAGGCAAGTAAACACTGACGGCAAAGGATTGTGGGAAAGTATTCCAAAGCATGTGGAAGACCCTCGGTTGACTAGCTTTCCAGCCAAGGGTGCAAATCTCTTAGTCAATTGGCCTGCTGTGTCGACGAACGGACTCATGTAGGATTCATTTTCGGCTCTGTTTCCGATGATGCCTCCGCTCCTCTCCAAACCTCAGGTCCGTTTTTGCCAAATGCCCTGTGCTGAACCCCATCCCATCCCCCCAAAAAAGGGGACAGTGACAGCTCCTCTTCCACACGAGAGCCGAGATTACCACCGGGGTGTCACGGGACTGACAATGGCAAGATTTAATCTGCTGGGTGTGCGATTCATTAAAACAAGACATCCAGAGTTTCGTCGTGATGCCAACCAGCCATCTGCGCCCTCCGTTCGCGGGCTCGGAATACAAGGGGACAGCTTGTGAGAGACAGGCTGGCATCGGCATTGCAATTCATCTTCTGCAGTAGAATGGGGGAAAGCTGCTTTGCCTGGGCGAATCCCTGCCATCTGAGGATGTTCCCCTCCAAAAAAACGCTGCTCTAGCAAGCAATTAAATCTTGGATAGGGTTAGGGCAGTGGTGAAATCCAATTTTTTTTTACTATTGGTTCTGTGGGCGTAGCTTGGTGGGCGTGGCTTGGTGGGCGTGGCAGGGGAAGGATACCGCAAAATCCCCATTCCCTTCCCACTCCTGGGGGAAGGATATTGCAAAACCTCCATTCCCACCCCACTCTGGGGCCAGGCAGAGGTGGCATTTGCCGGTTCTCCGAACTGGTCAAAATTTCCGCTACCGGTTCTCCAGAACCTGTCAGATCCTGCTGGATTTCACCCCTGGGTTAGGGGCAAAGTACCAAGTGTTGCTTGCCCTTCGTTTCTGGGAAGTAGGAGAAAATTAAATTTTTTATCCCTCGTGGGGGGTTGGACTAGCAACTTGGTAATTTTTCAGAAAGATTCTTCAGCCAAGGAATAGTCCAACTTAGTTGCAAAGCTCATTTGTCCGTCTTTCCGGAGTTGGGCTGACGTTCCTTGAAGAAGGGAGAAAAAGTCTTCATCCGAGAAATTGTCCAAGTTAGTTACATTGCTCGTTTCTCCATCTTTCCAGAGTTGGGCTGACGTTCCTTGGAGAGGGGAGAGTTAAACGGATGTCTTTTAACTTTTACAACTGTTAGTAAGTCTTGTAAATAGAGGCCAGCGCACGGTCCACGGCTATCACTTGCACAAGAAGGACTGAGCTTGTACATTTCTTGCTTGGCGCTCTGCATTCCAAACCAACGTCAAGAGTCTTTCTCAAAGCCTTCATTGGAGATGAAGGATCTCCAGATGGAAAGTAGAAGGAAGGCGGGAAGAGGTCATCTCCTCGGCTGGTTTGAGTGACAAAAAGATTCTCGCTCTTGAAACCACTTCTTGCAAGTGGCGAAGTTAACTCATGGCCATCATTTAGCAGCCAATTTGGGAAAGCAGCAAGGGGCATCGGTTTTTGGTGAATGCCCTTCTTCCTTCATCAGTCCAAGAGATGGGAGAAAAATTTTGGGTGCCCGTCAGGGCCCCCAATGGCTGGATTCAATCTGTGCATGTTAGCCTGTTTGTTCCCTCTTCCCCCAGGAGAGAGAGGTGAGATGTAGCCAGTGATGGGATCCTTCCGGTTTAACAACCGGTTCGGTGATCGCACGCTGCACGCACAAAAAAATCACCTTCCCCATTAGTGCTAGGGAATTAAAACAGCTGAGGCACGGCAATCCACTCTGCCGCGCTAATCAGCTGCAAAGATAAAGGTAAGTAAAGCTCAGGGGCAGGCCCAGCTGATTGTCAGAGCGAACCGGTTCACTCCCGGCTGATCGTCAGGCCTACCAGTTCGCCCGAAACGGTCCGAACCAGTAGAATCCCACCCCTGGACATAGCACTGGAATGAACTCTTTGAAACGCATATTGGTAGTCCAGCAAATCTCTGATAGCCTGGTTGATCTCTGAGGAGCTCCACCGAGCAAAAACATCTGAACATTGGACCTGGATGATTAGAGATCCACTGTGTCTCTGGTTATGCAACACAAAAAGAAGTAAAGCTATGTACAAGACTTCAAAGAGCTGAAGAAGCTTCTCGGATGAAAAGCAAAATGCCTTCAAAGAAAAACCAGAAAGTCCAGTTGCCTCTTGAAAAAAGCACCCTTCGGACAACCATGACCTGGATGGCCGAGAATCTCCATAGACTTCAAAGACTTGTGAATGCTTCTTGACTCCAGGGTAGTAACCTCATGGACGAGATGATATTCCGTTTCCAGTTCATCATTCACAGCTGTGGGTTTCAGAAATGCCTACAACTGGTTCGCCTCGTGCACGCACGCTTGCTTCGCATACACGCATGCCTTCAGTGCAAGTGCCTGGCCTTCCGTGCATGCGCTTTGCTCATGCGCGTGCCCTCCGTGAATGCGCATAGCCTCAGAAACGTGTCTAAATATAATGTCTTTACGCTGTGGCGGGTGGGCAGGCCGCTACTGGTTAGCCCGAACCGGTTCGAACTGGCTGAATACCACCTCTGATCATACAGGCCTTACCCATCATCAGATCCTACGGAAAGTTGATGGGCAGAGCCAACTTGCCCTAAAAAGAGAGGAGAAGTAGTTCAGAAGTAGATGTTCAGAAGAAGAAACCAACCTCTAGAGAATAGGGGGAGGAAAGATTAGGAGAAAATAGGCCAAGCCAAAGAAAGGCACAAACTTGAATAAAACAGATCATCAAATGTACATTTCAATCATTGTCACTGTCGCCATCACCTTCTCCTTTTCTCCATCATCAGGGCCATCATGCCACCAAATGAAAGCAAAGTAATTCAGGGGAAGAAAAAAAAAAAACCCATCTGGAAGCTCCCAAATGTACGCAACCTCATTGCTTGGCTATTTCTTCCAAATTTGTATTCAATCACCCACTGATTTGTCAGTAGATCTGGGCCTGTCTAGGATTTTCCTACTGAAGAAAGCTATTTCAATTCCCCGAACCATTGTCAACCCTGAAGTGAACCTGGCTGGGGCCATATTACAGGCCATAACAACAGAGGGAGGGGGGGAAATAGCTAGAGGGGTTTTTGTAGCCAAAACAATACAGTTTTCCCTGTGGGAACCAAGGACATTCTCACAGGTGGTTGGCCAGAGGAGGAGTGAAGTCACTAAGCAACCAGCATGACCAGTGACTTGAGGGAAAGGGGGAAACTTTTAATTTTTAATTAGGTGAAAGCCGCGGGAACTTTCAGAGTTGGCTTTCACCGGTTGTGCCAATATGATCATTTTCTTTTAATGACCCCATAATCCCTTGCGGGGTGGAGTTCTGGCCAACTGAATGGAGCTGGGTGTCTAATGGCCGGATGCCCTTCCTGTCGCCATTGCGGAGTTTTGTTCAGTAGATATATTTCTCGGAGAAAGGAATATCGGCCTCTACCTAGGATCGAACTCATCGTGCTCACTGATTGTGAGGCGAGAGCTCCACCTCAAGGCCGCTGCACCACTCAGTTGTGCCGATATGATGCATCCAATAAGTTGCTCTTTGAGGAATTTGTCTAGTTTTGCTTTCTATGGGTGCATTACTTGGAACGCTGACAGACGTGTTCCAAAGACTCGGTGCTCATGGAATAGGTAACTTGGGTTGGAGGAGATAAAAATTACCCTTAACAGTGGAAAATTGCACGTAATTGCAGGAAAGTTCCTGAATGCCAAGACCAGACCCGTCTTCAGGAAGATCGTTAATTTATATAATTTCCTTCAAGTGTCATCATCTTGGCCAAAGGCTCTTCAGGAATCTCATTTTCTCTAAACACCCCCCCCCCCAAAGTGTTAATATTTTAGTTGCCGCTGCAGCATACAAAAGAAAGGCCACGAAGGATCTGTTGTTATGTAGAAACAAGAATAATAATTTCAGACACACCGGCCAATTTGTCACTTTCGCAATAGGCAAATGAGAATCTACTGCCCTAATATAAGTCATTATCTACAGCTGGAATTCAAGGTGCAGGTGCTCCTCGACTTACGACCGCAATTTCTGTTGTTAAGTGAGACGTTGGTTAAGTGAGTTTTGCCCCATTTTACATCATTTAAAGAGCTGTGGTGGCGCAGTGGTTAGAAGGCGGTACTGCAAGCTAGTTCTGCTGACTGCTGGCTGCAGTTCGGCAGTTCGATTCTCACCGGCTCAAGGTTGACTCAGCCTTCCATCAATAAAACGAGGACCCAGAGTGTTGGGGGCAATAGGCTGACTCTGTAAACCATTTAGAGAAGTGGTATATAAGTGCTATTGCTATTTATCTATCTCACGGGTCCTCAAACTTGGCAGCTTTAAGACTTGTGGACTTCAACTCCCAGAATTCTCCAGCCAGCTGGGAGTTGAAGTCCACAAGTCTTAAAGCTGCCAAGTTTGAAGACCTCTGATCTATCTCTATGTATCTGTCTGTCTGTCTGTCTGTCTCTCTCTCTCTCTCTCTCTCTATCTATCTCTCTATCTATCTATCATCTATCTATCAGCTGTGGGGGCGCAGTTATCAGAATGCAGTATTGCAAGCTAATTCTTCCCACTGCCAGCAGTTCGATCCTGACTTATTCAAGTTTGACTCATCCTTCCATCCTTCCGAGGTCCGTAAAATGAGGACCCAGATTTTGAGGGGCAAAAGGCTGACTCCGTAAGCCACTTAGAGAGGGCTGTAAAAGCACTGTGAAGTGCTATATAAGTGAAAGCCTCTTGAAAGCCTCCAGTGATGAAGCTCCCGCAACTTCCGAAGGCAACTTCTGTTCCTTCCTAGGGTTGATTGTTCTCACTGTCAGAAAATTTCCCCTTATTTATCCAAAAGTATGGATTCAGAGTATGGCACAAAGAATTCTGTTCCTTCATCAACTTCCAAAAAAAAAAAGAAAGAAAGAAAGAAAGAAAAAAAAATCACCATCTTTAATTTGCAAAGTAAATGGCCCCTGTGGTTTTTCCGGTTCTTCCTCTAGGCTGTCAGCTGCATCCTACATTTGCCCTGTAAAAGAGTTGGCAAGCCTTTAGGAGATGCATTGCTTGGAGCTAATTTATAAGATCCTGGACAGCAAGAGAGTTCATTTAATTGAAAGATGTAATTATCAGGTGTTCAAGGCGAAGGACCTCATTAATTTCACAGGCGATCTGTTGAGTGAACTGTCCTCGTTTCAAATTTTTTTTCTTTTTTTTTAACTCGCTCTCAAGGCTGAAACAGCATAGTGCAGAAAGATTAAAAGAAGGGGGGGGGAGAGAAAAAAAATCTCCCCAGGCTACACCACTCCTCCACCCCACCCTGGTCCCAATGAAGCAGGGGTGAAATCCAGCAGGTTCTGACAGGTTCTGGAGAACTGGTAGCGGAAATTTTGAGCAGTTCGGAGAACCGGCAAATACCACCTCTGGCTGGCCCCAGAGTGGGCTGGGAATGGAGATTTTGCAATATCCTTCCCCCAGGAATGGGGTGGGAATGGAGACTCTGTGGTTTCTTCCCAAATCCCCATAACTTTAACCTTAGACTGTCTACTGTAGACCTCACCCCATTCCTAAGAGGTCTGTAAGGAGCGTGCATAAGCGCACTAGAGTGCTTACCATCTCTGTCCTAATGTTTTCTTTGATTTGTATCCTTTGCATGTATTTATAATCATGTTTACACTTGTATCTGTCATAAAATACATGCTTGACAAAGTAAATGCTTGACGAGGAAAAAAAAAATCCTTCCCCCAGGAGTAGGGAGGGAACGGAGATTTTGCAGTATCCTTCCCCTGGAGTGGGGAGGGAATGGAGATTTTGCAGTATCCTTCCCCTGGAGTGGGGAGGGAATGGAGATTTTGCAGTATCCTTCCCCTGGAGTGGGGTGGGAATGGGGATTTTGCAGTATCCTTCCCCTGGAGTGGGGTGGGAATGGAGATTTTGCAGTATCCTTCCCTGCCACGCCCACCAAGCCACGCCCACAGAGCCGGTAGTAAAAAAAAAAAAAGTGAATTCCACCACCGCTACGAAGGTCTAATCAACTTCCCAGAATAATTTAGCTGAGATTTCTGAATCCAAACCACAAAGTGAGGCTGACCACAGTACCAAGAGCTCCGTTGGGATAGGATAGAGGAACCAAGGTCTTGCACATCTGTAGGAATACCGACGTTTTGGTCGATACAAAAATGATGTGGAGATTCTAAGAAGGAGTGCGGAGAAGAGCCACGGATTAGAGGCCTGTAGGTGAAAACATAGGAAGAACGGTTGCAGGAATTGGGCAGGTCTATGAAGGAATGAATGAATGTCGATCGAAAGGTCGGCAGTTCAGCGGTTCGAATCCCTAGTGCCGCGTAACGGGGTGAGCTCCCGTGACTTGTCCCAGCTTCTGCCAACCTTTGAAAGCACGGAAAAAATGCAAGTAGAAAAATAGGGACCACCTTTGGTGGGAAGGGAACAGCGTTCCGTGCGCCTTTGGAGTTGAGTCATGCCGGCCACATGACCACGGAGACGTCTTCGGACAGCGCTGGCTCTTCGGCTTTGAAACGGAGATGAGCACCGCCTCTAGAGTCGGGAACAACTAGCACATATGTGCGAGGGGAACCTTTACCTTTGCCTTCAATCAAATGAAGAGAAGAACTAAGGGAGACGTGATAACAGTTTTTCAATATTTGAGAGGCTGCCCCAAAGAAGAGAGGGGGGACAACAATTCTCCAAAGGACCTGAGGGCAAGACGAGAAGTAACGGATGGAAACTGATCCAAGGAGAGACAGAAACTTGAATTAAGGAGAAATTTCCTGTGAGTGAGAACATAATTAATCAGTGGGACCGAAGCTGCCTCCAGAAGTTGTGGGTGCTCCATCACTGGAGGCTTCCATTGAAGAGATTGGACAACCATTTGTCTGAAATGGTTGAGGCTCGAGCACGGGGTTGGACTAGAAGACCTCCAAGGCCCCTTCCAACTCTGTTAATCCTGCATATCTGCTCATGAGTTTCTCCTTTTTATAGTTCGGGGAGGAGTTCCGCCTGAAACACTTCCTCACTCGGTTTCCCAGGGCTTAATCAATGCACCTCTCCTTGTTGCTTCTGTAAATATTGAATATTACCTTCAAGGCCATCTCCATGGCTCCCTGCACCGGGCTTCAGTTTGGTTGGGGGTGAGGGTGAGGAGGGGTGGAGGGAGGGAGGGACATTCCCGCTGCGTGATTTATTTCGAATTGGATTGCATCGCAGCCGAGGCTGGCCTTCCCTAATCCGTCAAGCCCCTGCCACAACCGTACACAAACATTTATTTTTTGCTGCCTCAGCATCTCCAAGCAAGGCAGGAGAAAGATGTCCATTGTTAATCACCATAGCAACTGCAATTTAGTACTTGACGGTGCAGGGGTTTTCTTTTCTGTTGTTTTTGGGTTGTTTGTTTGCTTGCTGGGGTGGGCTGCTTATTTATTTATTTATTTCTCCCTTCCCAAGGTCTTTCGGATTTCGTTTTGTTGGTTGTTGTTTTGGGTTGGGTTTTTCCCCCCCTTTCTTTCCCAAAATTAATTGCTTATTTGTTGGCTCTGGGCTGTGGAATAGATCTTGCATCCATCCATTAATTAAAATAGAGCTGGAAGGGACCTTGGAGGTCTTCTAGTCCAGCCCCTTGCTCAAGCAGGAGACCCCATATCGTTTCAGACAAATGGTTATCCAACCTCTTCTTAAAAGCCTTCAGTGATGAAGCACCCACAACCTCTGAAGGCAAGCAGTTCCATCTATCGATGTATCAGTCTGTCTCTCTAATGTATCTTATCACTCTTTCTCTCTCTCTCTTATCCTCTCTCCCTCTCTCTCCCTCCCTGCCTCCCTCCCTATCTACCTCCCTCCCTATCTATGTACCCTGTTTCTCCGAAAATAAGACATCCCCTGATAATAAGCCCAATCGGGCTTTTGAGCACATGTGTTAAAATAAGCCTCCCCAAAAAATAAGCCCTCCCTGAAAATATTTAAATGCAGAGCTGGAAGTCAGGTAAGACGGCAAGAGGAGCCCCATCTTGCTCCATGCACCCCAAAATAATAAGACCTCCCCGAAAATAAGGCCAAGCACTTATTTCGGGGTTCAAAAAAATATAAGACAGGATCTTATTTGAGGGGAAACATGGTATCTATCTATCTATCTATCGATCGATCGATCGATCGATCGATCTACCTACCTACCTACCTACCTACCCAGCCACCCACCCTCCTATCTATCTATCTATCTATCTATCTATCTATCTATCTATCTATCTACCTACCTACCTACCTACCTACCTACCTACCTACCTACCTACGTACCCAGCCACCCAGCCACCCTCCTATCTATCTATCTATCTATCTATCTATCTATCTATCTATCTATCTA
>WNWU01000098.1:781370-794067 GCA_012654045.1 Ptyas mucosa
ATTCTATTCTATTCTATTCTATTCTATTCTATTCTATTCTATTCTATCCTATCCTATCCTATCCTATCCTATCCTATCCTATCCTATCCTATCCCACTCCACTCCACTCCACTCCTCTACTCCATCCACTCCACTCCACCCCACCCCACCCCACCCTATTCCTATTCCTATTCCTATTCCTATTCCTATTCCTATTCCTATTCCTATTCCTATTCCCATTCCCATTCCCATTCCCATTCCCATTCCTATTCCTACTCCATCCAGGATGTTGAGCTCAATATGGGTCAATCCATGGAGATCTTTCTAATGTTCTTACATCTGATCTGCTCCCCTTGCGATTTTGCTCCATTCCCCCTTTCCACTCCGCTCCTTTGAAAGTCAACCCCATCTATTACGAATCCGAGGCACCGAGAGCAATCCCTTCTTCCTTCTGCAGGCATCTGTAAGCCTATCAGGCACCAACAAAAAATAAATTAGAAGCACATATGAATCTATCAGTTTAAATAAGTAGGACAGATCTATTCAAATGTGCCCCTTCTACTCTATGCACGATATTTATCCTCTTTTGGCTTGGGTGGTCTCGCAATAGAGCTCTCATGCCCCCTACTGTTTGCTGGGCTCCAAATATATATATATATATATATATATATATATATATATATATATATATATATTTGTCAGCTTAAAACATATATATATATTTGTCAGCTTAAAAGGGATGCAGTGGTTCAGTGGCTAGGACGCTGAGCTTGTCGATCGAAAGGTCGGCAGTTCAGCAGTTCGAATCCCTAGTAATTAGTAGTAATAGTAGTAATGGGGTGAGCTCCTGTTCCTTGTCCCAGCTTCTGCCAACCTAGCAGTTCGAAAGCATGGAAAAAATGCAAGTAGAAAAATAGGGACCACCTTTGGTGGGAAGGGAACAGCGTTCTGTGCGCCCTTAGCATTGAGTCATGCCGGCCACATGACCACGGAGACGTCTTCGGACAGCGCTGGCTCTTCGGCTTTGAAACGGAGATGAGCACCGCCCCCTAGAGTCGGGAACGACTAGCACATATGTGCGAGGGGAACCTTTATCTTTATGTGTTGGGGAACTAGAATTTTGAGAACCTAACTTTGGGTTTTATTTAGATCTCACGCCAACAAGTGAACTGTTGGTCTTTTTCTCAACAGTGGCGTCCTGGTTCTAAGACAGACTGAGACACGAAAAGGACTTTGATAAATGTTGGGATCAGTCTAACAGAGTCGTGCAACCCACACGATCACAGCAAATCGTTTCAGAGTTTCCTAGAGAAGGGTTTAGCTCTTCTTAGAAGCTACTCCCAAGTAAATATCTTACAACCTACTTCTCTTTTCTTAGTTGCCTTAGTTTTTCTTAAGTTGCCACGAATGGATGCATGGGTTTTAATGCAATGAATACCTCATGTCACCTTAGCAAAATCTCTTCTTAGTGGTATTCCAATATTTGAGGGGCTGCCACAAAGAAAAGGGGGAGGGGGTGTCAACCTTTTCTCCAAAGCACCAGAAGGCAGGACAAAAAGCAACGGATGGAAACTAACCAAGGAGAGAAGCAACTTAGAACTAAGGAGAAACTTCCTGACAGTGAGAACAATTAACCAGTGGAACAGCTAACCACCAGAAGTTGTGGGTGCTCCATCACTGGAGAGTTTTAAGAAGAGATGAGATTTGTTCCGAATGGTATAGGGTCTCCTGTTTGTGCAGGGAGTTGGACTAGAAGACGTCCAAGGTACCTTCCAACTGTGTTATTGTGTTATTTTTCTCTTCCTTCACCTACAACAGACAATACTGCTGTACTAATAGGTCCCAAACGTTTGTCCAAAACTATTTATATTCACTTGTGAATGAATGTAGAGGCAACTCATTGAGTCATCCCATGACATCGCCGTCATTTTTGCCTACGGCTACACACAAACTGGAAATAAGCGAACTTAAGCCACAGATGTTGGCTTAAAATATTGGCTATCGATTTCTCAACTGGCAAGGGAAAATTTAAGCAGAACCTCTCCTATATGACAGAACCTCTTCATGGTTTGTTGTTAGTTGCGAAGTCGTGTCCGACCCATCGCGACCCCATGGACAACATTCCTCCAGACCTTCCTGTCCTCTACCATCCCCTGGAGCCCATTTAAGCTCATGCCGACTGCTTCAGTGACTCCATCCAGCCTCCTCATTCTCTGCCGTCCCCTTCTTCTTTTGCCCTCCATCGTTCCCAGCATTAAGCTCTTCTCCAGGGAGTCCTTCCTTCCTTCCTTCTCATTAGGTGGCCAAAGGATTTGAGTTTCCTCTTCAGGATCTGGCCTTCTAAAGAGCAGTCAGGGTTGATCTCCTCTAGGACTGACCGGTTGGATCGCCTTGCAGTCCAAGGGACTCGCAGGAGTCTTCTCCAGCACCATCGTTCAAAGGCCTCCATTCTTGAAGGAAAACTCTAATTTATAAAAGGAATCGGAGTGCCAAGAGCCCCAAATCCTTGCGGTATTTAAGGCCACTTGAACGCTCTGTCACTAGAGCCGAAATGCTCCTTTAGCTGAGGTTGACTTCTTGTTCAGCTACCTACTCACGGAGAAGCCACATATATTAGGTTCTGAGAAACCATCTGTTTTCTACGGACATCAATAAAACTCCCAACATTTCTCAGCCCTGGCAATGATGGCTGAGGTTGCTAGGCGTTGAATTTAGCAGCAGTCTGAAGAGCTGTGGGTGCTGTACTTCTCCAGGAGTGATACTTGGTTCACTGTAAATAATATGACAAAGAGGGCAGGAGTGTCAAGTCAAGTGCCCCCCTCCCTTCGCCCCAGCTCATACGATGCAAACTAAATCTGTCCGCGGAGAACATTTCATCTCGAATCGCAACACAAGGCTGGCGATAAACACAACGTTGAAGAGGGCTGGCTTTCCCACCCACCTCCCATCAACCATGCGATCTAGCCCCTTAAATTAAGTAGATGCACGCCCAACCCACCCTGCGAAAACCGGTCATTCAACTTTGGGACGTTTCGGCGCTCCCTGCCTGCCACCCATGAAAACTGGTCGAAGGAAAAGCAGGGTTGAGGGGAAAAGAAGCTAAGCCAGATGTCAGAAGGTTCCCCTTGCTAAGGCAGATGACGCTCCTTGGATCTCAGAAGGGGACACGAGAGGCTCAGCACCAACTGGCAAGGAAGAGACAGGATGGGCCTCCCAGAATCTGTTCCCCACCCGCCCGTCCGGATGTCTCTGCGCATGCGCAGAAGCCCATGAGCGAATCGGTAGCGGCCGAAATTAAAACCCACTACTCAGTGGTGAAAACGAATTTTTTTTGCTACCGGTTCTGTGGGCGGGGCTTGGTGGGCATGGTATGGCTTGGTGGGCGTGGCAGGGGAAGGATACTGCAAAATCTCCATTCTCTCCCCACTCCTGGGGGAAGGATATTGCAAAATCTCCATTCCCAACCCATTCTGGGGCCAGCCAGAGGTGGCATTTGCCGGTTCTGCGAACTACTCAAAATTTCCGCCGTTGGTTCTCCGAACTGCTCAAATTTTCCGCTACTGGTTCTCCAGAACCTGTCAGAACCTGCTGGATTTCACCCCTGCCACTACTGATCTGTTCTGACCTAGGCTTCCCAAAAGCACAAAGCCAACTCCTCGTCCCGATAAAACCCCTTTTTATTTAGTTTAAAGGGAATTCCTCTCCAGCAAAGTCCCAGCCAACAGTCTTTCAAGAGATTTCACAACTGCAGACCTTGATCAGGCTTGGAGAGTGGCCAGGCCGATATCTTCCCAATGCCACTCTGCAGCAGACAATGCTTGGCAAGAAGTCAGGAAT
The DNA here is from genome assembly GCA_012654045.1 of Ptyas mucosa. NCBI lineage: Eukaryota > Metazoa > Chordata > Lepidosauria > Squamata > Colubridae > Ptyas > Ptyas mucosa. The sequence goes on from WNWU01000098.1 coordinate 785,187, forward strand.
AGATCTTCCCTCTAATGAATTGAACTAATTTTCTCCTGCAAACTCCCCTCCCTTTCGCTCCTCTTTATTCCCTCTGGGAGGGGCCATTCACCATCCACCTGTGGCTTTACTCCTGAGTCGACCCTTGTTCTTTAGCTGTTCCCTTCTCCTGGCAGCTCTGCGTGCGCGCACACTGGGAACAGGCTCCAGCTGTTTTTCTGCCCCACTGATATCTGACTCCGAAGGCAGCTGACAACTGTCAGACGGCCCTGGCCCCCTCTCTGCCTCCGACGCAGAGCACTCCTCACAGCCTTCCCCAGACTCCAGGACTGACCCATGTTCCTCCCCAATCTCCTCATTGTCTGAGTCTCCCACCGGCTCCGCTGGCCACTGGCGGGCCACAACAGAAGTTTCTCCAGTAGGGAAAAAGGAGAAACAGATGCCGACAGCAACGGTGGGCTAGGACAAGCCGTGAAAGATGGGCAAATAATTTGGGCCAACCCAGAACTGGATGCTTGCTTGGGGTCATTTGGTTCCTGTGGTCTCAAGTTAGGATTCCAGGCCCTCCAACTAGACCTCAAGGAGTTTTGAGTTGGAAGCTTCCTTGCTTTCCAGAGACAAGTGTCACCATGGAAGCTATGTTCTCCTTATCTTCTCCCACCAGCTGTCGCTCGTAGGAGGTCTGTGCTTAAGGCGAGATTTCAGTCAAGCTTCCTTGTTTCTCTGAAGTTCTCAGCAGGTTCCATCCACACAAACAGGAATTTCTTTCATTCTGCCTCCGACGCTCCAGAGCTTCCTTTTTGGGGGTCTCTCGATCTCTTGAGCCAAGGCTGGCAACAGTCTCCTAAAATGGATCCAACCTCACCCACCCAGGAGAGGATCTCCCTTCTCGCAGAACCAGGTCATCTAGTCTAACTCCCTCGCCCGCCCAAGCAGGAGATCCTATACCATTTCTGACAGATGGCAGTCTGTCTTTCTCAAGGAGAATCTCTCCTTGATCAGTTTCCATCCATTATTCCTTGTCTGGCCTTCAGGTGCTTTAGAAAATAGCTTGACCCCCCCCCCTCTCTTTGGTAGCCCCTCAAATATTGGAAGATGTTATCCTGTCTCCCCTGGTCCTTCTCTTCACTAGACCAGCCATGCCCAGTTCCTGCAACCGTTCATCGTATGTTTTAGCCTCCAGTGTTGGACATCACAGCTTACTGGGAAGGCAAAGCTAGGGTCAATAATTCTGCACCGGCTACGAACCAGAGTGTTCCATGGGCCTTTCTCTGCTCCACCGTTGCAAATCCCTGGATGTCACCATCGCTTCCTCTCTGGGTATTGTAACCGCCTGCAGCCATTCAATCAGGAGTAGTTAACCTAGATCTGTATTGAGACAGCATCCCCCAGTGGATTTGCGCCCTCCCCCCCCCCCCCGGGAAATTTATTTTTCAACTTTTCCCCCTGGCGGGAAAGGGGGGGGGGGGGGGAAGAGAGAAAAAGAAAAAAAGCCCTTCCTCATTCAATCAGCTGCTTCGGTCCTTCTCTTATAACCGTCTCTCTCTCTGTTTTATTCCGGAAAACCCAACTTTAAAAAAACAAAAACCCTAACTTTTCTGCACTGTTAGTCACAGCAAAGGTAAGGGAGTCCTTGCGGATTCGCAAGTTGCAGGTCGTCCTCGAGTTACGACCGTTCGTTTAATGCCTGTTGGAAGTTATGACAGCTCTGGTAACTCGCACTTACAGCCGGTAACTCGCACTTACGAATACCGCAGTCATCCCCTGTGGGGGGGGGACGTGACTAAAATTCAGGTGCTCTGACAGCATAGAAAAAGTGACATACGACCCGTCCTCGAACTTACGACCACTGCAATCATCATGGCGGGGGACATGAGTAAAATTCAGGCACTCTGACAGCATAGAAAAAGTGACTTATGACCGGTCCTCGAACTTATGACCACCCCAGTCATCCCTGCGGGGGACATGAGTAAAATTCAGGCGCTTTGACAGTGTAGAAAAAGTGACTTATGACCCGTCCTCGAACTTACGACCACCACAATCATCCCTGCGGGGGACATGAGTAAAATTCAGGCGCTGTGACAGCATAGAAAAAGTGACTTATGACCGGTCCTCAAACTTACGACCACCGCAGTCATCTCTGCAGTGACGACCGGTCCTCGCACTTACGACCACCACAGTCATCTCTGCAGTGACGACCAGTCCTCACTCTTACGACTACCGCAGTCATCCCTGCAGTCACACGACCAAGCATGTATTTTTCCCAGGGTCACATGATCGTCATTTAAAAACTATCCCAAGGGGATTTCGAACAACTCAATGGGGGGGGAGGGGGAGGGAGGGCAGCAAAAAAAAAAAGGTTATAAACATCAGTATTTTTATAAAAAAAACAAAATCTGAAGAGCAAAAGGGAAATGTCGCATTTCAAGGTCTTTTCCAATAATGCCCAACCCCAAAAATAATATAGGAAAATAGCGTAGACAGACAAAAAAGAAAAGACCATTTAAATAGAGTGATACCTTGGTATTCGGCATTAATTGGGAGCAGCTGAGATGAGCCCAAATAGTCCACACTTACGACCGTTCATTCTGCACCCCGAAATGGCAAAATTGAGGAGGCAGGCAGTCCTCGACTTACGACCGTTCATTCTGCACCCCGAAATGGCAAAATTGAGGAGGCAGGCACTCCTTGACTTATGACTGTTCATTCTGTACCCCGAAATGCAAAATTGAGAGGGGCAGGCGGTCCTCGACTTATGACTGTTCATTCTGTACCCCGAAATGGCAAAATTGAGGAGGCAGGCAGTCCTCGACTTATGACTGTTCATTCTGCACCCCGAAATGGCAAAATTGAGGAGGCAGGCAGTCCTCGACTTATGACTGTTCATTTTGCACCCCGAAATGGCAAAATTGAGGAGGCAGGCGGTCCTCGACTTATGACTGTTCATTCTGCACCCCGAAATGGCAAAATTGAGGAGGCAGGCGGTCCTCGACTTATGACTGTTCATTCTGTATCCCGAAATGGCAAAATTGAGGAGGCAGGCGGTCCTCGACTTATGACTGTTCATTCTGTACCCCAAAATGGCAAAATTGAGGAGGCAGGCGGTCCTCGACTTATGACTGTTCATTCTGTACCCCAAAATGGCAAATTTGAGGGGGGCAGGCAGTCCTCGACTTTTGACTGTTCATTCTGTACCCCGAAATGGCAAATTTGAGGGGGGCAGGCAGTCCTCGACTTATGACTGTTCATTCTGTACCCCGAAATGGCAAATTTGAGGGGGGCAGGCACTCCTCGACTTATGACTCTTCATTCTGCATCCCAAAATGGCAAATTTGAGGGGGGCAGGCAGTCCTCGAGTTACAACCGTTCATTCTGTACCCCAAAATGGCAAATTTGAGAGGGGCAGGCAGTCCTCGATTTACGACCATTCATTTAGTGACCGTTCTAAGTTAGAACGGCACTGAAAAAAGGGGCCTAGGACCGTTTTTTTGTCACACTTAACGACCGTCGCAGCATCCCCCGTGGTCATGTAATTGAAATTTGGCAACCGACTCGTATTTATGACGGTCACAGTGTCCCAGAATCATCACGTGATTTCCCCCTTTTGTGACTTTCTGACAAGCCAACTCAATCGGGAAGCCAGATTCGCTTAATGACCGTGCTGCTAACTGAACAATTGCCCTGATTTCCTTAATGACTGTGGTAAGAAAGGTCGTAAAAAGGGGACAAAATTCACAAAATGACTGTCTCAGTGACGGAAATTTGGGTCTCCATTGTGGCTGTAACTCGAGGAGTACCAGTACCAAAAAGTACACGGCCCAAACAAACCAAGTGACCCTTTGTTTTGGCGGGAAAAACTTTCGGCCTATTCTTTTTCCTATGACAGAAACCTAGGAAACATGGCTGACTTCCTGTCCGTCCCCTGTGAAAGTTCCCCACTTCCTTTTGTAGTAACTGTCTCAAAATGGCCGACTTCCTGTCCGCCCTCTAGGCTCTCCCCCACTTCCTTGGGTAGTGATGGTCCCAACATGGCCAACTTCCTGTCCTCTCTCTAAGGCTCTCCCCCACTCCCTTGCTTAGTGACATGGCTGACTTCCTATCCTCCCTCTATGACAGTCCCCCACTTCCTTTGTAGTGATTGTCACAACATGGCCGACTTCCTATGCAAGCTCTATGGCTGTCGCTCTCCTGTTGTAGTGACTTTCCCTCATATGGCTGACTTTCTATCCACTCTCTATGGCTGTCCCCTACTTTTGCAGTGACTGTCCCAACATGGCCGACTTCCTGTCCTCCTGTTATGACTGCCCCCCACCACTTCCTTTTGTAGTGACTTTCCCAACATGGCTGACTTCCTGTCCGCCCTCTATGGCTGTCCCCCACCTCCTTTTGCAGCATGTTCATTATTAAACACACTTTAGCAACATTTTTTTGGTCAAAATTAAGGTGACCAGATTTTAACATTGGTAAAGAGGGACACCACTGATGGGGGGTGGGGGGGGTCTTGATTAAAAATTTGGTCTATATGGAGCAACAAAAATTTTCATAGAACGCAAAAATAGTATTGTAATATATTTTTTAAATTTCAACATAAGTACAATTTACAAATATAATAAATAAAAAAAATTATGTATAGTATTATTTTATTCAATAGGGACTACTCAGAGGGCTGAAAAAAGACATTTCTGACAGGTCCTCGCACTTTTGACTGCTCCTCACACTTATGACCATCCTCACATTTATGCCCGTGCAGCATTCTTAACAACCATGTCACTCATTTCACAACTGCTTCTCTTCACCATGGTGATAAGATAGGCAAAAATGTGAGGACAGTGGTAAGTTCGAGGACTGCTCAAAAGTGCGAGGGCCAGTCAAAAATAACTTTTTCAGCCCTCTGAGTAGTCCATGTGCACAAAAGGACTACCCAGAGGACTGAAAAAAGTGATTTCTGACAGGTCCTCACACTTTTGACCGGTCTTCACACTTATGACTGGTCATCATTTATGCCCATTGTAGCATTCTTAAAAACGGTGTCACTCATTTCACAACTGCTTCTCTTCACCATGGTGACAAGATAGGGCCAAAACGTAAAATGTGAGGACAGTCGTAAGTTCAAGGACTGGTCACAAGTGCGAGGACCAGTCAAAAATAACTTTTTCAGCCCTCTGCGTAGTCCATGTGCATAAAAGGAGTCCATGTGCATAAAAGGAGAGGGAGGAAGAGAGGAGGAGAAGAAGAAAGGAAGAGGAAGTAGGGAGGAGAAGAAGGGGGGGAAGAGAAAGTAAGAAGGAAAGAAAAGAGAGAGGTGGTAGGTTTGAGGAGAAAGATTGCTGTACAATAAAAAAGATGAAAGGGAAGAAAACCAACCCCAAACAAATATTATTAAAATAAAGAATGAATTGTTAAACGTTAAAGAATAAAAGAGAACAAATATGAATAAATAGCAATAATTAGAAACACACATACAAACATACAATGTATTTTCTTTGAACAGAGTATTTGGCCGGTTCACAAATTTAAACAGTGTTTAGTCATTTCGATTAAATTTACAATTTCTATATTTCCTTTTTGCCATATTTATTCCTCATCTATTTTTTTAAAAAACCAATATTACCCTTCATCCTCATCTCTAATCTTAATCAAATTCAATTTTTCCCTTCTATTCTATATTATACCCCTTCCCATTGTCATCTATTTTTATATCCATCCTCACATTGGTTAATTATGTAATATTACAGTTGTTTAATACAAATTCAACATTTTAATATAAATCAATTAGTTATATAACTATCTTTTTTGTATATGAATCAATATGAACATGAATATTCCAATTATTCCCATGCAATCCAATTTCTTAGAAATCAATTAATTATATTTACCAATACTAATAAAGCAAATAATTTCTCCCATATATTCTTCCAAACCACAACTTAACCATTTCTGCTTTCAACACAATATACAATTAATATAAGGTGACCAGACGTCCCGCTTTTGGCGGGATAGTCCCGATTTTCAATCATTTGTCCCGCGTCCTGCGCCGTTTTAAAAAAGTCCCAGTTTTGGGAAAGAATGCACAGTTTGCTTATCCCACCCACTCCCAATCTATTGCTGCCTCCTGAGTCCCAGCTGATGGCTAGAGGGAAAAAAAATTGTTTAAATTTTTGCCGTGGGGCTTCAAAGGGCCGCCCTACAGCTGATCAGTGTTAAAAGAAAACAAATGAATAGACCGGTGCCTGCAAAAATAGAAAAAACAGCCCCTTTCAGCTTCAGCATAGGTTAATTATCATAAGTTGATTAGATTGGCCTCCCGACTCTGAGCTGATTTGCTCTTAGCTGTTTTGCAGAGGGCTCTGTTGCTAGCTAGCTGCAAAGAGGTAAATTGCTGGAGATTTTTTTCCTCCTAGCTATGCTGAAAAGTGAAACTGAAAGTAAAGCAGGATCTTTGCTGCAACGTGACAAAATGAGACAGAGAGAGATTTCTTTTTCTTTTTCCTCACCAAAAAAGGTAGGTGCAAACAATGAGAAATTTAGAGCAAAAGAGGAGAGTTCAAGATTTTAAAACACAAAAGAAAAAAAGCTCTATTTAACTAGGGAATTGTAATAATTGAGATACTATTAATTCAGGTAGACCGCAATTGAGCCCCCAATTCCTGTTGCAGAGCGAGACAGTTGTGAAGTGAGTATCACCCCATTTTACGACCTTTCTTGCCACGGTCGTTAAATGAATCACTAGTTATTAGTCACAGGGTCCTTAAGTAATCTGGCTTCCCCATGGACTTTGCTCGTCCGAAGGTTTGCCAAAAGGGATTACTTTGCGACCTGGGACACTGCGATTGTCATAAATGTGTGTCAATTATCAAGCAATTTTGATCACGTGACCAGGGGATGGTCATAAGTGTGGGAAAACGGTCATAAGTCACTTCTTTTAGTGCTGTTGTCAAACGGTCACTAAACAAACAGTTGCCACTTGCAGTTGCCGAGTGTCTGAATTATGATTACGTCGGATGCTGCAATGGTCGTAAGTGTGAAAAACGGTCATATAACTCACTTTTTTCAGTGCCAAAAACTTCGAACGGTCGCTAAACAAACTGTACTCCCTCCATTTTGCCATTTCTAGGTGCAGCAACTGAAGAGATAAAAGAAATGAGTCGAATACGGCATCGCTTTTTCTCGGTAAGTTTTGATCTCGCCGGAAGGTGAGGCTTTACAATTATAGTCCTCAACTTAGGACCAGAATGGAGCCCAACATTCCTGCTGTTAAGCAAGACAGCTAAGTGCGCCTCGCCCCATTTTGCAATCTTTCTTGCCGCATTTGTTAAGTGAGTCACTGCCGTTGTTAAACTAGTGACATGGTTGTTAAGTGAATCTGGCTTCCCCGTCGGCTTGGATTGCCTCAAGGTCGCAAAAGGGGATCATTGCAACCGTCATAAATACGAGTCCGTTGCCAGGCATCTGAATTTTGATCACTGGACCTTGAGGCACTAAAACCATCATAAATATGAGTCAGTTGCCAGGCGTCTGAATTTTGATCACGCAATGGTTCGAAGTGTGAAAAGCGGCCATAAGTCCCTTCTCTTAGTGCCGTTGTAACTTCCAATCGTCACTGAGCGAACTGTTGTAAGTAGAGGAGTAGCTGTACTCCCTCAATTCTGCCATTTCTGGGCGCAGCAACTGAAGAGATAAAAGAAAGAGACAAGTTGAATATGTCACTGCTTTTTCTTCTTCAGTGTGTTCTGTTCTCATTGGAAGGCGAGGCCATATATCAATAATGACGCTTGTCCTTAACCGAAGCTCAGTGACAAATTCGAGCGACATTAATAAGAGATGGCTGAAGGATTCCGGTTTTGCTTAGGATGCGAAGAGCCGTCTCCTTTCAGTTTATCCCTCTTAAATGCCCCGCCTTCTAGGCGCCCATATCTATGTGCCTAATGCTGATTTCATCCCCTTGTTTCTGCCTGATGGATGGTGCATATGTAAACCAGCTCAGAGGGATTCAGTTTGTCCTTTCTTAGGAAATATAAATGGCATTGACTCTTCTACAGTTAGGGAGGGAGGGAGGAGTCGAATGAGGGAGGGAGGGAAGGATGGGAGGAAGAGATTCTGAGGTTGAATGAGAGAAGAAAGAAAAAGGAAGGAAGAAAAAGATGGAAGGAAGGAAGGAAGGAAGGAAGGAAGGAAGGAAGGAAGGAAGGAAGGTAGTCCAATCTGTTAAGAAATGCCTAGGAAGCAAAGCCACCAGGGAGAATTTTAAAACTCTTTCCAGCTCCCTGGAGAAAAGAGAAGAATGAATATGTGGAGGAAAAATAAACTTGGAAATATCTGCCTGGCGGGGTGAAATCGTGTGAGTGAGTGTATGTGTTTTACTTCCCCTTTGGTGAAAGAAAGGAGCAAGATGAGTCAGAAAGCATGGAAGGCCACTTGTTCTCTTGCCTAGGAAGAAAACACTCTGATAGGGAACATTTTATACCAAACGTCCTTCTGTAAACACATTACCATCAAGTGCAATTTTACAGGGTGATTTTTTTTTTATTCTTGAACTAGGTGGTAAAAATGTCTGGGTCTTTTTTTGTTGTTTTCCTGCAGTACACTTTTACTCATTGATTTCCTTTCTAGGTTGATTTTGGTTCCATTTAAATATGTTCTCGCATTTTATGAGGCCATTCCTATCCAGATAATCTTCCTGACATTCTCTCTGCCTCTCTCTCTCTCTCTCTCTTTCTCTTTCTCTTTCTCTCTCTCTCCTTCATTCTCTCCCTCTCCCTCTCTCTCCCTCTTTATTCTCTCCTCTTTCCTTCTCTCTCTCCTCTCCCTCCTTCTCTGTCCTCTCTTCCTCTCCCTCTCCCGTTCCCTCTCTCTCACACTCTTTATTCTCTCCTCTCTCTCCTTCTCTCTCTCTCCTCTCCCT
>WNWU01000098.1:803074-813960 GCA_012654045.1 Ptyas mucosa
GTAGAGTAGAATAAGAGTAGAGAGAGTAGAGTAAGTAGAGTAGAGAGTAGAGCAGAGTAGAGTGAAAGGAAGGTAAGAGAAGGTGGAGTGGAGTGGAGTGGAAAGGAATGGAACGGAACGGAACCGAACCGAACAGAACAGAACAGAACAGAACAGAACAGAACAGAACAGGGGATGGGATGGGATGGGATAGGAATAGGGAATAGGGAATAGAATAGGGATAGACAATGGCATGGCATGGCATGGCATAGAACAGAATGCAATACAATAGGGATAGACTGGGTGTTGGCTCCCTGTCAGGTGATCCAACCACTGGCTGGCCCCGCCCCTTGCCCTCCCCTCCCAGTCGTTTCTCGCCTGGCCTGAGAAGGTAAGGGCGACGGCAAGGGACGGAGAAGCGGCTGGGGCTGATTCTCTGGCACCTCATCTCTTGCGCTTCTTCCGGCCTGTGTCGGTAGTATAGATCTATTTCAAGCTACTTAGCTCTCATCAGCTAGCCCAGTGGTGAACTGTAAAATTTGTGGCTTGGTCGGGGTGTGTGTGTGTGTGTGTGTGTGTGTGTAATGTGACTAGGTGGGCGTGGCCAACTTTTTTTTCTTTTTTACTTTTAAAAGCATTTTTTCTACAACCCCTTCACCCGAAAAATGGAGTTTTTAAAAAAATGGAGTTTTTATGATTGAAATCGGATTTTTTTTTTTATTGAAATCGGATTTCTTTTTTTAAAATCAAATTTAATAAAGCGCTTTTGGAGTAAAAAGATGTATCTAAAGATAGTTTCCCATTTAAGATACGTAAATAATTTCGTTTATTCGGCATGAAATGGAGCTTAGTTACGTAGCGCGAGGAGGCGGTATATTCTGCAATAGTTACATTTTTGGTAAAGTCATTTGATGAATCCGAGCTCTGCAAGCTAAGTAGGAAACCTTCGTTTTGTTGGCAAATAATCATGTTAAAGATTCTAACTGCCAGCCAAGAATGAGTCCTTACATTTAAAACGCGCCTGTCGTTTCAGATCCATCATGGCAGAAATGCCTGTTAGCGGGCATCCACTCACCTGCTGCCCACCACATCCCTCACCTTTTTGTGTCCCTGCCACATCACCAGCCATCCCATTAAAGTGAATGGGACGGTCGGTGAGTCAACAGCGGGTCAGAGAAGGAGCCGCTGCGGGATAGAGATGACGGTTGCGCTTTCAAAATTAGGATTTGAATCGAGTTGATGTAAATCAAGCATTTTTAAAAGGTAAAGGCTCCCCTTGCACGTACGTGCTAGTCGTTCACGACTCTAGGGGGCGGTGCTCATCTCCGTTTCAAAGCCGAAGAGCCAGCGCTGTCCGAAGACGTCTCCGTGGTCATGTGGCCGGCATGACTCAACGGCAAAAGCGCACGGAACGCTGTTACCTTCCCACCAAAGGTGGTACCGATTTTTCTACTTGCATTTTTTTAAGTGCTTTCGAACTGCTAGGTTGGCAGAAGCTGAGACAAGTCACGGGAGCTCACCCGGTTACGCGGCGCTAGGGATTCGAACCACTCAACTGCCGACCTTTCGATCGACAAGCTGAGCGTCTTAGCCACTGAGCCACCGCGCCCCATTTCGCTAGACTAGACATATCCAATTCCTGCAACCGCTCTTCGTACGTTTTACCCTTAGGGCTCCTTTGTGTGATAGAAGCAAAACCCAGGAACGCTTTGTGTTTGCAAGAGACTCTGGAAGGACAGAAGGGTACACAGATTTAACCCCAACTTCTGAGTCAGTACTGAGTCGGACAAACTCAGCGTCTTAGCCACTGAGCCATCGCGTCCCTAAAAATATAATGTAGAAATTAGCCAATATTTCTATGTCTCTGCAGGACAATCACTAACGACCAAGAAACGCACATTCCCAACCACCAATTCCAAAAAATCACTCCAAAATTAGTGAATGGAGCGCATTAGAAATCAGTCATTTCATGCGTGTCTGAAACGGAGGATTCTTCAATCACAAGGAAGGGTGCAAACATTCACACAAATACATGAACACCCGAAAAAAGGGTGCAGGAAACTAGACCTGTGGCCTTTAGGAACCCAAGCTGCCTTGCACACCTTTGCTTTTAAACCTCGCATCTGCAGGCTTGAGACATTATTTCCCTCCAATGCCAGCGCCTCTTGCTGTCATTATCTTGCTAAGCATGGACAAAGTAAGAGTGGAATAATTAAGACATTTATTTATGAACGTTCCTCGGTCATTTCCATTAGTGTCACACAAATTAACTTACATTTTTTCAGCGTTTTTTTAAAAAAAGAAGGTCGTAGCTTCTGTCAAAATAACAGTGTCTGTTATTCTTATCAGTTCCTTCTTGGATACCGCGTACATAGAAAATAATTCCCAGAACAGAAAGACAAAAGTATGACGTTCCAGGGTACACCTTCACTTACTCCTATGAACACAGTTTTCTATGTTCCTTATCCAGAATAACAGAGTTGCAAAGGATCTTGGAGGGCTTCTAGTCCAACCTGTTTGCTCAGGCACACCCCAAATAAATGGGTCTGGCTATGGCTGAGGATATTATTGAGGTTTGAGGTTTATTTGATTTGTATACCACCCTATCTCCCGAGGGACTCAGGGTGGTGAACAGCCATATAGTAAAACAATATGCATACAAAATTTAAAACAATTAAAATCCGATTAAATAATTTGGCCGTAATATTTAAAACCCTAATAATTTAAAACAAGTTAAAATTACAAAATTACATAATTATTAAAAGAGGACAAATTAGGCCAGGCCAGCCTGGTTAAATAAAAAGGTCTTAAGAGAGCGGCGGAAGGTGCGTAGGTCCGGGATCCTTCGTATCTCTGGGGGGAGCTCATTCCAGATGGTAGGTGCCCCCACAGAGAAGGCTCTCCCCCTGGGGATAGCCAACCGACATTGTTTGGTTGACGGCACCCTGAGGAGACCCTCTCTGTGAGAGCGAATCGGCCGGTGGGAGGCTACTGGTGGCAGCAGGCGGTCTCGTAAATAGCCAGGTCCTAAGCCATGGAGCGCTCTAAAGGTGGTAACCAAGACCTTAAAGCGCACTCAGAAGACCACCGGGAGCCAGTGCAGCTCGCGCAGGAGAGGTGTCACACAGGAACGCCATGTCGCTCCCGTAACCATCCGCGCGGCCGCACTCTGCGCCAGTTGGAGCCTCCGAGTGCTCCTCAAGAGGAGCCCCATGTAGAGAGCATTACAGTAGTCCAGACGGGAAGTGACGAGGGCATGAGTGATCGTGTGTAGGGAGTCCCGATCCAGAAAGGGACCAACTGGCGAATCAGGCGAACCTGATAAAAAATCCCCCTGGTCACAGCCGTCATATGCTCTTCTAAAGACAGCCGTGAATCCAGGAGGATGCCCAAGTTGAGAGCCCTCTCCGTGGGGGCCAATAATTCGCCCCCAATAGTCAGCGATGGCGCCAGCTGACTATATCGGGACATCGGAAACCACAGCCACTCGGTCTTGGACGGGTTGAGTCTGAGCCTGTTACTCCCCATCCAGATCCGTACGGCCTCCAGGCACCGGGACATCACTTCAAGGGCATCGTTGGGGTGGTCCGGGGTGGAGATGTACAACTGCGTATCATCAGCATACTGATGATACTGCACCCCGAAACCAGGGATGATCTCTCCCAGCGGCTTTACATAAATGTTGAACAGGAGGGGCGAGAGGACCGACCCTTGTGGTACCCCACAAATGAGGTGCCTCGGAGTTGACGGACTGCCACCGGTCGGAGAGAAAGGAGGAGAACCACCGCAGCACGGTGCCTCCCACCCCCAACTCTTCCAACCGGTGCAGCATGATACCATGGTCAACGGTATCAAAAGCCGCTGAGAGATCTAATAGGACCAGGACAGAGGAGCAACCTCTGTCCCGAGCCCTCCAGAGATCATCTACCAACGCGACCAATGCCGTTTCCATGCTGTACCCAGGCCTGAAGCCCGACTGGAATGGATCCAGATATAATCCAGATTATGTCCCAAAGATGCTTTTTTTCCCCAAGAGGCAACTGGATTTTCTGGTTTTTCTTTAAAGACATTTTGCTTCTCGTCCAAGAAGCTTCAAAGAAAAACCAGAAAGTCCAGTTGCCTCTTGGGGAAAAAAAACACCTTTGGGCACTGGTGGGACTTGAATAACAACTTAACAACTGGTTCTCTGGCTGGGTAGGCGTGGCCAGTTGGTCATGTGACTGGATGGGTGACGTCACTCATCATACCCAGCCCTGCCTCATGGCCACTCAACTCAAAGGCAGAGGTAGGATTCAGCCGGTTGGGGCTAATCTCACCACTGGCTGGCCCCGCCCCTTCCCATTTTTCAGCCTGTTTTTGGCCAGGGGTTTTGTGTGTGTGTGTGTGTGTGTGTTTTCAGGCTGTTTCTCGGCTGTTTTCAGCTGTTTTTTGGGCTTTTTTTGGGCCGTTTTCAGACTGTTTTTCAGACCAAAAACGGCCTGAAAAATGGCCTAAAAACAGCCCGAAAAGCCCTGAAAATGGCTCAAAAAGGCCTGAGAACAGCCCGAAAAATGACCTGAAAATGGTCTGGAAAACAGCCTGAAAAACGAGCGGGGGCAAGACTAACCAGGGGTGGGATTTGCCAGTTCACCAAATCTTAACTACCGGTTCACCTGAACTGGTGCAAACCGGGAGCAGCCCACCTCCACTTTTATTTGTTTGTTTGTTTGTTTGTTTGTTTGTTTGTTTGTTTGTTTGTTTGTCATATTTCTATGCCGCACACTCTCCGAGGACTCTGGGCGGCTTACACCAAAGACAGTATACTAAATAGCATATTGCCCCCAACAATCTGGGTCCTCATTTTACCCACCTCGGAAGGATGGAAGGCTGAGTCAACCTTGAGCCAGTGAGATTTGATCCGCCGATCTGCTGAACTAGGAGTCAGCTGAAGTAGCTGCAGTACTGCACTCTAACCACTGTGCCACCTTGGCTCTATTTTTGGGACAACCATGACCAGGATGGCTAAGAATCTCCATAGACATTGGGATATTAGGTCCCAAACGGAATTTCTAAAGGCAAGACCACCTATTCTTGAAGGCTTCCTTAAATTAGACTGACCAGCTCAGTTGGGCATCAAAAGTAGACCTCACCCATTTCTCGACATTAGCCTGAGTTCATCTTCAGTCCACGTTTTGCCTTCAAGCAAGGCTGACCTCAACTGTCTTATGAAGACATGACGGCTGAGATCCCGATCTTTCCAAGTCAAGAAGGTGTTTCTCCGTAGATAGCGGAACAGCCCCAGTTTGCGGTGTAAAGCTGCTTTGTCCACTCCTTGTAAGACAACTAAGACAAGGCTGGCTTTGCTCTCCACCAACTGCCAAGATTGAGCCACCTCCAGTTCGAAGTTACACCAACGGCTTTCCAGGAAGTGATCCGAGACCACAGCGATGACTTTTCGGCTTGTCTGAAAACCTTCTTTGATGATGTTGGTGATGATGGAGACTCCAGGGATGAAATCCCGGTAGAAAAGACAGAGACGGAAGTACGGCAATTCCTCTTCCAGAGGTTGCTGCAATTCTTGTTTCACCCATTCCTGGTCCTTACTGGAGAAGATCACAAACGCGTCGTAGACGGTTTCCTTCTCATCCGAGAATCTGTTTCCCATGAAGAGCACCATGACGTAGTAGAGGTAGAAATAATATTTATAACACAGAATCAGGATGATGATCAGAACCAGGACGACGGTCACCGAAATGGCCACTGTGGTTGTGTTGATCTCGCAGGAGGCCAAGGCAAAATCCATCACTTGCACATTTTTTAAGTCCGAGGGGCTGTAGCAGAGCATCTTTTGGACATTTTGAAGGAGGGACGAGGAGTTTTTCACCCACCGTAAGAAACCCGCGTGATTGCAAGAGCAATCGAAAAGATTCTCAGAGAGGTCCAGATGTTTCAGGCTAGCAGGAAAGTTCTTCAGATCTTCCTCCGTCAAAGCAGCCAACTGGTTGTTGTGAAAATCCAGGGTGGTGAGAAAAGGGGTATGGACGTAGGTCTCCGGATGGAGACCTAGCAGTTTATTATGGCTGATGTTCAACACCCGGAGTTCACGGAGGGCGGTTAAACTGCTGAGAGAGATATGTTTGAGTTGGCAATTGGAAATGTCTAAAAAGTGCAGCTTGGTGAGATTCCGGAAGTTGTCAATCAGCTGATTGTTTGCAAAGCCGTTGCCTGCCATTTTGAGCACCCGCAGGCTGTGCAAGCCACAGAACGAACACTGAGCTATAACCGTGATATCCGTGTAGGAAATGTCAAGATAAAGCAGACGGTTGAGACAGAAAAACGAAGGCACGATCCCAGGCGAGGCGAGGGCAGTGTGTTGGAAATCCAAATATTCCAGCTTGCCCGGACCGCTGCATTCAATTTCTAACCTGATTTCCGTGTTGAAGCTCAGGTTCAAGTGCTTCAGATTGGGAGCTCCCTCCAGGAGGTCTACCCAGGACAGGTGAGTGACCAGCCTGTTAACGCTGAGGTCCAAGGTCTCCAAGTTATGGAGGCCTCTGAAATACTGCTTGAAGTACCTGAGATTTTTATTGCTAGTGATGCGAAGCACTCTTAGCTTCGTTAAGGAAGAGAGATCCTGAGCAGGTACCGCATCCAGTCCGCAGTTCTTGAACTCAAGTTGGGAAATATTGGAGTTGTTTGGATACTTTAAGTTTTCACTGACGTAAGTATGGACCACCCGCACCCTGGAAATATTGTTGAGGCAAGCCGAGAGGGTGCTTGTACTTTCCACGAAGTCCATTTCAATGATAGTGAACTCCCGTAAATGCAAGTCACACAGGACATCTAAAAGGGCTTTGTCAACGGTTCCTACTCTGGTGATATCTCTGTATTCTCCTAACAATAAACTGTTGACATGTAAACCGGACAAGTTCCGGAGGCTGGCTTGCATAACGGCGCTCTCCTCAAAGCAGCCTCTCAAAACCAGTTGCCAAAGGTGAAGTCCCGCGAAGGCGTTCCGTTCGATCGATTTTATTTCGTTTCTCGATAGCACCAACGTCAAGTTCCGGCTGGCTAAAGCATCTAGATCTCCGACCGAGATGGAGGAGATCTCGTTTAATTGGAAGCTCAGGTGCTGGAGAAAGATTAGGTGGGAGAAATAGGCAGGGAGCTTCAAGGAGTCAATGTGGTTGTGTCTCAGATTCAACTCTTGGAGCGACGTCAGGTGCCCGATGGGCAACGTGGCCAACGAGAACAGATTGGCTTCGACGGCAATGAACCTTTGCAAAGAAGGTAAATTGTGGAAAGCCCCCGGTTCCAAGATCTGGAGGGGATTACCAGTCAGGACCAAGACCGAAAGGCTGTTGAGTCCCGTAAAGGCATGGTCTTCGATCTTCCAGAGATGACACCTATTGGAACAGGTGAGAAAAGAAGGTGAAAGTTCATAGGTCGAATTTTATGCTATATGACCTTGGTAAAGATTTCTGCGCCAACTCAGAAAGCTCAAACTGCCCAAAGAGCTGCCGATTCAGTTCTACAGAGGAATTATTGAGTCTGTTGTCTGCAGCTCCATAACTGTCTGGTTTGGTTGTGCAACTCAACAAGACAGACAGAGACTTCAAGGGATAATTAGAACTGCAGAAAAAACAATGGCTACCAACCTGCCTTCCATTGAGAACCAGTATACTGTACGAGTCAAAGAGGGCTGTGAAAATATTTATAGACCCCTCGCATCCTGGACATCAACTGTTTCAACTCCTACCTTCAAAACGACGCTATAGAGCACTGCACACCAGAACAACTAGACACAAGGACAGTTTTTCCCCGAATGCCATCGCTCTGCTAAACAACTAATTCCCACAACACTGTCAAATAATTTACTAAGACTGTATTACTATTATTCTTCTCTTCCTTACTAGTATCAAATCTCTCCCCACTTATGACTATAACCATGTTGCTTGTATCTTTCTATTTAAATTGGTTTTACTTGTTTCCTGGTACGATTTGATAGCTTATTAGTAACCTTGATTATCACTAAGTGTTGTATCTTTTTGTTCTTGATGAATGTATTTTATTCTCCTTATGTACACTGAAAGCTTATGCACCAAAGACAAATTCCTTGTGTGTCCAATCACACTTGGCCAATAAAGAATTCTATTCTATTCTATTCTATTCTATTCTATTCTATTCTATTCTATTCCATTCCATTCCATTCCATTCCATTCCATTCCATTCCATTCCATTCCATTCTCTCCTATATTTATATAAATAGGGGAGAAGTTATAAATGTGAAATGTTTATAGAGCAAGTACAATGTACAATGTACAATGTACAAAATTAATATCATGATTATTAGGAATTATAATTATAATATATTATAATTATAATATAAGAGAAAAAGGGACAAGAAGGAAAAGTACAGTATAAGGGGAAATGGGGGAAGATGTAAATATTAGAAGATGACCGTTACGAAACAGTTGTAAAAAAAAGAATTTATATTATGTGTTTTGCGTTAGTTATATTGTGTTGTGTTATAAATATTTTTTTTAAAAAAAAATTCTATTTGATTGACAGTCAAGAACTGTAAGGATGCAATATCAGATTCAGATTTGCAGTTCAAAGACAGTGGATTGACTTGAAAAAGCTGCAGTAGGATTTCATAGATGACTGCCTTTGGTTACCGGATCTAAATATTCACTTAGATTCAAAATCAATTCAAAATTTTGCACAGCTTTCCCATCTTGACGTTTTTATACCCGTTTAGCATTTTCCCCGCTTCTGGAATCTGCTTTGAATCAGGACAAATGCAGCAGACTAAAAAATTGTCTTTTTTTTTTTGATAAGATAGTGAACTCGCAAACTTCCACATGCGGCACAAAATTTAAACTCTTAAGAAAAGGGAAGGGGAAGTGAGAACAATGCGTTCTTTGAAACAAAAAAAAAGTTAACAAACAAAAACTCTTTTAAGACAAGTGCACACGTACAGCGTTTAAGAAGGCCAAGTGATTAATTTTAAAAGGTTGAAAGATATGAAGGACTTATTTATTTTTCCTACACACAAACACATACACACACACAAACACAAAAACACCTCTATACAGAGGAACGGTACGTTCTAAAAAACCATCCCTGCTAAAGTCAAAATGCAAAAAAAAAAACCGTACAATGCAACCAGCTTCTATTCCAATGAAGATCAGAGGTGGAATTTTAGGAAAAGTAGAATTGCACTTGGAGCCCAAAAATGCCCAGCCTAGCTGAGTTAAAAAAAAAAAAACTTGCCTAAATTATGTTACTTATACACTTACCTGTCCCAAAAGTGCTTTTTTTTCAAGAAGCAGCTGGACTTTCTTGGGTTTTTTTTTTCTTTGAAGACGTTTCACTTCTCATCCAAGAAGCTTCTGCAGCTCTGATTGGATGATGGTGGGGAATGGAAGGATTTATCCTCCTTGCAGAGAGCTGGTCATTTGCATCCTTATAGAGGGTCATTGGAGGTTTATCTATGTCGTCGGGGTCACCTGAGTGGTGCAAATGGATATGGAGCCTTCTTGGAACCGTTGAAAGGACTGGGTTGGAAAATGGAGGTGGCCTCAACAACTTGCTAAAAGGATGCAAATGACCAGCTGCCTGCAAGGAGGATAAATCCTTCCATTCCCCACCATCCAGTCAGAGCTGAAGAAGCCTCCTGGATGAGGAGCAAAATGTCTTCAAAGAAAAACCAAGAAAGTCCAGTTGCCTCTTGAAAAAAAGCACCTTTGGGACAACCACGACCCGGATGACTGAGAATCTCCATACACTGAACTGATTTTCCTGTTCACACAACTGATCGCCATCTGCCAGGGACCCAGGAAACTTGTGTCGTTGGTTTTACGGAAGGAAATAACATCCGGAAAATGGTTCCATCCTATCCCACCTTTGCATCTCTTCTGTTGAAGCTCCTTACCTAGTGAGGTCCAGAAATCTCAGTGCAAACACCGCTGAGAAATAATTGGCGTGCAGGATTTTCAGCGGGTTGAAACTGAGGTCCAAGGTTTGGGTGGTGTTTGGGATACCCGAAGGGATCCTAGTGAGGTTCAGCTCCATGCATCTGTATGAGTGACCTGGAACCACCTAGAAGTAGAAGAGACCATAAATAGGAAGTATTCCTTCCTTATAATCTGTGGGGTCCTTGGTGCTCTCTGATCTTATTTTCTTGCAGACGTTTCGTTACCCAAACTAGGTAACATCATCAGTGCTAGAAGGAGCTGTGTGTATAAACACAAAGCAGACCTCTCTCCCTTCGACCCTGTTTCCCCGAAAATAAGACATCCCCTGATAGTAAGCCCAATCGGGCTTTTGAGTGCATGCACTAAAATAAGCCTCTCCCTCCCCAAAAATATCTAAATGCAGAGCTGGAAACCAGATAAGACAGCAAGAGGAGCCCCATCTTGCTCCATGTACCCCAAAATAATATCTCCCCCAAAATAAGGCCAAGCGCTTATTTCGGGGTTCAAAAAAAAATAAGACAGGTCTTATTTTCGGGAAAACACGGGTAGCAGTGATGACGTTATCTAGTTGGGTAATGAAATGTCCACAAGAAAACCACCAAGCTCAGAGAGCACCAAGGATTCCTCATTTCAACCCCGAGCTGCAAACATTCTCCTTTTATTGGTCCTTACAATCTACTAGGTTGGTGATTTTATATCTTTAAACAGTCCTATTACTTTATAAATCACGGTCCCCCCCCTTTTTTAAAAAAAAAAATCATGATTTTAGAAGGGTAGGATTTTCATTTCCTTCTTCTTCTTCTTCTTTTTTTTTTTGAATCAAGTTTTATTGATTTTTTTTTCTCTCCCCCCTTCCCATTCACCTGCGTATTTTATGAACAGAGTATTGGCCGTATCCTTCCTTTCTTTCTTTCTTTCTTTCTTTCTTTCTTTCTTTCTTTCTTTCTT
>WNWU01000098.1:847251-861369 GCA_012654045.1 Ptyas mucosa
ACCTCTTCAAGGAAAAAACAAAGTCCAGTTGCCTTCTGAAGAACTGAAGAAGCTTCTTGGATGAGAAGCGAGACCCCTTCAAGGAAAAACAAAGTCTGATTGCCTTTTGAAAAAGCACCCTTTGGGACAACCAAAGTGCCTTCCTTCGGTTGAAGAAAATACGAAAGAAACAACACTTAAACCCTAACGACAACTTAAGAGTAGTGTCTACGGAGCTTCTCAGTCATCCCAGGTCATGGTTGTCCCAGTTTTTTTTTTCCCCTCTTTTTTTGGAAGCCACCTTTGACCCCCAAAAAATAGTTGACTCTAGTTTTCACTTACTCAGTTTTCCTAACCAGCTTTCAATTGTAGCCTTTGCGATTAAAAAAACCAAACACACACAAAAAAACCACAAGGGTGATATGGTATCTTCCAGTTGCTTTGGATTACAAAACATTCCCTTCTTTTTTCCCCATGCTAAGTCTTTTGGGAGTTGGATCCAAGTTTGGGTCCTCCGATGAATTAAACAGGAGGAGGATGCCTTTGTAGGCTCCCGTCATCTTCCCCTGAGCTTCACCTTGAATGATGCCACTCTCTCAGCTAGTCTCCCCTTTCTTATCCAGCATGTCAATCATGGTGTAAACATGCCGGGTGTCGCCTCTGAAATTGACCAAGCGATGTTCTTCTCCTCTTCTAGTTAGACGGCTCCTTCTGAGAAGTGGAGGGGGGGGGGAAGAAAGAGGCAAAAGGGAATGTCGAGTCAGGCAGGAAGCGGGGTTTTTTTTGCAACGGTGTCTTCAAAGATCCTTGGAAGACAATGGAAGCATGATGAGCTCTTCTCCTTTCCCTCTTTCACATGTTCTCAGCCAAGCCGTGAGAATCTGTGTTCATAAGATCTGGGTAGGGTCCTTCTCTCTCTCTCTCTGTGTTTCTCTGTCTCTCTTTCTTTGTTTCTCTCTGTGTGCTTCTCTTTGTCTCTATTTCTGTCTCATCTGTCTGTCTCTCTCTCTCTCTCTGTCTCTCTCTCTCTTTTTGTTTCTCTTTCTGTATCCCTGTTTCTCTCTTTCTATTTCTCTCTATTTATGTCTCATCTCTGTGTCTGTGTCTCTGTCTGTCTCTCTGTCTCTCTTTTTCTCTGTCTTCCTGTGTGTCTTTCTCTGCCTCTCTCTCTGCCTCTCTCTGTCTGTCTCTCTGACTCTCTTTTTCTCTCTCTGTCTTTCTGTGTGTCTCCCTCCAACTCTCTTTCTGACTCTCTTTTTCTCTCTCTCTTTCTCACTCTCTCTCTCTCTCCCTGCTCTCTATGTGGGTGTCTCTCTGTCTGTCTCTCTGTCTCTTTTTCTCTGTCTCTCTCTCTGTGTGTCTCTCTTTTTCTCTCTTTGTCTCTGTCTCTCTGTCTCTCTCTGTCTCTCTCTGTCTCTTTCTGTCTGTCTCTCTCTCTCTGTCTGTCTGTCTCTCTTTTTCTCTGTCTCTCTCTCTCTGTCTCTCTCTCTCTCATCACCTAGAGAGCGTGACTTGGCTAAACCAGGACCACAGCCTTGTAGCCTTTTCATTAATCCTCTGCACAAAATCTCCTGAAGATTTTGTGCATTCTTCACATTCTTTCCTGAAATGTGTCCTTCTTTTGTGAATGTGACTTCTGTTTTTCTCCCAAGCATTCAGGATGCTGAGGTGATGAGGATGACTCTCTTGGCATTGGGGAGGAGGAAAAAGAGGAGGAGGGGGAGGAGAAGAGGATGGGAATAGGGAAGGAGCAGGAGGGGATGGGGATGGAGGAGGAGGAGAAAGAGAGGAGGAACAGGATGAAAAGGAGCAGCTGGGAATGGAGAAGGAGGAGGAGGAGGAGAAGGAGAAGGAGAAGGAGATGGAGAAGGAGAAGGAGAAGGAGAAGGAGAAGGAGAAGGAGAAGGAGAAGGAGAAGGAGAAGGAGAAGGAGAAGGAGAGGAGCAGGATGAAAAGGAGCAGCTGGGAATGGAGAAGGAGGAGGAGGAGAGGAGAAGGAGAAGGAGAAGGAGAAGGAGGAGGAGGAGGAGAAGGAGAAGGAGAAGGAGAAGGAGAAGGAGAAAGAGAAAGAGAAGGAGAAGGAGAAGGAGAGGAGCAGGATGAAAAGGAGCAGCTGGGAATGGAGAAGGAGGAGCAGGAGGAAAAGGAGCAGGAGGGGATTGGGAATGAGGAGGAGGAGGAGGAGAGGAGGAGCAGGATGAAAAGGAGCAGCTGGGAATGGGGAAGGAGGAGCAGGAGGAAAAGGAGGAGGAGGAAAAGGAGGAGGAGGGGATGGGGAAGGAGGAGGAGGAGGAGAGGAGGAGGAGACAATGGGGATAGTGGAGGAGGGAGAGGGCGAAGGGGATGGGGAAGGAGGAGCAGAAGGAGCAAGAAGAGGAGGCGGACATTGTCTCATCTCTTGAAATGTTTGAAAATGAGTCGGTTTTGGAGTGCCCTCGCACCCAAAGGGCCAGGTTTCATCCAACGCTTTGGGTAAGACAGAAATGGCACTGAAGACAAAATTTCTCCTCCTATCCCCAAAGGCGCTCGTTTTCTTTCTCTCTTTTTCTTTTTCTTTCTCTTCTTCCCATCTCCCCTCCTTCCCCTCCCTTCGCCATCTCCTTCTCCGGCTGAACGGCGGCGTTCTCATTCTGAGGACTGTGTGGTCATTTCTTTTCTCCCTCCCCACCTTCCCTCATTACCCGAACGTGCCATTAAAGTTTCACTCACTTCAAAATGATCTTTTATTATCTCTCCATGGAAATCGCCCTAGCAACAAGCTCCTTACTTCAATATCTATCAAGCTGAAGGAAACCATTAGAGAAATTGCCGTGTGTGGAATGGACACCCACCTACCCACCCACCCACCCACCATCTCCTCCTCTTCCTCTCCCTTTCCTCCCTAGGTGCTGCAGAAAGCAAGGTAAAAGTGCCCTTCTAGCGCCATCTAGAGCTCACGGAGGGCAGGCGAGCCAATCCGCCTCGTAGTTATTTCCCAGGCTATTTTAACATTGCAGCAGTGGCTTCCTATTAAGGCGATGTGTGATGGTATGCAAGCTCGGGTGAACACTTCCTCTGGCAGTGGGAGCGGTGGGGAGCGTTGAACCTGCAAGGGCAAAAGAGGAAAATAGGGTAGCTGGTTTTCAAGGCAGGTTTGTGCCAGATCATTGAAGGGTTTCCAAAACAGCGTGCAAGCTTTCGGGTTTCTAAGAACCCAGTTTAATTGGAAGATATGTACTACAGGGGTGGGTTCCTCTTACCTTTACTACTGATTTGAAGTGGGAGCACGCGCAATCCGCAGAAGCTTCTGCGTATCTGCACATCACCCATGATGACATCGTGTCGGGTAGGCGGAGCCTCCTGCTGGTTTTACTACCGGTTCGATAGAACCGGACCGAACCGGGAGCAACTATTACATTGCTTCGTAAGACTAGGTCTTGAGCAATCTCTGAGCTTGGAGAAGGAGAAGGAGATTGGGGGGGGGGGGAAGGAGGAGAGGGAGGAGATATGGCGGAGGGGGGGGAGAAGGGAATTGGAGGAAGAGATACGGGGAGTAGAGAAAAGAGAAGGAAAGGAGGGGAAGATATGGGGAGGGGGAGTAGATATGGGGGAGGAAATATGGGGTAGGAGGAGGAAAAAGGAAGAGGAGGAGATATGGGGAAGGAGGAGGTATGGAAGGAAGAGAAGGAGGAGATATGGCAGAGGAGGAGGAGGAGGAGGAGGAGGAGGAGAAGAAGAAGAAGAAGAAGAAGAAGAAGAAGAAGAAGAAGAAGAAGAAGAAGAAGAAGAAGAAGAAGAAGAAGAAGTTTCCCTTTCCATGAAATTGAACAACAAAGATTTTTTTAAAGGTGGGGAGAAAAACAGAAGGTGCCCAAAAAACGTAGGGTTTCGCAGCTCCCTTACCGCATTCCACAAACAGATGTTGACATCGCCTTGTTTGCTTGGAAGCAATCCCAGAAGAGAACACAGTAATCAGAGGGAAGAGATGGATGGATTTGAGGGGGGGGGGGAAGAAAAAAGAGCAGGCTGGCCACCACCAGAAGTGATGAGTTGTCCTTCACCAAAGGTCTTTCCACAGAGACTTGAACGTCATCGGTCAAAGACAATGTTGCTCTAGCAAATCCTGCACTCGGTGGTTCCTGGGTGAAATCCATAAGACCCTTTGAAGATCTCCCTGACTCTGTATTTCTAGCAGTAAAGAGAGGAGGAGAAACGAGAAAGGAACATCTCTAAGCCCTTGGCCTTGTCAAGCGCATCCCTCTTCATCAAGTAGCCTAAGCGGGAAAAAATCCCTCCGAGCAAAAACCAGACGAAAACAGTGAGACAGAGCCCAGAGTGCTATTTCTCTCCCCCTCCCTACTCAAAGGGTAGGACCTTAAGGATTAATAGTAAGGGTTCCCTGAGAAGTGACTCTTTCCCTCCCTTCTCAGCATGCTCCAAACAAATGCTACGGGGACCTTTTCACTTAGATTAATGGCTCGCTAAAGAGAAGACAGGCTAAAAGCAATGAACTCGGCCTGTGTAATTCACTACTACGGGTTGACGATGGTGTGATAGACTTCGGCAAGGGTAGGAGAGGTGCCCTATAATTTTTCAGCCATTAAGAAGATGTCGTTATATCTTCTGGAAGACGGTGGGGGAAGGAGGGATGTTCCTTCAGACCTCACCATCCGAGGTTGGGCTTTCGGCGGAGCTTCAGCCGTTCTTTCCGTCGCCTGCCTTTGCAGAATCGTCATGGATAAGACCAACGTGGATCTCGTAGGGTGGAGAATGGCTCATCGGGGGATCTGCCGTCTCATGCCATTAAGATGACTTGGAGAATCACCAATGTTTCTTGCTAGTCTCCCGGTTGTTTTGACCCAGCCTTAGCAGAAACAAGAAAGAGACTCCTTGTCACACGCAAAAAAACCCCCCTCTTTATTTATCTCCTGTGAATTAATAGCATTCACACACTGAAAAGTCCAGGCAAGAGTCCTTCAAGGAGTTAACTGCAGTAACAGACCTTATCAGTGCCTTGCGATCATTGCCAGGCCCTGAGCTCCCAGCCGAAAGGCTGCAAATGAAGTTCTGGCGAGCAGTTTTTGTGGCATGAAACACCATGAGCAAAATCTTCAGAAATACGAACGGTTGCCTCCTACGACCACCACTCCCCTTTCCTTCTATTTATTCCCCAGCCATTCAGCGTCCACGTGTGCCTTGCTTCCTGAGTCGACTCTTTTTCCTCCATTGTTCTCCTCTCCTTTTTAAAAAAATGATATTTATTAAATTTCCAAAGATTAAAATACACAGTACAAAAAGAAACATAATGCACACAAAAAAAGCAAGAAAAACACACACAGAGAGAAAACAAAAAAAATATATAAACATATTAACATTTCAATACTAATAACACCTTTTCTGCATCGGTATCTCTAACCTATTTAACCTCTTTACACCAACCCTACCTCTAAATATCTCTATCTTAAACTTACATCGAACGGTATTCCTGGTTGGAGAGTAAACATAAAACTTAAGGGATGTTTTTGTTACGAGATTGAATTGTAAATAGAAGTCAAGATAATTTAGATAAAGATGTCAGTTGTTCGCCTCTCCTAACAGCTCCGCGCATACGTGGATCTGGAACAGGCCCCAGCTGTTCTTCCTCCTCACTCATCTCAGCCTCCAAAGACAGCTGCCTCTCCGGTGGCTGGGAAATGCCAGACGGCCCTGGCTCTATCTCTTTGTCTGATGCACTGCATCCATCTGAGCCTTCCCCAGACTCCAGCATTGGCCCAAGTTCCTCCCCAACCTCCTCATCGTCCAAGTCTATCGCCAGCTCCGCTGGAAGCTGATGGGCCACAACCCAACACTGGTAAAGGTGATCAGCCGGTCTGCAAGAAAGAGAGGACTGGAGGGCAAAACTGTTCCTTACTGTCCCGAGGTTCTTTTGAAGTTCAACCTACTCTTCTCCAATGGGAAATGGTTAGATCGTTCCCTTCCAGTTCCTTCTCTTCCTGAGAAGCGGAGATGGCTAATTTTCGCCTCTTGTATATAAGGTAGCCCTTCAGCATTAAAGCAAGAGTAAGATTATGATGCTTGGAAAAACTAAAGCTGTTGAAAAAGAAGCCGACAGAAGACAAGATGGCTGGATATTATTATCCCTCTTGATGGAAACTGGAGCATAAAAGAACTGGAAGAAGCCGTTACTGGCAGACCATCAGACAAAATGATGCCTACAGGATCACCAAAATTCAGCTGGGACTGAACGATTGAACTCTAGCAACAGTTTCTTTTGAGTTTGGATTCTACTGCAAAGCAACTATCCTTCTTTTTCTTTCTTTCTTTCTTTCTTCCTTCCTTCCTTCCTTCCTTCCCTTCCTCTTTCTTTGTTTCTCTCTCCCTTCCTTCCTTGCTCTTTCATTTTCGTTTCTTCCTTCCTTCCTTCCTTCTTTCCTTCTTCCCTCTTCCTTCCTTCCTCTTCCTTCCTTCCCCTTCCTTCTCCCCTTCCTTCCTCCCTCTTTCTTTCTCTCTCTCTCGCTTTCTTTCTCCATCATAGTACCACATCAGATACTGAGAACTGAATGGAGCACCCATTCTTAGAGGCAGTATAACTCAGCTGTCAGGGTTCCAAGCAACACCCCCCAAAAAAGAAGACTCCGAAGCTTGAGTTTCTTCAAAGTTCCATTTTATTAGAGATGCCCTATTGGCACATCTGGGAAAACCCGAATCTGAAAGCTTCCAGGTTTTCCCCACCCAAAGGAAAGTCCAAGTCCCTGCCCAGCACCCACAAGTCCATCACATGGTCCAATCAATGCACTGTCCCAACTGGAATTGCCTCCCAGTCAGACCCTTCCAGATGCAGGGCAAGATGTCCTTGACTCTCTGAGAAAGGAATGTTGTTATGACTACATATCACCCTGGCTTTCCCACAGCACTAAATGTGGCAGACCTAAAGGCCCAACGAAAAAGATGGCTTCCAGATCTGACATCAGCATGCTACCTGCTGGTGGAGACGGTATAACCTGACTCCTTCCTTAGAATCCTTCACACGCGCAAAAAATAAAAAATTAAAAAATCAAACATGGAAAACTAACCCATCGGGGAGCTGTCCTTCCCTGCTTTTTCCTTATTGCTTAAAAACGATGCGATCAAGCTGTGCAATTCAGTGTTTCGAGCAGCACACAATCGTTGTGAGTTCAATCACCTAGTGATTAAATTTGGCACAGTCTATTTGGAAGGGGGAGGGGAAAAAAAACCGAAACAGCTCCAAGCTACACCATGTTGCACTAGCCAAGTTGGGTGATTTGTGTCTTGAGCAAGCTGCATCCCGGTTAAGTCACTGCTGCCATGGTATCTGAAGATGGAAGGACAGATCTGGACTGAAGCTGAAATAAACTTTTCCACATTCGACACGGCAACGGGATAACAAGGGGTGCCAAGCCTTGTTGCAAAGAGAAGAGGTGAGCGGCTTAGTGTCCAAGGATCAAAAAATGCCATTTGGAGAAGCCTAGGTAGCTAAGGAACCGTCTCATTAATATTGCCAGGACAACTTGGCAGGAACCGCTCATCTTATTTTCTTGGGTTTTTTGGCATTTTCTTCCGCTCTGTTCTCATTTGTTCCGGTCCTATATTCTCTCGGTCAAGCGAAGGGTGCTCTTCTGAATTGTTTTCGTTGCCAGCAAGAGGGTAGAAAAGCAAGAATCTCAGGTCCTTCTGCCAACCTTCCTAGTCTATGGTTGCCAAAACAATTTGCTGTCAGAAGATCGTAAACTTAAACACCCCCTAGGGGAGTCAATGCAATCAGTCCAGAATCTGTAGTAGGTGAGCTTACGAAAAGGACGGGCAGATACGTGCTTATCCGCCTTGGTACAAATTAAGGAAGGGCTTAATCAAGCTACTAAGGGGTTGCCACAAAGAAGAAGGAGTCAACCTATGCTTCAAAGCACCTGAAGGCAGGATAAGAAGCAACCGGTAGAAGATCATTAAAGAGAGACGCAACCTAGAACGAAGGAGGAAAGTCCTGAGAGTGAGAACAAATAATCAGTGGAACAGCTTGCCTCCAATAGTTGTGGATGCTCCATCACTGGAGGCTTTTAAGAAGAGATTGGACAGTCAGTTGTGTTGTGACCCTGGCCCCGGAGGCTGATTTATCTTCACATGCTGATTCGGAGGATGATATGGAAGAGGAGGAAACTGTCACGAGCTATGTGCCGGAGGGGCCGTCTTCACTGGTGAGTCAGCAAGAACTGACAGTTGCTGATGTGCCTATGGACCCCAGCCAAATTGAGAAGGAAACAGAGTCTGGTAACGACGAGGGGGAGCCCCTATTGGATGCAAGAGAGAGACGTAGGGGACGTCGTAGAGAACAGCTATTGCCACGTCCTAAGAGGTGTGGTCAGGAGACGTAGGGCCACACCCTACAAAGTATAAAAGGGGTGTGACTGGGCTGGAAAGGCGTGGTGAACATTTTGTTGGCGTTTTGGATGCAGTGGAGTTACAACTGTTAGTTTGGAGTTTTTGACAAGAGTCTGCATTCCTGCATTAGCCTGCTGGCCGTCTGCCAAGACCTTTGGAACATTGCCCGGTAACTATTGGACTGATATACGCTTTGGAAGAGAACTATTTATTAAAGGGCCAGCTTCAGTCTCTTCAGCCTGCGTTTGTTACCGCCGGTCTATTTGAGCCTCTGCAAGGCCACTCGTGGGAGAGGACAGAACAAGTTGTCTGAAATGATATTGGGTTTCCTGTTTGAACGGGGTTGGAGTAGAAGACCTCCAAGGTCTCTTCCAACTCTATTATTCTGCTACTCCAAGGAGGGCGTTTCACCTCTAGAGTTGCAAAAGGCAGCTCAGCCACCCATCCACCGCCGCTTCTCTAAAAATACAGGAATCTGCCTTATCACAAGTCAAACCCATACTGTTGTCCAGCCGCGATTTCCGCTACCAGTTTGAGCGAACTGGTTTGAACCGGCTGAATACCACCTCTGGTACCTTTTTATACATATTACCACTGCGGCCAGAATTGCATATGCGCAATTTTGGAAAGGGAAAGAAATACCATTGGACCAGATGATTATTAAAAAAATTTTTTGTAGTGTGCAGAATGTGATAGAGTAACAGCTGATCCAGTTCTACAGAGGAATGATTGAGTCTGTCACCTGCACCTTTATAACTGTCTGGTTTGGCTCTGCAACCCCACAAGACAGACACGGACTTCAGAGGATCATTAGAACTGCAGAAAAAAACAATGGCTACCAAGCTGCCTTCCATGGAGGACCTGTGTACTGCACGAGTCAAAAAGAGGGCTGTGAAAATATCTACAGACCCCTCGCATCCTGGACATAAATTTGCTCAACTCCTACCCTCAAAATGATGCTATAGAGCGGTGCACACCTCAACAACTAGACACAAGAACAGTTTTTCCCCGGACGCCATCACTCTGCTTAACAACGAATTCCCTCAACACTGTCAAACTATTCACTAAGTCTGCACTACTATTACTATTAGTCTTCTCATTGTTCCTATCACCCATCTCCTCCCACTTATGACTGTAACTTTGTTGCTTGTATACTTTATATTGACTGTTTCCTAATATGATTCGATTGCTTATTTGTACCCTATGACTATCATTAAGTGTTGTACCTTATGATTCTCGAAGGTATCTTTTCTTTTATGTACACTGAGAGCTTATGCACCGAAGACAAATTCCTTGTGTGTCCAATCACACTTGGCCAATAAAGAATTCTATTTATCTATCTACTTGCTGAGTTTGGAGTGGGACAACTAAAACCTCCTAGCCATCAAGAGCAGGAAGTCTGGGAGATTAAAAGCGGTGGAACTTAAACCTGATGGGCAATTAGTCCAAAGCTACCTTCCTCTGAGGGCACTTTTGAAGTTAAGTGGAGGTCCTTCCTTTGATGAGAGGTGATCCCACCCATTTTTACAAGCTCTCCCAGTCTCCCATTATAGCGTCTCCTTCAATTTTTTTCCTCATTTCACTCAAGTGCTGTTTTAGTGCTCTCTCTCCCCCTCTGTCTCTCCCCCCCCACCTTCTCCTCCCCATAAACACCTTGTTTAAATTGCTTTAATCTCCAAGTGCTCTTTCTATTGATCCCAAACACTGAAGCTGTCAATCAGCCCTTTTCTTTTCGGGCTTTTCGGGAGAACGAGGCCAGAAAGATTAAAACAAACAAGCAAATGAGAATGCAGGATGGGAGTCCAGGGAAGGGAATTGAGGGGTGGGGGTGGGGGTGGAGAAACTCATTAGACTCCCCCCCTCCCGAATGGATTCAGATAGATCTCAGGGAAGGGACCCTTAAGTAGATAACAAGTCCAACTTAGTAGTGTTAGCTGGAGAGGTGTCCCCCCCCAAAAAAGAGAACAAGAAACGACTCCACTGGTAAGTGGAGGGAAATATGCAGAGGGAAGTATGCAGTGGAGTATCCCAAGGCTTTGTTTTAGGCCCAGTACTCTTCAACATCTTCATCAATGACTTGGACGAGGGGATAGATGGGGAACTCATCAAATTTGCAAATGACACCAAGCTGGCAGGATAGACTCAAGATTCAGAAGGATCTTGACAGACTTGAACATTGGGCGCTGTCTAACAAAATGAAATTCAATGGTGAAAAAAAAGCAAGCTTCTACATTTAGGCAAGAAAAACAAAATGCACGAGTACAGTTTATGTGGTGCTCGATAGTAGCAACTCTGAGAGGGATCTCGGAGTCCTAGTGGACAAGCATTTCAACACGAGCCAGCCGTGTGCAGCAGCTGCCCAAAAATCCAACGCAGTTCTAGGCTGCACAAACGGAGTGATAGAATCAAGATCAGGTGAAGTGTCCATACCACTTTATAAGGCCTTGGTAAGGCCACACTTGGAATGCTGCATTCAGTTTTGGTTGCCACGATGTAAAAAGGATGTTGAGACTGTAGAAAGAGTGCAGAAAAGAGCAACCAAGATGATTAGGGGACCGGAGGCTAAAACATATGAAGAACGGTTGCAGGAACTGAGTATGTCTAGTTTAATGAAGTGAAGGACTAGGGGAGACGTGATAGCAGTCTTCCAATATCTCAAGGGCTGCCCCAAAGAAGAGGCAGTCAAGATATTCTCCAAAGTACCTGAAGGCAGGAGAAGAAGCAGTGGGTGGAAACTCATCAAGAAGAGAAGCAACTTAGAACTAAGGAGAAATTACATCATTTAGATCAAGGGTGTCAAACTCGATTTCATTGAGGGCCACATCAGGGTTGTGTATGACCTTGGGTGTGTAGGTGTGTCCAGGATGGGCATGGCCAGCTCAACATCACTCGTGTCGGGGGTACCAGTGTTGGCCAAGTGGTAAGGCAGGACTTTCCTCAGACCCCCCCTCCTCTCATAATCTCCTTCCTTCCTTCCTTCCTTCCTTCCTTCCTTCCTTCCTTCCTTCCTTCCTTCCTTCCTTCCTTTTTTCTTTTTCCTTTCCTCTTCATTCGCCTTCCTTCTTCCTTCCCCTCTTTCTTTCTTTTTCCTCCCTCGCTCTCTTCCCATCTTCCTTTCTTTTTCTTTTTCTTTCTCTTTCCTCCTTCTCCTTTCCTGTCCCTTGAAATGTTCAAATGCAAAAGGGGGAACGTTTCTCCTTTTGTTTCATTCCTAGGTTCTTTTGCTAGCCCTCTGCCAGTGAAAACGGAGTCTGGAGGAGTAGGGAAACACGAACCACCTCTCCCCCGGGTCCCATTTTTGCCTGCAACTGTCTCCTGCCGCACTCTGCCAGCAAAAATGGGCCCTGACTGCAAGCCAGTCCTGGATTTGGCCCGTGGGCCTTGAGTTTGACATTTCTGATTTAGATGATGTCAATCAGCAGATCTGGAAGGGACCTTGGAGGTCTTCTAGTCCAAACCCCTACTCAAGCAGGAGACCTGAAATGACTGAAATGTCACAGGGTTTCTTGCTCATGGAGGTTGGACTAGAAGACCTCCAAGGTCCCTTCCAACTCTGTTTTTCTGTTATTATTCTGATGAAAGGAAAAAAAGAATAATGGGACATGACTGTGTTGGTTACACGGGTCTCTCTGTCTCGGGCTTCACCTCAGATCTTCCAGTTTTTTTCTGACGATTATTTGTTCTCCTTGCTAACTGGCAACATTTTCTGATGGAGAAGAACTTCAAGTAAATCACATCTGGCGATGAAAAGTCCAGCCGAAGAACAGATGGAAATTGGGAGAGAGCGAGAGCGAGAGAGAGAGAAGAGCGTTTTACAGTCTTTGAATGAACATCTCCAAAGCTTCATCTTCACAGCAGAATTATCACCCGTGAACATTGGACACAGCTTTCATCTATAAATGGAAGTCACTGATGCCCAAGGCTGCCAAATATTTAATGGAAGGGAATCAGAGATATCCATTTACAAGATGAATCAAATCGCTGTGTTTCCAAAACACCCATCTAGCATCCCCAAAAAAGTTATTATTTTGTTTGTTTATGCTTTGTTTTTGTGTTTTGGGCCTCTGTTACATATTCCTTTATTAAATCTTGATTTACATTGGAAAGCGGTTTAATATTATTGATCCCCTTTGATGTGCGTGTCTGTATTTTTTATTATTTCAGATAATCCACTTTTCGTTGCCTTTTTTTTCCCATCATGTTTCCCATTAATGCTATATCTTATTGGAGGAGGTGTTTGCGTTTTGATATTGATCAGAAAGGTTATTGCTTTCTCTGGATCTCTTCAGTTGTTAAAAGTGAAGTTCACGTTGTCGTGTTACTGAAATTCTTTAATAACAATGTAAGAAACAAACAGGGAGTGGGGAAGACCTTATGGGAGAGGGGAGGAGGAGGAGGAGGAAGAGGAGGAATATGGGTGGGGGGGGAAAGAAGGAGAAGGAGGAGAAGGAAGAGGGGGAAGGAGAAGGAGGAGGTGGAAAAGAAGAAGGAGAAGGAAGAGAGGGAGAAGAAGAAGAAAGATAATGAGCAGGAAAGGAGAAGACAGAGGAAGAGGAGGAAGAATGCGGGGGGAAGACGGAGGAGAAGGAAAGGGGAGTTGGAGAAGGAGAAGGAGGAGAGGGAGAAGAAGAAAAATAAAGAGCGGAGGAGGAGGAGGAGGAATAATATGGGTGGGGAAAGAAGGAAAAGAAAAAGGAGGAGGAGGAGAGGAGGGAGGAGAAGGAGAATGAAAAGGAGAAGTTGGAGAGAAAGGAGGAGGAGGGGGATAATGAGAGAAGAAGAAGAAGAAGAAGAAGAAGAAGAAGAAGAAGCAGCAGCAGCAAAGCAGATTATGTTGAAGAAGGGAGGAGGAGATAGAGGAGGAGGAGGAAGAAAGATAATGAGCAGAGAAGGAGAAGACAGGAAGAGGAATAATGCAAGTGGGGAAAGATAGAAGAGGAGGAAAAGGAGGAGAGGAGGAAGGAGAAGAAAGATAACGAGCGGAGGAGGCGGAGGAGGAGAAAGATAATGAGCAGAGAAGGAGAAGACAGAGGAGGAGGAATAATGCGGGTGGGGAAAGACAGAGGAGGAGGAGGAAAAGGAAGAGAGGAGGAAGGAGGAGAAAGATAATGAGCAGAGAAAGAGAAGGACCTGCATTTAGAAATGCTTACATTTGGCTCAATTTAATTGTTTCTATATTTTTTTGATCTTTTAATTGTATTTTTGATATTGATCCATAACCTAAAATTAAAATGAAAATTTTGAGAAACCCAGCAGCTGATGTCTTTTTGTATGACTTAATTAAACTATAAACAATGTTTCTTTGATTAGACCATTTGGTTTTCCCCCAGTTTGTGACTTGCTATTGACACTGATAATTCTTGTGAAACAATACGACACACGCAAATCATTGAAGGTGCTTCTCATTAAATTTCCATTATACTCAACCTTCATATAACCTGCATCAGTTCAGTGGAAAAACTCTTTTTTTTTGGTAAATGCAATGCTTATTTTTTTAAGGAATCTGATCGCTATGAAGGGGGAGAAGCTTCCTGGTGTTACAAATCACAGTTATTTAATGTATGTTTTTTCTGATGCCAACAATTCACAGATGCTGACAGATGCATAGGTACCATCGGAGTCATCAAATGCATTTGAAAAGATTCTCACTCTTGGAATGGACGTTGCAAGTTCTCCTTTCATTTTGCTGGAACTCCACACTCATAAATGCTTTTGGAAAGAAGGCAATATTGGCAACAAGGAACTAATTAAAGAGGAGGAGGAGGA
>WNWU01000098.1:873375-887715 GCA_012654045.1 Ptyas mucosa
TCTCTCTCTCTCTCTCTCTCTCTCTCTCTCTCTCTCTCTCTCTCTCTTTCCTTCTTTCCCTGTCTCTCTTCTCTTCTGAACTTGGAAAGCATCAATCCCATTTGTGACAGCACAGAAATTGGAAACCGCAAGTCAGCAGCCACCCAGGGTTCTCGCCGTCCTCAAAGCCGACAAAACTCAACGAGAAGCAGCCGTTGAAATGAAAAGAGGAACTTTGCAAGACGCTGGGAGCAGAACTCTTTGGCTGCAGAGCCATTCCTGCAGAGATCTCAAGCTGGTCTTTCTTATTTATTTCACACATATTTCCCAAATATTGGCCGACTGCAAGAGAAACTTCTTGGCAGATTCTGCGACTGAATTTCTACGGAGAGCAAAGCAGGGACAGGAAAAAAAAATGTCATTAAGCCACTGGCTTATTTAAAGTCTGGAAGGGTTTGGTGAAATTCATTCAAAGCTTCTGGGTTTTTTTGGGGGGGGGGTTGTAGTTTTTTTGCTTCTTCCCCAGATTTCTTTATTGCTGAGACCTCAGCTCTTCTGCCAGCAGATGGCATACAAAGTGGCTATCAGGAGATAACAAGCATTCAACGGAAGCACAACTTGAAAACATAACTTGAAAATATAACAGGAAAAGAAGAGGGAAATAAAACCGACATTTATTTATGTTGTCTATTTTTATCATGGATTGCACCAGTGAGACTAAAACCAATTTTGTTGTATACATGATGTACGATGATAATAAAGGCTATACTGTACTATACTATAAGGTAAAGGTTCCCCTCGCACATCTGTGCTAGTCGTTCCCGACTCTAGGGGGCAGTGCTCATCTCCGTTTCAAAGCCGAAGAGCCAGCGTTGTCCGAAGACGTCTCTGTGGTCATGTGGCCGGCATGACTCAACGCAAAAGGTGCACGGAATGCTGTTACCTTCCCACCAAAAGTGGTCCCTATTTTTCTACTTGCATTTTTTTTTTTTTAACGGGCTTTCGAACTGCTAGGTTGGCAGAAGCTGGGACAAGGAACGGGAGCTCACCCCATTACGCGGCACTCGGGATTTGAACCGCTGAACTACCGATTTTTCGATTGACAAGCTCGGCGTCTTAGCCACTGAGCCACCGCGTCCCATGTACTATACTATAAGTGGCTTTTTTCAAGGGGCAACTGGAGTTTCTTTGTTGTTCCTTGAAGACCTTTCGCTTCTCATCCAAGAACTGAACTGAAGAAGCTTCTTGGATGAGAAGCAAAACGTCTTCAAGGAACAACAAAGAAACTCCAGTTGCCTTTTGGAAAAAAAAAAAAAAAGCTCTTTGGGAGGAAAAGACCAGATAACTTCTGGTTATAACTTCCAGAGAATCAATGAACATCTGCTGCTTTTCCTTCACATCTGGATGCCACACCCTGGCTGGGTATGTAAGTTAATCATGCTATTATGTTTGTTCTCCCCTTTTCCTCCCTTTGCTGTTCCCCCTCCCCTCTCTGACAGAACGGAATCAAATTAAAGCCCAATTTCCCAGCTTTATGGCTGATTATTTATACCACTTCAGCTCCAAAGTGCTGTTTTATAGAGTGCTTAAGCTGCCATCATCTGGATAGACTTTGCCATAAATGTCTCCGAGTACACCGAACATAATGTCCGGATGTCACGAAGGAAAAGCCTAAAGATTACTCTCAATTATTTCATACAGTCGGCTTTATTGTCTGGTCATAATAAACCATCCTGCCCCGACGTTGCCTCAGAATCAATAGCTTGCATTAAAAGTAATGAAAAGTGGTTATTAATCCTATTTAGCACTTCTTTTTTTTTACTCCCAGTCTTGGGAGGAAAAAAAAAAAAAAGGAGGGGAAGGGAGCAATTACTCATTTCCGATCGATAGAAACGTTTGCAAGGGGTCTTGTCTGCATCACCATTACAGCTGCCGGGTGAGTTAACGACAGCAGCAGGAAATCAGAAGTTGGATCTAGTGGCCACAACTCCTGGCAAGCAGACCCGTGGGCTGCGAACAAGAACAACGAATGCAATCGATCACCTGTTGTAGCAATAGCCACCTAGACTTATATACCGCTTCACAATGCTTTGCAGCCCTCTCTAGAGGTTTACACAGTCAGCCTATTGGACCCAACAATCTGGGTCTTCATTTGACCGACCCTTGGAAAGGGTGGAAGGTTGAGTTAACCTTGAGCCGGTCAGGATCGAACTCCTGGCAGTGAGCAGAGTCAGACGGCAATACTGCATTCTAACCACTGCACCACTATGGGAGGGAGGAAAGGAAGGAAGGGAGGGAGGGAGGGAGGGAGGAAAGGAAAGAAGCACTAGTAATAGCATTTAGACTTATATACTGCTTCGCAGAGCTCTCTAGAGGTTTACACAGTCAGCGTATTGCCCCCAACAATATGGGTCATCATTATACCGACCTTGAAAGGATGGAAAGGTGAGTCAACCTGGAGCCGGTGAGATTTGAACTCCCAAACTGCTGGCAATTGGGGGTCAGCAGGATTAGCCTGCAATGCTGCATTCTAACACTGTGCCACCACAGCAAATAGATAGATAGATAGATAGATAGATAGATAGATAGATAGATAGATGGATGGATGGATGGATGGATGGATGGATGGATGGATGGATGGATGGATGGATGGATGGATATATCATAAATACAATGAATGGTTGCAGGAACTGGGCATGGCTAGTCTAGTGAAGAGAAGGACCAGGGGAGACACGATAGCCGTCTTCCAATATTAGAAGGGTTGCCACAGAGAGGAAGGGGTCAAGCTATTTCCCAAAGCACCTGAAGGCCAGACAAGGAACCATGGATGGAAACCGATCAAGGAGAGATTCAACCTGGAAATGAGGAGGAATTTTCTGACAGGGAGAACAATCAACCCATGGAACAGAAGTTGCCTTCAGAAGTTGCGGGAGCTTCATCCCAATTCTTGTCTCTGAAATGAGCTGGCTAGCTAATTCCCATGCTTTTCTATGGCTCCGCCATCTTAAATCCTAGATTCTTTTCTATTCCATCCTCAATTCTTCTTTCTTTCTTTTTCTTTAATTCTACGTTCCTAATTTTGCGATTTAAAAAAAAACGTAATAATTGCACCCTGTGTATTTATATAGCCATTGGGGAAAAAAAAAAACGTTTCTAGAGGACTGAAGATTGGACGGTCCATCCCTCCCTCCCAATAACGGGGCATCTCTTTCAATCAGGTCTTTTGCAGTCTGAATTCCCTAGCGGCCCCATTTCTGCCTTTAAACTTCTTTTAATCAAAATTTTTCCCCGAGCTTTTATCAGCGCCCAGCTCGTTGGATAGATTTATTCTGTCTTTGATACAATGTCACCCTAATGACAAGGAACACGGTGGCACATTAATTCAAAGGATGATAAACATCGGGTTACGGCGCATGCTTGTTGAAAGAGAGAAAGAGATTGCTGTAATAAGAGGGGAGGGGAGGGGAGAGGAGAGGAGGGGGGGGGAAAGACAGCTGGCTCAGAAATTTCCACAGGGGACCTGTAACACGACTTCACCATAACAAATCAGGGAGCAAATGCTCATTAGGCAGGGTTAAAGAGCGAGGGACCCGTCGGTTTAATAAAGTCTACCACATCTTGATTGTCAGAAACATTTGAGGTTAAACGCCTGATGAGCTGCAGCCACGGAAAGTAAATAAGAAACGAGGAAGAAATCCATGGTGATCGTGGAGCTTGGTTGTTTTCTCACAGACGTTACACTAGGTAACATCATCAGTGCTAGTAGGGACTGGGGATTAGGAGGAGGAGGAGGAGGAGGAGGAGGAGGAGGAGGAGGAGGAGGAGGAGGAGGAGGACTGTTGGGTCCTTGGCGCTCTCTGAGCTTGGTGGTTTTCTTGCAGATGTTTCATGGCCCAACTAAGTAACGTCATCAGTGATAGAAGGGAGTAGAACTTTCTCTTGTTTATCTTTTTAAATTCACTCTCTTCTAGCACTGATAGTATTGCTTAGTTGGGTGATGAAACGTCTGCAAGAAAACAATGAAGCTCAGAGAGCACCAAGGACCCCACGGCCTTCCTTCTCCTCCTCCTCCCCCCTCCCCCTCCTCTCCACAAATCCTACTCCCTACCGAGACTGATGATGTTACCTAGTTGGCTCATGAAACGGTCTGCAAGAAAACAACCAAGCTCGGAGCGCACTGAAGACCCTTCCTTTCAACCCTGAGCTTAGAGAAATATTCTCCTCGATTGGTAAATAAGAATTCGGGTTACGGAGGCACTTTTTCAGGGAAGAATAGATTTTCATTGAAATCACACAACCGAGAATCCCGTCGCAGTTCACTAACCCAAAGAGCAGGGTGGGAGCGTTTAACAATTACTTGGTTGTACTTCTTACAGCAATCCTTTAAGGCAGATCGATATCGTTTCTCCCTCTCTGCTCTCCTGCGGTTTTGTTGTGGTCCGCCAGCAGCCTGCGGAGCTGGCAGCGGAGTCGGACAGCGAGGAGGCTGAGGAAGAAAGTGGGCCAGTCCCGGAGGCTGGGGAAGGCCCAGATGAGGGCTCTGCGTCGGAGGCAGAGATGGGGCCAGGGCCATCGGGGAGTGATGTGCAGACTCCGGAGCCTCCAGAGGCTGACAATAGAGAGGCAGCGGAACAGGAGGAGCCTGTTCCTAGTGAACATATGAGAAGAGCTGCCAGAAGGCAGGAGCAGCTAAAGCAGAGAGGACGACTCGGAAGTAAGGCCAGGAGATGATTGGCCCCTCCCATAAGGCTTAAACGACCGGCAATGGCTCTTGGCCTCTTTGTCGGAAAACGACGTTGAGAGATTTGCTGCACTTATCTCTTCTCGGTGTCTTCTGCTTTTGAACTTTTGCCAAGAGAAGCCTTTGGCAATTTGTTTGTTTGTTTCTTTGTTTGTTTCTTTGTTTGTTTGTTTTTGGATTTATATACCGCCCTACTCCCGAAGGACTCAGGGTATGTGAACAGCCAAAAAGATAAAACACATAAACTACAAAATTTAAAAGACAATATAAAAAACCCATTAAACAATTTGGCCCAAAACAACTTAAAATGCCCCTAATGTTTTAAAACAAATTTAAAATTTACAATGAAAAGGGAAGTTAGGTCAATTAGTTTGCCTAATTATACCAAGGCTGGTGATTAGACTGAAGAATTCGTGTTATGGAGAGTTTGTTTTAATTTAGTTTGGACTACGCTAAGAATGAGTTAATTCTCAGCTGTTCTAATAAAGTCTGTTTGTTTTGGAACTGTTTGCATTGATTACTATCTACTTGGGCCTGGGGTTACATCAGGTTTGCGTGGGGCCGTTCCGTCGAATACAGCAAAACCATCGCTTCGGCCGAGCCGATCATTCCATTTTTATATTTTTCCCCCCTTCTCCCTCACTACGATTTCATTTCTGCCAGCGCCTCCTTTTCACGCGTTTGGATGTAATCTGTTTGGCTCTTTTTATGGATATCATTTATAATCCTGTATATTGTTTTTAGGGTATTTGAAACGTCTTCTAGTAGACTGCATCGGCGAAAAGAAGAATTGCCTGGCAAGGAGACATCCATCAGAGGCTGGGATTTTTATTTTTATTTTTATTTTTGCTTTGTTTCCTACTTGCCAAGCTCGTGACGGTCCAGTATTTTTTCATGTACCGTACAAAAGATGAAACTCATAACCGGGAAGAAAAAAAGGCATTCCATTTGCAAGCCATAAAGATCAACAAGATTCAACCGGGGTGGAGAAAATCTAGAATAACTGTCAGGTTTCTTGTCTGCGGCTGAGAAAAAAGCGGAGTTTAACCTTCACGGGGAAATTCTAGGATTGAGCAACTCAACCATCTCTGGGTAGTTTTACAGATATAGATGAACAGAGTTGGAAGGGACCTTGTAGGTCATCTAGTCCAACCTCCTGCCCAAGCTGGAGACCCTACACCATTTCTGACGGATGGCAGTCCAGTCTCTTCTTGAAAGCTTCCAGGGATGAAGCTCCCACAACTTCCGAAGGCAACTTCTGTTCCATGGGTTGATTGTTCTCCCTGTCAGAAAATTCCTCCTTATTTCCAGGTTGAATCTCTCCTTGATCAGTTTCCATCCATTATTCCTTGTCTGGCCTCTTCAGGTGCTTTGGAAAAGTGTTTTGAAGTGGATTAGATGGTCCGTCCGATAGACCATTCATTCCATCAATCAATTGGCCTAGAATTAAATCTTTCCGAAGTTAAGTTTTCCTCCAAAGCATCTGGAGGCAGGACAAGAAGCAAAGGATGGACACTAATCAAGGAGAGGACCAACCTAGAACAAAGAAGAAATGTCCTAACCCGTGGAACAACTTGCCACCAGAAGTTGTGCGTGCTCCATCACTGGAGGTTTTTAAGAAGAGGCTGGACGACCATTTGTCTGAAATAATATAAGGTCTCCTGCTTGAGCAGAGGGCTGGACTAGAAGACCTCCAGAGTCCCTTTCATCTCTGTTGTTCCGTTATTCTTCTCCATTCCCCAACATTTCCAGGGTAAATGTTGATACCGCCTATGTTCTTTTCCCACGTTGATGTTTGATGATGTTTTGCGTTGATGTTTTTTTCACTCGGATCGCATGAACCCAGCTCGTGCCGCAAAATCACATCCTAGAACTTGATCTCTATCAAGTCCTTTTCGAAGCAACCTTCTACTTCAGTTGGGAGCACCTGCAGGTTTTCTGAGTTGTCGGCAATCCATTTTGTTTGTCCTTGAATGCCAGCCGTGTGTTTATCAAGACATCCTCTCTCACCAACTAGGAATGTATTCTATAGTTTCTATTCCTGCCTTTGTGCACAAGGTCTCATGGCTGAAATCTCTTCAAAAGCCCAACTTTTGAACGTCTATAAACTAGACATACCAGTCTCAGCATTGTTCTTCATATGTTTCAGCCTCCAGTCCCCTAACCATCATTGTTGCTCTTCTCTGCACTCTTTCTAGAGCCTCAACCTCTTTTTTACATTCTGGCGACCAAAATCGGATGCAATATTCCAAGTGTGGCCTTACCAAGGCCTTTTAAAGTAGTATTAACACTTCATGTTGATTCTATCCCCCTGTTAATGCAGCCTAGAACTCTTATTGGCTTTTTTGGCAGCTGCAGCACACAGCTGGCTCATATTTAAGCAATAGAATAGAATAGAATAGAATAGAATAGAATAGAATAGAATAGAATAGCAGAGTTGGAAGGGACCTTAGAGGTTGTAAGGATTGCCTCTCCTTCCAACTTAAGAAAGTAAGAACTCTTGAAATGTGGTTGTTCAAAAGGATTCTTTTATTAAGCAGAAGTGAAAGCCACCCAGTTAAAGCAAGATCTGAATATCTTTAGGCAAGACAAGTAGGATTAAAGCAGTAGAGACCCCTCCCTTTAATTCAGAATGCAGATTTTAGCCAATACACAAGTTGAAGATGTTTTCTTTCCTAGCTTCCCTGAGAACCCAAACAACCATGCATTCACATTGTTATCCTTTAAAGTGAAACAACCCACATGGCTATCATAAAAATTCCTCCAGATAAAGAGGATCTCAGGCCTCTTTAGCGCCAGGATATAGGTTATAAAATATCTCTTGACACAGGCAATGCTAATAAATCGAATCCAAGTCTCCCCCATCCTCCAATTGAATGGCAGTATCATTTTTAGGGATCTGACAGAGGTCTTCTAGTCCAACCCCCTGCTTGACTCCCTCTTCTTTGGGGCAGCCCCTGAGATATTGGAAGACTGCTATCACGTCTCCCCTAGTCCTTCTTTTCATTAAACTAGACACACCCAGTTCCTGCAACCGTTCTTCATATGTTTTAGCCTCCAGTCCCCTAATCCTCTTGGTTGCTCTTCTCTGCTCTCTTCCTAGAGTCTCCACATCTTTTTTACATCGTGGCGACCAAAACCGGATGCAGAATTCCAAGTGTGGCCTTATAAAGTCGTATTAACACTTCACTTGATCTTGATTCTTTCCCTCTGTTTATGCAGCCTAGAACTGTGTTGGCTTTTTTGGAAGCTGCAGCACACGGCTGGCTCACATTTAAATGGTTGTCCACTAGGACTCCCAAGATCCCTCCTCCCAGTTACTACCGTTGAGTGAAGTACCGCCTATACCCGTGATGGCGAACCTACGGCACGCATGCCACAGGGGGCACACAGAGCCCACTCTGCGGGCACGCAAACCGTCGCCCCAGCCAGGCTCCATTGCGCCTGCCGGGCAGGTGGTCTTCAGGTGTCTGCTGTGTATGCGCAGGGGCCTGGGTGCATGTGGGGGACATGTGTGCACCAGAGGTGGGTTCTACTTACTACTTTACTACCGGTTCGCAACGGGGACGCGTGCATGCACATTTTGATGACATCGGGGTCAGTGAGCGGAGCCTCCCGACGGTTTTACTACCAGTTCCATAGAACTGGTGCGAACTGGGGGCAACCCACTACTGGTGCGCACATGTGCGGGGCCAGTGGTGGGATTCAAGCAATTTAACGACCGGTTCTCTGCCCTAATGATTTCTTCCAACCACCAGTTTCCCAAACTGCTCAGAGAGTTAACAACCGGTTCTGCGGAAGTGGTGCGAACCGGCTGAATCCCACCACCGTGCGGAGGGCAAATAATGCCCCGTTTCGGGCCCGGAAAGCCTCCTGCACCAACCTGGAAGCTAAAATCAGGCATGGGGGGGAGGGGATATGCGCAGTGGGGGCTGGGGCACATGTGCAGGGGTGGCGCTCACATTGCATTTTGGGAGTTTGGGCACGCGTGCGTACATTCGCTTTGGTCTCTCGGCATCAGAAAGGTTAACCTTTCT
The DNA here is from genome assembly GCA_012654045.1 of Ptyas mucosa. Lineage (NCBI taxonomy): Eukaryota > Metazoa > Chordata > Lepidosauria > Squamata > Colubridae > Ptyas > Ptyas mucosa. The sequence continues at coordinate 882,133 of WNWU01000098.1, forward strand.
GTACCTGTGCATTCGGTTTTTCTTGCGTAAATGTACATAGAGTACAATCCAGGTACGGTTCTGGATCTCTTCAAGCTCTGTGCTTGGGTGGCAGAACTCGGAAATCTCGCTCCCGAAAGATTTCCAGCCTTCTGTGTGCACAACAAAAAGCAGGTCAGTTTAATTTGAGCGTGCAAGGTATAGATTGCAGCAGCTATTCCATTCGGGCACCCTGCTAGTCTTGACTTTTCTGATCCAGCCAGAAATAGAATTCAGATCAATAGACTTTTTTTCCCCCCCTTTCTTTTCCTTACACTCAGGATGAAGGGAACAAGAAGGAACTAAATAGGACAGACGGAGCCGCAGATGAGGAACCGAGAGGGGGAACGAGACGGTTGTGTGCGAGAAAAGCAGAGGGACGGGAAGGCTTAACTAACAGCTCTGTTCATTTGCCTCTCTGATTTGACTGAAAGAGGTCTTGGAACACACTGGCTGCGTTCGCACAACCTGCTGGCTACGTTCGCACAACACGGTTAATTAGAGAAAGCAGGAACAGCTGCCTTTGCTCAGCCTGCTGAGCTTCATTAATGTTAACCCTGATTAGATTCGCAGGGCTTAGTCCATGGCGTCAACCCTGCCCTTTTTTTTTTCCTTTGTCCTTTAATTCAGCTTGTTTTATTGAAACCGGCAATAGAGAGGAGAAGGAGAGGAGAAGGAGAGGGGAAGGAAGGGGGGAGAGGAAAGGAAAGGGGAAAAGAAGGGAAAGGGAAAGGGAAAGGGAAAGGGAAGGGAAGGGAAGGGAAGGAAAGGAAAGCTAGGGGAGGGGAGGAGAGGAGGAGAGAGGAGGGGAGAGAACAGCAGGACAAAAGGAAGGAGAGAGGAAGGAAGGGAGGAAAGGAAAGGAAAGGAAAGGAAAGGAAAGGAAAGGAAAGGAAAGGAAAGGAAAGGAAAGGAAAGGAAAGCTAGGGGAGGAGAGGGGAGGAGAGGGGAGGGGAAGAGAGGAGAGAGGACAGCAGGACAAAAGGAAGGAGAGGGGAAGGAAGGGAGGAGAGAAAGGAAAGGGGGAAAGAAGGGAAGGGGAAAGGAAAGCTAGGGGAGGGGAGGGGAGGAGAGGAGGAGAGAGGAGGGGAGAGAACAGCAGGACAAAAGGAAGGAGAGAGGAAGAAAGGGAAGAAAGGAAAGGAAAGGAAAGCTAGGGGAGGAGAGGGGAGGAGAGGGGAGGGGAGGAGAGGAAAGAGGACAGCAGGACAAAAGGAAGGAGAGGGGAAGGAAGGGAGGAGAGAAAGGAAAGGGGGAAAGAAGGGAAAGGAAAAGGAAAGAAAAGCTAGGGAAGGGAAGGGGAGGAGAGGAGGAGAGAGGAGGGGAGAGAACAGCAGGACAAAAGGAAGGCGAGAGGACGGAAGGAAGGAAGGAAAGGAAAGGAGAAAAGAAGAGAAAGGAAAGGAAAGGAAAGGAAAGGAAAGGAAAGGAAAGGAAAGGAAAGGAAAGGAAATCTAGGGAAGGGGAGGGGAGGAGAGGAGAGGAGAGGAGAGAGGAAGAGAGAGAGAGAGAGAGAGAGGTAGAGAACATCTCTTTCCTTTGTTGTGGAGATGTTAACATGGTGACCGCTGTTTGACCAAGTATACCAAAATGGGTACATTTCAACAACTCTCCGTGCCACAGCGACGAAGGGGATATCCTTTTACAGTCCGTCACACTCCTCTAATCGCATCCTGACAGTATCTGAAATTAAAATCAAAGCTGACATACGGACAGTGGCAGAAATGAATTACACCTTCGCGGAGTGTCGGGAAGACGCTAATTCTCTCCTTGGCTTCAAATCAGGTACATTTTGAGTAAGGGAAAATGAGGGGGATAATTTTCGGAGATGTCCACCTCGGCAAGACTTAGTCACTCAGCGGTTAAATGAGCCCTGAGCCGCTCACAAGAGCTGAAAAAGATAGAAGGAGGGCGATTCACAAGCCAATTTCTCAGTTTTGCTGCAAATGTTGAGCCACCCTTCAATTTTCTTCCTGAAAAAAAATTTCCCTCAACTCCCCCTTTATTTTATTTTGTTTCTTTTAAGATTAGGAGGTATCGCGACCCTTTCTGTAGCCAGCACAAGTGATGGGCTACCCAGGAACACAATGGGTTTCTTATATAATTCCCTTTGAATTCAATTTGAAGGCCGTTTTGGTCAATTGATGGTTTGATTTGAAATTTACTGAAGGGGGTCAAAGCATTAAACGGAATCAAATGCCTCCCAATCGATGCGGACAGGAGTGAGAGCACATTCAGAAAACCCAGGCCTTTTGTGGAAGATCGCGGTGGTTCGGTGGGTAAGACACTGAGCTTGTCGAGCAGAAAGGTCGGCAGTTCGACGGTTCGAGTCCCTAGTGCTGCGTAACGGGGTGAGTTCCCGTTACTTGTCCCAGCTTCTGCCAACCTAGCAGTTCGAAAGCACGTAAAAAATGCAAGTAGAAAAATAGAGACCACCTTTGGTGGGAAGGTAACAGTGTTCCATGCACCTTTGGCATTGCGTCATGCCGGCCACATGACCACGGAGACGTCTTTGGACAGCGCTGGCTCTCCGGCTTTGAAACGGAGATGAGCACCGCCCCCTAGAGTCAGGAACGACTAGCACAGATGTGCAAGGGGAACCTTTATCTTTTACCTTACAAACAGCTTAAGAGAGGAGACTCCATCAGAACTTGGTCAGTGTAACCGTGGTTAGAGAGGAGGAGAAGACAACGCTTTCTGGATGGATGATAATACAACACGGAATATAAAATAACAGGGTTGGAAGGGACCTTGGAGGTCTTGTAGTCTAGCTCAAGCTAGACTACAAGAGCTCCTTATACCTGTGATGGCTAACCCTTTTGCCGTCGCGTGCCAAAAGTGGGGAAGACCGCAGGAGGGTCGCACGCGTGCGTGCCCACACCCATAATTCAATGCAGACAAATGGTTATCCAATCTCTGTCAACTCTGAAGCTGACCTGACTGAGTTGGCCATCTAGGAGGCCTCAGTGTTGACACAATGGTAATGAGGGATAGGGAGGGGGGGGGGGGGGGAATAGAGATAGTTGCGGTTTTGTAGCCGAAACAAAATAGTTTCCCCTGAGAACCAAGGACGTTCCCACAGGTGGCTGAAGAGAGGAGGAGTGAAGTTTCCAAGCAACCGGACAGCACTTTGATTGGTCCCTGTGACTGATTGTTTGGGAAAGGGGCGGGGGGGAAACTTTGACTTTTAATTAGGTGAAAACTGTGGGAACCTTTAGAGTCGGTTTTCACCAGTCCGTGCCAATATGATATATCCAATAAAACTGTTCTTTAAGGAATCTACCTGCCTCGGAGTTCTGTTTGCTATGGATATATTACTTTGAACTCTGTCAATCTCTTCTTCAAAACTTCAGGGATGGAGCACCCATAACTCTTGGAGGTAATCCATTCCACTGGTTGATTGTTCTCAATGTCTAGCTCAAGCAAGAGACCTTATACCATTTTGGACAAATGGTTGGACAATCTCTTCTTGAAAACCTCTAGTGATGGAGCAACCAGAACATTTGGAGTCAATCCGTATCACTGGTCGATTGTTCTCACTGTCAGGAAATTTCTCCTTAACACTAGATTGGATCTCTTTTTAATGATCTTCCACCCATTACTTCTTGTCCTGGCCTCTGTTGCTTTGGAAGAGTAGGTTGACCCCCTCTTCTTCGTCACAGCCTCTCGGATATTGGAAGTTTGCTATCATGTCCCCCCCTAATCATTCTCTTCATTAAATTAGACATACCTAGTTCCTTCAATCATGCGCCACGGAGGTGCAGTGGTTATGGCGCAGTACTGCAGGCTACTTCTACTGACTGTCAGCTGACTGCAATTTGGCAGCTCAAATCTCACCAGGCTCAAGGTTGATTCAGCCTTCCATCCTTCTGAGGTGGGTCAAATGAGGACCCAGATTGTTGGGGGCAAGAGGCTGACTCTGCAAACCGCTTAGAGAGGGCTGTAAAAGCATTGTGAAGCGGTATATAAGTCTAAGCGCTATTTCTGTCTAAGTACTATTTCCTTCTGTCCTCCCTCCTTCCTTTCTTTCCTCCCTCCCTCAGCCTTCCATCCTTCCAAGTTCGGTAAAACGAGGACCCAGATTGTTGGGGGGCAATATGCTGACTCTGTAAACTGCTTAGAGAGGGCTGTAAAAGCACTGTGAAGCAGTATATAAGTGCTATTGCTCTTCCTTCCATCCTCCCCCTTTCCTTTCCTCCCTCCATTCCTTGTTTCCTTCCTCCCTACTTCCCTCCCTCTCTCCCTTGTTTCCTTCCTCCCTCCCTCCCTCCCTCCTCCCTCAGCCTTCTATCCTTCCAAGTTTGGTAAAACGAGGACCCAGATTGTTGGGGGGCAATATGCTGACTCTTCAAACCGCTTAGAGAGGGCTGTAAAAGCACTGTGAAGCGGTATATAAATCTAAGTGCTATTGCTATTCATTGTTATGTTTGAGCCTCCAGATCCTTTATTGTCTCTAGAAGACCAATAGAGACTCACCATATTTTTTGCCAGAATTGGATGCAGTATTCCAAGTGTGGTCTCACCAAAGGCAACCAGACCAGTTAAATAATGGTCAACGACTCAAAGAAGCCATGATAGAATACATAGATTCTGGAAGGGGCGGGTCAGTTTTCCTTCTCTTCCTCCCCCTCCCAAAATTTCCATCAGAGATCGAAGACGTCTTTTTACTGCCTTGCAAACATGGAGGAAGGTCAAAACGCAATTATGAAGTCTGTCTTCTACCTTGACTATCAATCGGCTCGGCGCATGCAAGCATCTTTAAAGCTGAGTACGTATCCTCCATTAAAATCAACAGCTGGAAAGAGGTTCAAATACATTTACTTACACCTTACTCCAAAATGCTTAAGGAGAAACATTAGGGCAGGCGATAACAGTTTCAACATTCGTTCTACATGGTGCAGAGCTACAGGGGGAAAAAGAAATGTGCGATCGCTTGCTGCACATTTTACGCAGATTTTCTGGGTTCCTACACCCCAAGGAGTTTAGTTTAGCTTTCTGAAGGAAATTGATGTTTTTCTTTGTTTTCATACCTGTCTTAGGAACACCGAGGCCCAATTAAGCAAAATCTCAATTCCAATCTTCTACTTGATTTGGGAAATGGTTCTTCTTTGGTTCAGAAGATTGATCCAGATAGATTTCAAGGTTGAAAGTCAATACTTGAGTTGGATCGATGAATTTGAAGTTTCGCAAATGATTGGGGGTGGGGGAGAGAGAGATGGTTTGCTTTGCCTGAAATATGTCCAAGAAATTCAATTCAACGTGATGGCTCTCTTTCTGGTTTGATTCGTAAAGTCAGTTCGGTTCAGGGATGGAATTAAAATAAAGTTATGGTCAAACATTTGGGTAGCACAGTTCTGAACTGAAGAAGATTCTTGGATGAGAAGCAAAACGTCTTCAAGGAAAAACAAAGTCCAGTTGCCTTCTGAAGAAGTGAAGAAGCTTCTTGGATGAGAAGCGAAACCTCTTCAAGGAAAAACAAAGCCCAGTTGCCTTCTGAAGAAGTGAAGAAGCTTCTTGGATGAGAAGCGAAACCTCTTCAAGGAAAAACAAAGCCCAGTTGCCTTC
>WNWU01000098.1:887725-898866 GCA_012654045.1 Ptyas mucosa
ATGAGAAGCGAAACCTCTTCAAGGAAAAACAAAGCCCAGTTGCCTTCCGAAGAACCGAAGAAGCTGCTTGGATGAGAAGCGAAACCCCTTCGAGGAAAAACGAAGTCTGATTGCCTTTGGAAAAAGCACGCTTTGGGACAACCATGAGCTGGGATGACTGAGAAGCTCCGTAGACACTACCCTTAAGTTGTCGTTCGGGTTTAAGTGATGTTTCTTTTGTATTTTCCTCAACCGAAGGAAGCCACTTGGCCGATTTCTGGCAATTGTAGGAGAAGAAAGAGCCAGGGACTGCAACCAGAAAAGGGTTTTTTGGGCCTGAGACTGCAATTTACCCATTCTTTCATTAGTATTACTGCCGTATAAATGTCTAGTAGATTTATAGCTTTTCCTGGCCTGTTCCCCCCCCCCCCCCACTACTCTTTCTTGTAGTTTGTTGCAAAAGAATTGCCTGTTGTCAGGCAGGGGGTGAGTGAAAGAACGTGGCTTGGCTTCAAAAAAGAATGGTGACAGCAAGGCTGGCTGCTACACAATTCAATCTCAGAGCCATTCCCGGCAATAATGGGATGACTCTAAGCAGAATATAATGAGTAATTCACATTGTGTAACACAGCCTTAATTGCCATGGAGAAGGGAGTTAGCTGAAATGGATTTTGGAGCAGGGTTGTGATGATGCGACCCTCTGCATTGGATTTGGCGAAGTCAGAATCGCAGGGCTGCAAGGGGCCTCGGAGGTCCTCTAGTCCAACCCCTTGCTCAAGCAGAAGACTGTACCGTTTCAGACAAATGGTCGTCCCGTCTCTTCTTAAAATCCTCCAGTGATGGAGCACCCACAACTTCTGAAGGCAAGCCGTTCCGCTGGTTAATTGTCCTCACGGTCAGGAAGTTTCTCCTCAATTCCAGGTTGCTTCTCTCCTTTGTTAGTTCCCATCCACTGTTTCTTCTCCTGATTTCTCGTGCTTTTGGAGAACAGGTTGCCCACCTCTTCTTGGTGGCAGCCCCTCAAATGTTGGAAGATTGCTTTTATGTCATCCCTGGTCCTCCTCTTCATTGGAGTTCCTGCATACCCAGTTCCTGCAATCGTTCTTCATATATTGGTTTCCAACCAGTGATGGGTTTTTAAAAAATTTACTACTGGTTCTGTGGGTGTGGCTTGGTGGGTGAGGCTTGGTGGGCATGGCAGGGGAAGGATACTGTAAAATATCCATTCCCTCCCCACTCCAGGGGAAGGATACTGCGAAATCCCCATTTCCTCCCGATCAGCTGGGATTCGGGAAGCAGAGAATAGATGGGGGCAAGTCCAGTCGGAATTTTTTTGTTTATTATTCTTATTTATATGCCACCCTTCTCCGGAGACTCAGGGCGGCTTACAATGCGTTAAGCAATAGCCTTCATACTTTTGTATATTTTATACAAAGTCAGCTTATTGCCCCCACAAACCGGGTCCTCATTTTACCCACCTTAGAAAGGATGGAAGGCTGAGTCGACCTTAAGCCTGGTGAGATTCGAATTTACAGTAATTGCAGGCAGCTGGATGTTAAATGCTGCCTTGTAGGAGGCATTAGCTTCCTACACCACTCAGGCTCTTTTTTACTACCGGTTCTCTGAACTACTCAAAATTTCCACTACCGGTTCTCCAGAACTGGTCAGAACCTGCTGAAACCTACCTCTGTTTCCAGTTATGACTTCTTGTCCTCCTCTTGGGTGCTTTGGAGAATAGGTTGTCCACCTCTTCTTGGCGACAGCCAGTGGTGGAATGCTGCTGGTTTAACAACCGGTTCGGTGAGCGCATGCTTTGCGCTGAAAATGGAGCATTTAGAAGCTCAGCTGCTTACCTTCCAAGTCAGCAACGGTAAGTAGCACAGCGAGAAATCTGTTGTGCCGTGCGATTGGGATGAGCTAGAAAGCAGGAAATAAAGGACAGGATAGGACCGGGTGGGTGGGTGGGGCCAGCTGATTGTCGGAGCTACCGGTTCGCCTGAACTGGTCTGAAGAGGCTGAATTCCACCACTGGTAACAGCCCAACAAATGTTGGAAGATTGCTTTTATGCCACCCCTAGTCCTTTTCTTCGTTGGGCTAAAGGTAAAGGTAAAGGTTCCCCTCGCACATATGTGCTAGTCGTTCCCGACTCTAGGGGGCGGTGCTCATCTCCGTTTCAAAGCCGAAGAGCCAGCGCTGTCCGAAGACGTCTCCGTGGTCATGTGGCCAGCATGACTCAACGCCAAAGGCGCACGGAACGCTGTTCCCTTCCCACCAAAGGGGGTCCCTATTTTTCTACTTGCATTTTTTACATGCTTTCAAACTGCTAGGTTGGCAGAAGCTGGGACAAGGAACGGGAGCTCAACCCATTACGCGGCACTAAGGATTTGAACTGCCAACCTTTCGATCAACAAGCTAGACCAGTGATGGCGAACCTTCTCAGCACCGAGTGTCCAAACCGGAACACACATGCATGTGCATGGATGTGCGCGTGCCAGAGCACCGGAAACCCAAAGACCAACTGGCTGGCGTGCACATGCCTGTTTTTTGGCTGTTTTCAGTCTGTTTTCAGGCCGTTTTTTGTGCCGTTTTTTGGTGCTCCGGCACCTGCGAAGACCAGCTGGCTGTGTGCACCGAAAACCAGAAGAGCAGCTGGTGACGGCGCGTGTGCCCACAGAGAGAGCTCTCCATGCCACCTCGGTCATGCGTGCCATAGGTTCGCCATCACGAAGCTAGACATTCGTTGAGCTAGACATGCCCAATTCCTGCAATCGTTCTTCATCTGCTTTAGCCTCCAGTCCTCTCCACTCCAGTCATGGAACAATAGGCTGTTCCACGCTGCGGTATCGCATAAATCTATTCCCAACCCATCCTTTGCAGGAGTTGCCTCTCCAGTAAATGTCCTTCGCTTAGAAGAGAAGAGCAAACCTTTTGTAACACGGATACGGTCAGCTCATTAAGGCAATCCGGTTGGATGAGTCCAGCAAATTGCAGTCGTAGAATCAGAGAGTTGGAAGAGATGGAGTCCAAGCCTAGAATTAGGATAATTAGGCTGTCCAGGAAATCTGCATCTGAAAAATAGTGGCCCTTTTGCCAGTGCATAGAAGGACAACATGCAACTTACCCTTCTTGAATCCAATTTTCGTCTGCGCTTCTGCATCATGCCTCGTCCCAGAATTGTGAAATAAGGTAAACACAATTTCGGAGCCGGGAACTACAAGCACAAAGACTTGAATTGCCCATCTTGAGGGAAGAGCCCAGGACACCAAGAAGAGCTGACTAGCTGTGTTAACTTAATTTAACCCGTTTTGCTTCTCGTTTCTAGCCTCGTCCAGTGGGATGGACTGTAAACTCTGCCTGGTGAGCAAGGACCAACTCTGGACTTTGACTTGAAAAAAAATGGTTGGGGCAATTCAATATTTGCACGATGAAGGTCAAATAATAGAGATACGGATGAGTTTCCATCAAACATGAGGGATGGGGGAGGGAGGGAGGAGGAAGGAAAGAAAGAAAGGGGGAGGAAGGAAGAGGAAGGGAAGAAGGGAGAGGGAAGGGGAGGAAAGAAGGAAGGAAGGAAGGAGAAGTGAGGGTGGGAGGAAGGAAGGAAGGAAGGAGAGGAAGGAAGGGATGAGGGTAGGAAGGAAGGGGAAGGGAAGGAGGGAGAGGGGAGGGGAGGGGAGGAAAGGAGGAAGGAAGGAAGGAGAGGAAGGGACAGAGGAAGGGAGGAGAAATGAGGGAGGGATGAGGGTAGGGAGGAAGGGGAAGGAGGGAGAGGGAAGGGGAGGAAGGAAGAAAGGAAGGGAAGGAAGGAAGGGGAAGGGGAGAGGAAAGAAGAAAGGAGGGAGAGAGGGCAAGGGGGAGAGAGAAGGGAAAGGAAATAAGGAGAGGAAGGGAGGAAGCGGAAAGGAGGAAGGAAGGGGAAGGGAAGGGGGAGAGGTAAGGGGTGGAAAGAAGGAAGGGAGGGGAGAGAGGGAGGGAGGAAAAAAGGAAGGAAGGGAGGAGAGGGAGGAAGGAAGGGAGGGAGGAGAAGGGAGGAAGGAAGGAAGGGGAAGGAGGTAAGGGGAAGGGAAGGAGAGGAAAGGAAAGAAGGAGGAAGGGAGAGAGGGGAAGTGGGGAGAGAGAAGGGGAAGGAAAGGGAGGGAGGAAGGGTTGATAATCAAAGATTTTCTTTTCAACTGAATATTCTGTATGCCTCCGCTGGTGTGGGATTTCACAGCCTTTGCCAATCTGGATGCTTGTTACGATTGGAATTCTTCCACTCGTTGAAAGGGAAATAATGATTTCAACTCACCAATGTTTGAAGTGTGAATTTAGAGGAATGCCAGGCTAAAGCTGAAAGGTGTTAATAGGAGCCAACAGAACAAGAAAAGAAAAGGAATTAGATCTGAGATTAAAGACAAGAACTGGATTTGCAGAAAAGGCTCAACTTTCAACTTAGTCCACACATAACACAATGTCGTGGGCACATCACACATTTCGTTGCAATTGAATAAACCCTATTCTGACTTCACACGTTGGCCAAGAACACCCACTAAATCCTGGCCTGTCTCCTGAACTACAAACTCCAAAATTTCATTTAAACCTGGTTTACAATATTGTATCTGGCCAGCAACTTAGTCTTGACCTGCGCAACACACAATTCTCATCACACACGTTATTACACTAGAAAAGTCCAGAAAATAAATGAAGAAGCAATATAATGTATGGGGTGGGATGGGTTGAAGAAATGAAGACAACGAGGAATTAGCTCTTTGGCTTGTAAATATTGAGAACAAAAATGCAGTTAAATGTCTTCAGAGCTTCTCAGTCATCCAGGTCGTGGTTGTCCCGAAGGTGCTTTTTCAAAAGGCCACTGGATTTTGTTTTTCCTTGAAGAGGTTTTGCTTCTCATCCAAGAAGGTTCTTCAGTTCTTCAGAAGGCCGCTGGACTTTGTTTTTTCCTTAAAGAGCTTTCGCTTCTCATCCAAGAAGCTTCTTCAGCTCTGAGAGAAGGAAGAAGACTGCAATAATTTTGGAAGATGGATAACCTCTAAACATTGCAATGGTCTATCCTGAGCGGTGTGGTGGCCTAGAGGTGGAAGCTCTGACCTCACAATCAGGAGGCTGTGAGTTCGATCCTAGGTAGAGGCAGATATTTCTCTCTCTTTCTGGGCACAATGAGGATATATCTGCTGAACAAAACTCCGCACTGGCGACAGGAAGGGCATCCGGTCATTAAAATGCTCTGCTAGCTCCATTCGGTTGCCCAGACTCCACCCCTCAAGGGATTACGGGGTTGTTAAAAGTTGGTGATGATGATGATGATTGCCGTGGTCTATCCTGCCATCTCTGACTGCATTGCTTCTGATCACTGACGGGATTCAGCAGGTTCGGACCGGTTCAGGCAAACTGTTTGTTAAATTGCTGGATGGCCCCACCCTTTCCCACCCTGCCCCTTCCAGGAATCCCCCCATGGCCCATTTTTGCTTCCAGGAGGCTGCAGGGAGACCTACAAGACCCAAAATGGGGCGCAGGCCTCCCCGTTTTTGCTCCGGGGTGTGTGTGCAGGAGGCCGAGTATTGCCTGCCACATCCCCTGGCCACACCCACCATGGCCACGCCCATGGCCACGCCCAGCCAGCCAGTCATTAGGGCAGAGAACCCGTTGTTAAATTATTTGAATCCCATCACTGCCTCTGTGTATGTTGCTTTAGCTAAGTGCAGGATTTTGGCCCTATCATGGAGCAATGCAGCAGCTGGCTCCGCAGCCGATGGAAAGTGGGTCTAATCGCTCCCCATTTCCTCTTTCTATTTTGGTCGCATATCTCGGCGATTTTAAAAGGTGGCTGAGAGCTAATGAACCTCGGGCTGTCTCTTTTTGTGGTTGTCATTTTCCCCCGTTTTTCTGGTTGATTAGCACCCAGCCTGGCAGGGAAGTATGAAATAACAAAACTCCGGGGTGCGCTTGGGAGGTCACAACTTATTCCTTGAAAAGTGCTGAATCTGCTAGGTGCTGGGATAGTCTAGCCAGAATTTAGAGAAGAGGAGGGGGAAAAATGGAAGAAAAGAAGAGCAAACACACACACAAAAGTCCTTTCCCACTGCCGTTTCCTTTCGAAGGGTTTTGCCTCTCTATTTCTGCAATGCTCCGTTTTCTCCTGTTCCCATCTTCCTCTAGCAGAATTCAGAATCAGAATAGAGCTGGAAGGGGCCTCGGAGGTCTTCTAGTCCAGCCCCCTGCTCAAGCAGGAGATCCTATACCATTTCAGACAAACGGCTGTCCAGACTCTTCTTAAAAACCTCCAGTGATGGAGCACCCACGACTTCTAAAGGCAACTTCTCTTTCATTGGTTAATTGTCCTCGCTGTTAGGAAGTTTCTCCTTAATTCCAGGTTGCTTCTCTCCTTGATGAATTTCCATCCATTGTTTCTTGTCCTGCCTTCTGGTGCTTTGGAAAATAAGTTGACCCTCTCTTCTTTGGGGCAGCCCCTCAAATACTGGAATACTGCTATCATGTCTCCCCTAGTCCTTCTTTTCTCTAGATTGGCCAAACCCAAATCTTGACATCGTTCTTCATATGTTTTACTCTCCAGGACTTTGATCGTCTTAGTTGCTCTTCTCTGCACTTTTTCCAAAGTCTCAGCATCTTTTTCACATTGTGGCAACCAAAACTGGATGCAGTATTCCAAGTGTGGCCTTACCAAGGCATTATAAAGCGGTATTAATCCTTCCCGTGATCTTGATTCTATCCCTCTGTTGATGCAGCTTAGAACTGTGTTGGCTTTTTTGGCAGCTGCTGCACACGGCTGGCTCCTATTTAAATGGTTGTCCACTAGGACTCCAAGATCCCTCTCACAGTTACTACTATTGAGCAAAGGTACCAACATAGACTGGAGGAATGGGATCACATCCAACTGCAGCCTTCCTCTTTTCTCCCTGGTGTAGGAAGACAGCACCCACCCCTTTCCTAGAAGAATGAAATATTTTAGGCAATATTAAAAAGGCAGAATATTATGTTTCCCTGGATGAGAAATGGAGAAGCATGTTTTTAAAGACAAAGCAGCTCCCACCTTCCTGACCCCACCCCACCCTTTGTCATCTGCAACACAATAGGACCCATCTAGCAACAGAAACTCACCACATGGCATCTGGGAAGATTACATCAGCCAGCAAGACTAGCTAACACCCCCACCCCCTGGGAGTCTGACAACCAATCAGGATACTCTTTTGGGGCCCCAGAAAGTTCAAAACCAAAGAGGGCATAAAACCCGGGGACTCGCTGCATCTCGGGCCCTTTCCTGTTCAGGAACCGAAACCATGTGATCCTGTCCACCGTTAAACCATCTTTCCAAGCAGTCTCCATGTTTCTAGTGTCTTTTTTTCCCCACTTGGAGCTGAACCCAGATAGATATTTCTTCTAACGCTCATATTCCTCTCCTTCCTCCCACCCCCCTTTCAGGCAGAAAAGAGCTGGTGCAGCTCAAAAGTAATGGCTCTTGATCACTTTAGCAAACCCCCTTGACTCCCGTTTTAATCGGTCGTGTTGCAGAAAGGAAGAAAAATATGGGCCAAAGAGAGAAAACGGCATCAGGACTCCTGGGTTCTCCAGGAGCTGAGTAACTTTCCAAGGTGCAATTAGCTGCAACAGGAAGCTGGGATTTTTTCCCCCCCTGGCAGTGAGAATCTCAATAGGTGTGAATACCTAACCCCTTTTCTCCCTTCCCTCATTCGCTCTTCCTCAGAGCTAAAGAACGAGACAGAATCATTTGCTTAAAAAAGAGAGGGTGTGGGGGGGGGGGGAACCCAACCAGCTATCTGAAGTTTAATAGCGTTGTTTCTTCTAGCTGCAGGCGATGGGTTCATATGCATTCGAAACAGCGCTTTGAAAGCAAATGTACCATTTTGGAAAGCTATTCCACCTGAAATGCAATATCTTTCATCTCCTTTTTTTTTTTCCCCTTCCCCATTTCTTTCCCTTCCCCATCCTCACCGAGCTAAGCAAACTCATCAATCAGGAGGGAAGAAGTTCACATCGGCAAGCCTAAAGAGACGGAAAGAAAATAGAGCCATTGGGCCCTACAGCAGCCTGGCGGAGAACATGCTCATTCATCTCTTTATATATTAGATTTGTATTTTGGTTTTCCTCCAGGAGCCAAGGCGATCGTGCCTTTTCCTCTAATGGCGACCAGCGTCACCATCTTAGGAGGTACGCTGGTCAGGGAGAGGGAGACGTTGGCCCAATTAAGTCACCTGGTTAGTTTCTGTGGCTGTGAGAAGATGGTTTTTCCTTAGTTCCAGTCCAATACCTTAACCACAACTCCACAGCGACTGTCTCTTGAGGGGCAGTAATGAATTAACTGGCGTGGGTTGAGGAACAACAACGCTAGAAGATTGTTGTTAGTTGCGAAGTTGTGTCCGACCCATGAACAACGTTCCTCCAGGCCTTCCTGTCCTCTACCATCCTCTGGAGTCCATTGAAGCTCCCACCGACTGCTTCAGTGACTCCATCCAGCCACCTCGTTCTCTGCCGTCCCCTTCTTCTTCTTTTGCCCTCCATCGTTCCCAGCATTAGGCTCTTCTCCAGGGAGTCCTTCCTTCTCATTAGGTGGCCAAAGCATTTGAGTTTCCTCTTCAGGATCTGGCCTTCTAAAGAGCAGCCAGGGTTGATCTCCTCTAGGACTGACCGGTTGGATCGCCTTGCGGGACTTGCGGGAGTCTTCTCCAGCACCAGAGTTCAAAGGCCTCCATTCTTTGGCGCTCAGCCTTCCTTATGGTCCAACTTTCACAGGCACACATTGCAACTGGGAAAACCATTGCCTTGATGCTCTTTTGTTGGCAGGGTGATGTCTCTGCTTTTTAGTAAGCTGTCTAGATTTGCCATGGCTTTCCTCCCCAGGAGCAAGCGTCTTTTAATTTCTTGGCTGCAGTCCCCCTCTGCGGTGATCTTGGAGCCCAGGACAATAAAACCTGTCACTACCTCCATTTCTTCCCCTTCTATTTGCCAGGAATTGAGAGGATTAGTGATATTAAATCTTGCTTGTCTACTAGGCCACCGATGGGAATGAGGTTTAGAACAAGCTTAGAGAGATCCAGAAAGTTTCTTCTTTGGAACACTGTTGGATCAGTGTTCAAAACTGGCAGCCAAAAAAAGCCAATGCAATCCTAAATTGCATTAACAGAGGGATACAATCAAGATCAAGGGAGGTACTAATACCACTTTATAAAGCCTTAATAAGACCACACTTGGAATACTGCATCCAGTTTTGATCACCACACACATAAAAAAGATGCTGAGACTTTAGAAATAGTGCAGAGAAAAGCAACGAAGAGGATTAGGGGACTGGAGGCTAAAACATACGAAGAACCATTGCAGGAACTGGGCATGGCTAGTCTACTGAAGAGAAGGACCAGGGGAGACATGATAGCAGTCTTCCAATATTTGAGGGGCTGCCACAGAGAGGAGGAAGGGGGTCAAGCTATTCTCCAAAGCACCCGAAGGCCAGGCAAGGAATAATGGATGGAAACTGACCAAGGAGAGATTCAACCTAGAAATGAGGAGAAATTTTCAGACAGTGAGAACAATCAATCCGTGGAACAGAAGTTGCCTTCAGAAGTTGTGGGAGCTTCATCCCTGGAAGCTTCCAAGAAGAGACTGGACTGCCACCTGTCAGAAATGGTGTAGGGTCTGCTTGGGTGAGGGGGTTGGACTAGATGACCTAGAAGGTCCCTTCCAACTCTGTTCATCTGTATCTGTGTCAGGTCAATGGTCCATCTCAGCCTCCCACGATGGTTAACCAGATGCTTCCAAGGAGCTGGCAAACAGAGCACGAAGTTTTTGGTGATTTGGTTTTTTTTTCTCTCTCCGCCGTCGCGTTTCTTTTTCGGAGTAGCAGATTCTTAGAAAAGAACACGCGGACACGTCTGAGAACACCCACGCTGTGGTGTACGGCACGTTTTCTTCCTCCCAACTCCCCGGAGTTGAAGCTGAAGTTTCTACAAGCAAGCTGTTCAAGGGGCAGGAAAGGATGAACAGGGATGGACAACGAAATAGCCAACGCTTTGAAGGGGGGGGGCAAGAGATTGGTTGCATCAGCATAATCGCTCCGTGGGGTTGCCTTGGCAACCGTAACCTTCAAGATATAACAATCAAAGGGAGGGGAAAGGGGGGGGGAATGAAATGAGAAAATGATAGCGGGGATGGGAATGCAAGGCCCTCCACGAGACCAGGTCCAGCTGAGATACCTGATTCTGAGCAATTAGATTTCATTTTTTTTTTAAATCGTCAGCAACTGATTATGGAACTTCATTGGAAGCCCACCGGTCACTCGGCTCCTTTAGGCCAGGGGAATGACATTCTCATTAACCCGATTACATTTGATCTGAGGTACTAATTTCACTTGGCCCCGAGCCCAGATCACGATGGACTCACTTTTCATAACACTCAACTCGCTTCTGCCGCGAGTTATACGGACTCCTGTGGTCAGTAATTTGTATAAAGCAAGGACTGACAACCAGGAATCTATCAGGGGTCCAAGTAACACCCCCAACAAAAGAAAACTCCGAGGCTTGACGTTCCTCAAAGTTCCATTTTATTAGAGATGTCCTATTGGCACATCTGGGAAAACCCGAATCTGAAAGCTCCCAGGTTTTTCCCACCCAAAGGAAAGTCCAAGTCCCTGCCCAGCACCCACAAGTCCATCGCATGGTCCAATCAAGACACCATCCCAACTGGAGATGCCTCCCAGTTCCAGCCATCTAGGTGCAGGGCAAGATGTCCTTGACTCTCTGAGAAAGGAATGTTGTTATGACTACATATCACCCATGCTCCATACAATCCCCCCTCCCAGTTTCCCACAGTAGTAAATGTGGTAGGCATGAAGGCTCAGTGCAAAAGATGGCTTCCAGGCCTGATGTTGAATTGGGTGAGGTTTGATCATCTCCAACATCTGGAACACCCAGTGCTCTTGATCTTTATGGAAGAGTTTCTTTCTGAAACCTGAAGTTCTTCCCTTAAATGGAGAGGAATTCCAGAGCTCGCAATAGCACTTAGACTTATAAACCACTTCCTAGTGCTTTACAGCCCTCTTTAAACAATTTACAGAGTTGTAAACAATCTGGCTCCTCATTTTACGGACCTCGGAAGGATGGAAGGCTGAGTCAACCTTCAGCCAGTCAGGATCAAACTT
>WNWU01000098.1:981885-992351 GCA_012654045.1 Ptyas mucosa
CCTACCTACCTACCTACCTATCTAACTCCTTTGATTCCTTCCTTCCTTCCTTCCTACCTACCTACCTACCTACCTATCTAACTCCTTTGATTCCTTCCTTCCTTCCTTCCACCCTCCCTCCTCCTCTGATTTCACCTTTCCTTCCTTCCTTCCTTCCTACCTACCTACCTACCTACCTACCTATCTAACTCCTTTGATTCCTTCCTTCCTTCCTTCCTAGATTGGCAAAACGAAGTCCCAAATTGTCAGGGGGCCATATGCTGACATTTTAAATCGCTCAGAGAATGCTGTAAAGCATTATGGGGTGGTATATAAGTCTAAAGAATACCATTGCTACTCTTTGAGCTGGACAAGACCCTCCCTCTCAACAAGGCAGTTTTCATTAAGGGGTCTTCTGAGCTACAGGACAACGATTTGGTGACATGACTGAAACGTCAGGAAGAGCTGATGCGCTCCTTTCCTTATTTTTTTCCTCCCCAGTTTATCTGTGCCCCCTAAATTACTCTGCCTTTTATCTCCACACCCCAGGGAAGCTTTCATTGGAAAGATTTACCTTTGTCCTTACTGCTGCTGTCTCTCTTGTCTATATTTATATGCCAAATAAAAATACTTTATTATTCAGATAATGCATGGCTAGGCTGGATGTGCCTCTGAGGATTCTTTGCAGAACCCATAAAAGTGCAGCGGCGTTAGAGGCTGAGATCGGGAAGAGAGGAAAGCAGAATAACAGAATAACAGAGTTGGATGGGACCTTAGAGGTCTTCCAGTCCAACCAGAAGATGCAAGTTAGCCAAACTGTTAGCTTGCATTCTATGTAGGGAGGACAAAATGATTTTCCAAATGGGTTTAACAGAATAAGGGTTGGAAGAGATCTTGGAGCTCTTCTAGTCCAACCCCCTGCTCAGGCAGGAGACCCTATACCATTTCAGACAGGAAGGAAGGAAGGAAGGAAGGAAGGAAGGAAGGAAGGAAGGAAGGAAGGAAAAATAAAGTTGGAAGGGACCTTGAAAGTCTTCTAGTAAAATCCCCTGCTGAAAAAGGAGACCCTATACCATTTCAGAAGGAAGGAAGGAAGGAAGGAAGGAAGGAAGGAAGGAAGGAAGGAAGGAAGGAAGGAAAAGGGACCTTGAAGGTCTTCTAGTCCAACCTCCTGCTCAGACAGGAGACTTCTTAAACACTTCCAGTGTTGGAGCATTCACAACTTCTGGAGGCCAGTTGTTCCATTGATAAATTGTTCTCACTGTCAGAAAATTTCTCCTTAATTCCTGGCAGTGTCTCTCCTTGATTAGTTTCCATCCGTTGCTTCTTGTCCTGCCTTCGGGTGCTTTGGAAAATAAGTTGACCTCCTCTTGAATATATCTACAGCCTGATTGCTTTAACAGAATAACAGAGTTGGAAGGGACCATTCCGGGGGAAGGATACTGCAAAATCCCCATTTCCCACCCCACTCTGGGGCCAGCCAGAGATGGTATTTGACGGTTCTCCGAACTGCTCAAAATTTCTGCTACCGGTTCTACAGAACCTGTCAGAACCTGCACGATTTCACCCCTGGTTTATAGGTTTTTTTAGGGAAGAACACATAATTATAGGGGTTGTTGAGTTTGCAGGAACTTGTCTGTGCCTGTGTGTGTCTTCAATGGAGACTTTGTGGAGACCAGTTGCTCTAAAAAAAAAAAGAAAAGAAAAGAAAATAGGTGATGCTAAAATGACATAGGCAGCCCATTACTTGTGGAAACGATTTCATCCCATTTAGATATAAATATTTCAATTAAACTCATGTGAATCAATTACCTTTGAAAGCAGTCGAGAAACAAAATGGCCAGATTTCTAATGGGGATAAAACTGAGAATGAGAACGAACGGAATCCATGTGCTGAAAATATTTCTAAGTAGCCGTAGGGTGTAATATTTCCCAAACTGGCTGATATAGGGAGAAAAAAATAATAATGTTTATAGCAAAAAATTTAATTAAACAAGCATAATCGGAATTGTTTTTGGTTTCTGGAGAATTCGTTCCCCGATAACCGGTAGCAATTCTCCAAGATGCTAAAATGGAGGTCGGTTCCAACTTGTTAGGACAAATGGATTAATGTAAATGGTCTTGAGAGCTTCCTCCAAATCTGGTCAGGAAACCACAGATGAAACGGGGAAGGAGCTACAGAAGAGACATTCTTCATTTTTTAAAAAAAATTGATTTATATGCCGCCCTTCTCCGGAGACTCAGGGCGGCTTACAATGCGTTAAGCAATAGCCTTCATACTTTTGTATATGTATACAAAGTCAGCTTATTGCCCCCACAATCCGGGTCCTCATTTTACCTACTTTAGAAAGGATGGAAGGCTGCGTCAACCTTGAGCCTGGTGAGATTTGAACTTGCAGTAATTGCAGGCAGCTGATGTTAATAGCAGAGCTTTAGTCTGCTGCGCCACCAGGGCTCATTGAACCAAATTCTCTCTCTCTTTATAATATAAAATACAAAATATACAAAAACGAATAGTAAGAAAAATAGGGAAGGGAAGAATGCAGAAAAGAAGGGGAAAAGGAGGGGGGGAAAAAGGCATCGACTTCTGACTCCCTTCGGTGCAGTAGAATAAGATAGTAACATCCAACCTCGACTGTTTTATTTTTACATAGTAGTATAAATAAAGGGGCGCGGTGGCTCAGCGGCTAAGACGCTGAGCTTGTCGATCGAAAGGTCGGCAGTTCAGCGGTTCGAATCCCTAGCGCCGCGTAACGGGGTGAGCTCCCGTGACTTGTCCCAGCTTCTGCCAACCTAGCAGTTCGAAAGCACGTAAAAAATGGAAGTAGAAAAATAGAGACCCCCTTTGGTGGGAAAGTAACAGCGTTCCGTGCGCCTTTGGCGTTGAGTCATTCCGGCCACCTGACCACAGAGATATCTTCAGACAGCGCTGGCTCTTCGGCTTTGAAACAGGGATGAGCACCGCCCCCTAGAGTCAGAACGACTAGCACGTATGTGCAATGGGAACCTTTACCTTATTCCAATTATTATTACTGCTACTACCCTGTTTTCCCCTAAAATAAGACATCCCCTGATAATAAGCCCAAATCAGGCTTTTGAGTGCATGGCAATAAGGCCAAGCGCTTATTTCAGGGTTCGAAAAAAATATAAGACAGGGTCTTATTTTCGGGGAAACACGGGTATTAGTATTATTGCTGGCATAGTCTTTCATGGGGAAGGGTGTTAGATGTGTTTTATCCTGACAGTTTCCTGTTTTAAAGATTTACAATGCCAGTTGGCTGCTCTTACCAAGAGCCTGGGCTAACAATTTTATTTATTTATTTTTTTTTGTAAAGCTTTGTAATGAATTAGACATTTTGGCCTCAAGTTACGGATGTTCTAGTTGTCTGTTTTGGTTACAACAGACACCCTGGGATTCTTCAGGCTAAGTAGTAACTGGCATCGCACTTCTTCCATAATGAATGGGTAGTGTCCAAAGAGAATGCTGTTTGCTCCAACCAATAGTGGACAAAGGACAATTTATAATTATAGTCCTAGTAGCCAAAAAGTGAAGCTCTCTTGTGTGAGTAAAAACGAAGTTACAATCTTGGGCACAAACAAACGCCGCGTTTGCCACACATTGTATTAGGCGTTATTGTTTAATTCTGCATTGGGATGACAATAAGTGCGTGTATCTTGCCTTGTAGGTTTTCAAAAGGTCTGGACTGTTGCGCTAAGACTCCTGTAAACAATAATACGTTAACACATTCAGCTACTTGGGGACAGAAACGTACGGTGTTTTCTAAGCGTTCCAGCCTGGAACACACAAACAAAATGCACAAAAGGTCATTTGAGTTAACATGATATTCTTGGGAACAAGGACTCAGCAGTGTTCTATAGAAAACATGTGTACCCAGCAGTGAGTAGAGAACTGCACTGCTTTCAATGAGATCTTTCAGTGCTTTCTCTGACTCCTTTTCTGGACGGAGGAAGGCGGCTTTTATCTTCAATATCCATCTTAAAGAGTAAAGGTTCCCCTCGCACATCTGTGCTAGTCGTTCCCGACTCTAGGGGGCGGTGCTCATCTCCGTTTCAAAGCCGAAGAGCCAGCGCTGTCCGAAGACGTCTCCGTGGTCAGGTGGCCGGCATGACTCAATGCCAAAGGTGCATGGAACGCTCTTACCTTCCCACCAAAGGTGGTCCCTATTTTTCTACTTGCATTTTTTACCTGCTTTCGAACAGCTAGGTTGGCAGAAGCTGGAACAGGTAACGGGAGCTCACCCCGTTACGCGCAGTAGGGATTCGAACCGCCAAACTGCCGACCTTCCGATCGAGAAGCTCAGCGTCTTAGCCGCTGAGCCACTGCGTCCCTATATGTCTTAGCTTCCCCTAATTTTCAGAAATACCCGGTTTTTAGCGAATACCCTTCGACAATCCAAAGTTATCTTTCAGCAGGAATGGAGCTATGGGGATAGCAGAGCTGGCCAACCCATGGCAGATGCAAGCTATTAAGTCAAGAATCAATGGCCTTAAGATTTGAATAATAAATGCCTTTTCTTGTTCTTAGATAGCAGGGTGGAATCAATGGGTAGACGCTTTGAGTAGTAAATGTCGTGTTCTTAGATAGCAGGGTGGGTAATCGTGAAATAAAAGAGGGGAGAGAAGAGGTGGAAATCTCAGCTGACGGGCCACAACAGAAGCATAGACAAGAACATGGGGGATAATCTACATTCTTATTGTCCATTTGTACATGTGAGTCCAAAAGGGACGTGGTGGCTCAATGGCTAAGATGCTGAGCTTGTCGATCAAAAGGTCAGCAGTTCGGTGGTTCGAATCCCTAGCACCGCGTAACGGGGTGAGCTCCCATGACTTGCCCCAGCTTCTACCAACCTAGCAGTTCGAAAGCAGGTTAAAAAATGCAAGTAGAAAAATAAGGACCCCCTTTGGTGGGAAGGGAACAGCGTTCCATGCGCCTTTG
The DNA here is from genome assembly GCA_012654045.1 of Ptyas mucosa. Classification (NCBI taxonomy): domain Eukaryota; kingdom Metazoa; phylum Chordata; class Lepidosauria; order Squamata; family Colubridae; genus Ptyas; species Ptyas mucosa. The sequence continues at coordinate 986,822 of WNWU01000098.1, forward strand.
GTGTTGAGTCATGCCGGCCACATGACCACGGAGACGTCTTCGGACAGTGCTGGCTCTTCGGCTTTGAAACGGAGATGAGCACTGCCCCCTAGAGCCGAGAACGACTAGCACTTATTTTACCTAGACAGCGTATTGATAATTTATTTATTTATTTATTGGTTCGATTTATATGTCGCCCTTCTCCGGAGACTCAGGGTGGCTTACAATGCGTTAAGCAATATAGCCTTCATACTTTTGTATATACCTGCTTATTAGGGCTTTCGGCCCTCCCTAAGCGGTGTTCTTTTTTATACAAAGTCAGTTTATTGCCCCCACAATCTGGGTCCTCATTTTACCTACCTCGAAAAAATGGAAGGCTGAGTCAACCTTGAGCCTGGTGAGACTCGAACTTGCAGTAATTGCAGGCAGCTGGTGTTACTTAACAGCACTTTAACCTGCTGCACCACCAAGGCTCTAATCCCTTCTCAATTCAGGAAAATCAAAGACTGGACGTTGTCAGCAAATGGAAGTTTCGTGCTACTCCTTGGTGCAACTGTTGTAACATTTTGAAGAGAGAGAGGAGAGAGAGAGAGAGAGATTGATATGTGGTTTTCTTGCAGACATTTCAATACCCAGCTAGGTAACATCATCAGTGCAAAAAGAGGAGGAGGAGAAGGAGGGAGTTGTTGTTTCCTGATTGCTTATTTGTACCCTAGGACTATCATTAAGTGTTGTACCTTATGATTCTTAACAAAGGTATCTTGTCTTTTTATGTACACTGAGAGCGTATGCACCAAAGACAAATTCCTTGTGTGTCCAATCACACTTGGCCAATAAAGAATTCTATTCTATTCTATCTATACTGTTTGGATGCTTAAAAATGCATCCTTTCTCTCTGTCCCCACCCACCCCGCTAACAAGCAGGGCAGAAGTGTGGCTGTATACCAGATCCATGTAAATCTAACATTAGGAGAGAGAGAGAGAGAATTCCCCAAGGGCGAGCGGCTGATTAAATCTAGATGGATTTTAATGCTCCCTTCTGTGAAATCCAGAAACATAGGTTGGTTCTGCTTTTGTTTAGAAAGCAAATCAGGATGACAAGCCGTACGTGGGTATCAGCTCGGGATTTGGCACGATGATGAAGGAGATAAGAACTCCAGTGGCATCAAATTTATGTTCCGAGGACGTAGAGGTGGAGTTACACAGAGCCAGTTCCTTATCTCTCCAACAACTTTCCTCTTCATTTCCTTAGAGATAGGGGTGGTGGTGGGGGGGGGACTCTCTCTGTGCACACACTCGGTTGATAATTTAGAAAGATAAACCAGAATTCTGGCTGGGAGGGAGGAGAAGAAAAAAAACAAACTTTCCCAATAAACCTCTTTTTCTCTTTGTGTGGCAGATACAGCCAAGAGATGCTCTCTCGAATATATCGCTTTAACAGAATAATAGAGTTGGAAGGGACCTTGTAGGTCATCTAGTCCAACCCTCCACCCAAGCAGGAGACCCTGCACTGTTTCTAACAGATGGCAGTCCAGTCTCTTCTTGAAAGCTTCCAGCGATGAAGCTCCCATAACCTTTGAAGGCAACTTGGTTGATTGTTCTCACCGTCAGAAAATTCCTCCTTATTTCTAGGTTGAATCTCTCCTTGATCGGTTTCCATCCATTCTTCCTTGTCTGGCCTTCGGGTGCTTTGGAAAAGAGCTTGACCCCTTCCTCTCTGTGGCAGCCCCTTAAATATTGGAAGACTGCTATCCTGTCTCCCCTGGTCCTTCTCTTCACTAGACTAGCCAGGCCCAGTTCCTGCAACCGTTCATCGTATGTTTCAGCCTCCAGTCCCTTAATCGTCTTTGTTGCTCTTCTCTGCACTTTTTCTAGACTCTCAATATTTTTTTTTACTACATGCAGTATTCTAGGTGTGGCCTTACTAAGGCTTTATAGAGTGGTATTAGTACCTTCCATGAACTTGATCGAATCCCTCTGTTAATGCAATTTAGGATTGCATTGGCTTTTTTGGCTGCCGCTGCACACTATTGGCTCATGTTTAATTGGTTGTCCACTAAGACTCCAAAGTCCCTCTCACAAGTTAACTGCTCTATAGCTTTGCTCCAGCTTTGCAAAGGAGACCATTTTAACAAAAGAGGCGATTGGAAACTGTCAGGGATGTCTTTCCATTTGCAGTGAACTATGCCTGGAACGCTGACTCTCATTACAACTGGCTCTGTTCTCTTTTGAAAACCTCCAGCTCAACCCACTAATACGGGTAGTCCTCGACGTACGACCGCAGTTGGCCCCAGAATTTATATTCCTTGCAGACAGCTGGCCATTTGCAATCTTTTAGAGATTGACTCAGCCTTCCATCCTTTCTAAGGTGGGTAAAATGAGGACCCGGTTTGTGGGGGCAATAAGCTGACTCTGTATAAAATATACAAAAGTATGAAGGCTATAGCTTAATGCCTTGTAAGCCGCCCTGAGTCTCCGGAGAAGGGCGGCATATAAATAAGAATTAAAAAAAGAAAAAAGAAATGTCTTCAAGGAAAAACCGAGAAAGTCCAGTTGCCTCCTGAAAAAGCACCTTTGGGACAACCACGACGTGGAGGGACTGAGAATTTCCATGGACTCCTTACTTCTAGGTGAGAAGAGAGAACTCCTTGGAGAAAACCCTCATGTTGGGGAAGATGGAAGGCAGAAGGAGAAGGGGACGGCAGAGGATGAGACGGTTAGACAGTGTCATCAATGCAATGAACATGAATTTGGGCAAAGTCTGAGAGACTCAGACAGTGAGGAGGTTGGGGAGAAGCATGGGCCAGTCCCGGAGTCTGGGGAAGGCTCTGATGAAGGCTCTGCATCTGAGGCAGAGATGGGGCCAGGGCCCTCAGACAGTTATCCGCTACCTTCGGAGTCAGAGATCAGTGGGGCAGAAGAACAGCTGGAGCCTGTTCCTGATGTATGCATGCGCAGAGCTGTCAGGAGAAGGGAACAATTAAGGAACACAGGTTGACTTGGGAGTAAAGGCACAAGGGCCTCTCCCATAGGGAATAAATAGGAGCGAAAGGGACTGAGTGGTGTTTGCAGGAGACAATTAGTTCATTTATTGGTGTGAAGATTTGCTTAGCTGAGTTGGTGCCTCACAGAGACTCCTTGCCACGTATGTCACTGTACAGCGTTGCGCCTGGAAGCTATCAGCCTGGCAACTCTCCAAGGACTGATAAGGTCTGTGGTTGCCAATTCACCCTTGAAAGACTGTTTGCCGGGACTTTGCCTGGCTGTGAATGCTTAGAAATTCACATTAGCCAAATGAAAAGGGGTTTTGTCGGGACAAGGGATCTGTTTCGTGATTTTGTGAAGCCTAGTTTAGAACACAATGGACAGGAGGGCCTGGTGTGCTGTGGTCCATGGCGTCATGGAGAGTCGGATGCAACTTAGTGACTGAACGACTCTTAAGGACTCTGTTTGGTCGTCTAGGCTGATGCACCTGGTGAGCATCTCAAGATCTTTTCCAGCCTTAAATTTCACATCCCTTTTAGCTGAGCGGTGTCGGCCTCGAGACACAGCGTCCCAACTAAAATGGCTTTTATTTGCTTTGTTCAGTAAGAGGGATGGCAGAAAACTTTCAGAAGGAAGCAAGAGCAGATATCTCCAAGGGTCAGTTCAGGGGTGGGTGGGATTCAGCCGGTTCGGACCGATTCGGGCGAACCAGATGTTAATTTTAATCTGGTTCGCCAAACTCGTAGTTGCAAGGACTGGCTAACCCCACCCACCTCACCCGCCCCTCCCAGTAATCTCCACACAGCCCATTTTGGATGCCAGGTAGTGCAGGTCCTGCATGGAGGCTCTGGGAGGGTGAAAAATGAGCCTATCAGAAGTACCGTTTCCAGCCTCTGGAGGGCCTCTGGAGCTCAGGGGAAGCCGTTTTCGTCCTCCTGGAGGCTCGAGAAAAGCCTCCAGAGTCTGGGGAGGGCGAAAACAACCTCCCCCCGGTGGTGCAGGAGGCCGAGTAGGCCACGCCGACCATGGCCACGCCCATCCAGCAACCAGGCAGAGAACCGGTTGCTAAAATTTCTGAATCCCTGGGTCAGTTGGTCAGTGGCATGTGATTTCCCGAGCAACCTGCCTCAAGGAGCCTTGGTAGTACAGTGGTCTAAAGCACCCTGTCATTAACACCAGCTGCCTGCAATTATTGCAGGTTCGAATCTCACCAAGGCTCAAGGTTGACTCAGCCTTCCATCCTTTCTAAGGTAGGTCAATTGAGGACCCAGTTTGTGGGGGCAATAAGCTGACTTTGTATAAATATACAAAAGTATGAAGGCTATTGCTTAGCGCATTGTAAGCCGCCCTGAGTCTCCGGAGAAGGGCGGCATATAAATCAAATTTAAAAAAAAAAAAAAAGGGAAGGTGGCGTTTAAGAAGTGGAAGCGGAGAAGGATGCCCATTACAACTTTATGGCTAGATGTCGCGTCCATCTTTGAAGAATGCATTTCTCTGTCCGTTGGAGAATTCAACGGCCTCCTTCCTGCGTTCATCTTTGCAAAGGTGGGTTTATGGTCAGGGCGCGTAGGTAAAATGTGTGCAAAGCTTGCCTCTTGGAAAAATAAACATTGCATTGACGATGGGGCTGAAAACCCTGCTAAGCTGTGTGGTGGTTTTTGTTGTTGTTGTTTTTTTTCCCTTATTTGTCGGCAGAACAACTCATGGCTTGCTCATTTCCCCCAACCTGGTGTTTGTATTTCTCTGTTGTTTGTTATGAAGATTTCTGGGGCTGTTTGCCTGAGTTATGGAAACAGACAGGCCTTGGAACAGCTGTGTTAGTAATAATAATACTGGTTTGGCTACGCTTCGAACTGTCTCTTTTGCTTGTTTGCTCACTTGCTGGGTGGCTGCATTTTCTAAAATCTCTCCATCGGTTTCTTTTTTTTTTTTTTTCCCCTTCCCTCTCGGTAACATTCCCCTGGTTTATGGCTCCGTTTCTTCTCGCTATTCTTCTTCTTCTTTTTTTTTTTTTTTCATCTCGAGATCCAGATTTCCGTTTCTGAAAATTAGATCAAAGGAGTAGAATCCGTTCGAAACGGTTTAAAAGGAACGTCGTGCAACGGGAAGAAAAATCAGCCTTGGGAACCCGGCTGAATTCGCTTCTGAGCTTTTACTGGTTCTTGTTAGACTTGGCTAGCTTGGCTTCCTGACGTTTCTGCTTTTTTTTTTTTTTTTTTTTTTTTGTTGTTGTTCTGGAACTTCGTCCAGGAATCTGACACTTCTTTGGAGATTTCACTTCGGCTTTGAACAAACTTGTTTTGTGGTCCTTTGGATGTCTGGAGTATGGTGCTTATAGTCCTGGAAACCGCGATTCATAGGAGGCCAACCTGCATGGCTGAGCCTGGAGTATGCTTTGTTCTGAAATTCAAATATATCAAGAGGCAGACAAGTTCTCCTGCTTGATGGAGTCTTACGAGTGGAGTAGAGTGGAATGGAATGGAATGGAATGGAATGGAATGGAAGGGAAGGGAAGGGAAGGGAAGGGAAGGGAAGGGAAGGGAAGAATGGAGTGGAGTGGAGTGGA
>WNWU01000098.1:1098600-1110887 GCA_012654045.1 Ptyas mucosa
TATCTATCTATCTATCTATCTATCTATCTATCTATCTATCTATCTATTTATTTTATTATATTATTCATATTTCTATGCCGCCCACTCTCCGAGGACTCTGGGCAGCTTACACCAAACACAGTGTACTAAATAGCATATTGCCCCCAACAATCTGGGTCCTCCTTTTACCCACCTCGGAAGGATGGAAGGCTGAGTCAACCTTGAACCGGTGAGATTTGATCTGCTGATCTGCTGAACTAGCAGTCAGCTGAAGTAGCTGCAGTACTGCACTCTAACCACTGCGCCACCTCGGCTCCTCTTGATGGAAAATGCTTCTTGATGGAAAATGCTCTGGGGCAAGAGAATAGTTGAGTTGGAAGGGACCTTGGCGGTCATCTAGCCCAACCCCCTGCTCAAACAGGAGACCCTACACCAGTGATGGCTAACCTTTTCCGGACCTAGTGCCCAAAGCACGGGCATGTGGGCGAATGCACACACGCATGCCCAAACCCCCAAATGCAATGCACGTGTGGCCCCCACATTTGCCCTGCCCCTCCGCACGCGCCTTATACACAGAATGTAGCCCCGCCCACCCACTGGCACCCACCCTTTGGCCTCTGCCTCGCAGCAGTCGCCTCCTTGCAAGGAAACAGCAAGAAAAATACAACTCCTTTCAGCTTCAGCACAGCCTAATTAGCACAAGTTGATTGGATCGGCCTCCCGACTCTCAGCTAATTTGCTCTCAGCTGTTTTGCGCAGGGCTCCGCTGCTTGCTGCAAGGAGGTAAATTGCTGGAGCAGATTTTGTTTCCCCTTGTGCTAATCAAGCTATGCTGAAAACGAAACTGAAAGTAAAGCAGGCTGTTTGCTGCAACGGGGCAAAATTGCTCAGAGAAAAGGAGCTTTCTTTTTCTTTTTTTCCTCACCAAAAAAGGTACGTGCATCTTATACTCCGGTACGTCTTATTCTCCGAAAAATACGGCATTTCATCCCATACAAATAATCGCCCAGTCTCTTCTTAAAAATTTCTAGTGTTGAGGCATCCACAACTTCTGGAAGCAAGCCGTTTTACTGATTCATTCTTCTCACTGTCGGGAAATTTCTCCTTAGTTCTACCATGTTCCCCCCAAAATAAGACCAGGTCTTATATTAATTTTTGCTCCAAAAGACGCATTATGGCTTATTTTCTGGCTAGGTCTTATTTTGGGGGAAATACAGTACTAAACGCCTCCGTCTGGTTGACGATCTTAACTGGGTCTTATTTTTGGGGTTGGGTTTATATTACGAGCATCCTGAAAAATCATGCTAGGACTTATTTTCCAGTTGGGTCTTAGTTTTGGGGAAGCTGGATAGGTTGCTTCTCTCCTTGATAAATTAACAGAGTAAGAGAGTTGGGAGGGACTTTAGAGACCCTACACCATTTCAACAACTGGAGGTCTTCTTCTTGAAGACCTCCAGAGATGGAGCAACGACATCGTCTGGGGGGAAAGCTGTTCCACTGATTAATTTGTTCCAACTGTCAGGAAAGCTCTTATTCTCATTCTCCTTAACTTCTGAAACGGAAGCATCTTGAATTAAGGCCAACATAAATGTAGGGCAGAGGCTAGAAATCAGGGGGTCTATTAATTTGGAAAAAAAGCAGCCTTCGGAAGCTACCTCTAGAGGTTGTTCTCTCTCAAGCCTTCAAGGCCCAATTAAGCAGCAATTAATTGACTTGGTTATGGGAAGTTGCTTGGATGCAATCTGAAAAAAAAAAAGAAGAAGAAGGAGGCATGCTTTGCGGGGTTTTTAGAATTTGTTTTTGGTTCAGCCTTCCTGTCAGTCTTCTCGACTTTCAAATCAGACTTCTTGCCTGAAGGCTGCCTTATTTTGGATCCTCCAGTTCTTCTGTTTCTTCACACACACACACACACACAAACATACACACACACACACACACATAGAGTTCTCCCTCTTGGCCTTATTTTCGGCTGCTCAAAATTCTTCTGAACTTAAAGCTGTCGCTTCCTCGTATAAACATGTCCTAAAGCTATAAAACTTATCTTGGCATTTAAGTAGGTGCTAGCTTTGCATATCCCTGGCCAGATGCTATGTTGATAGTCCCAGGCGCAATTCAGTCTGTCTGTCTGTCTGTCTATCATCTAGCTATCTTCTGTCTATCATTTATCATATGTCTATCGATTTATCTATCTTCTGTCATATGTTTGTCTTTGTTGATCTATCAAGTTGTCTGTCTATCATCTAGCTATCTTCTGTCTATCATCTATCATATCTCTATCTATCTGTCTATCATATGTCTGTCTGTCTGTCTGTCTATCTATCTATCTATCTATCTATCTATCTATCTATCTATTGTCTATCATTTATCTATCATCTACTATCTATCTATCTATCTATCTATCTATCTATCTATCTATCTATCTTTATCTAGCTTCTATCATCTATCATCTGTCTCTCTGTCTGTCTGTCTCTATCTGTCTATTATCCATCATCTATCTATCTATCTATCTATCTATCTATCTATCTATCTATCTATCTACCTACCTACTATCTATCTATCCTTTCTATCATCTCATATCTCTATCTATCTATTTATCTATCTTCTATTGTCTATCATCTGTCTGTCTGTCTGTCATCCATCCATCTATCTATCTATCTATCTATCTATCTATCTATCATCTATCTATTGTCTATCATCTATCTACCATCTACTATCTATCTATCTTCTGTCTATCATCTATCATCTCTCTCTCTCTATCGTCTATCATCTATCTATCATCTACTATCTAGCTATCCTGTCTATCATCTCATATATCTATCTATCTATTTATCTATCTTCTATCGTCTATCATCTGTCTGTCTGTCTGTCATCTATCTATCTATCTATCTATCTATCTATCTATCATCTATCTATCTATCATCTATCTATCTATCATCTATCTATCTATCATCTATCTATCGTCTATTGTCTATCTACCATCTACTGTCTATCTATCTTCTGTCTATCATCTATCATCTCTCTGTCTGTCTGTCTATCTATCTATCTATCTATCTATCTATCTATCTATCTATCTATCTATCATCTTCTATCATCTAGCTACTGTCTATCATTTAGCTACTATCTATCTGTGTCTGTCTATCTATTTGTCTTCTATCATCTATCTATCTATCATCATCTATCATTTATCTATTTATCTGTCAGCTGTCTATCCATCTAAGAGAAAGCCCTGGGAAGTAGACTTTCTTTCTTTCTTTCTTTTGTAAAATCCTTGTTTGTTCAGTTTCATATAGACTCAAAGGTAGGGCCAGTTCCAAATTGTTCTTCTCGCTCCTGATGTTTCTGCCTATCCTTCATGCTCCATGGTCCACCAAAACAGCAAGAACAGTCTCCAGTCTTTGGGCTGCTCAGGGATGAGACTTTCCTTTTCCCATCACGGTCTTCCTGCTGTCTAAAAAAACATCAGCCCACCACTCGCCTTTGTGTGTCTACGACTTTGAAAGATGAAAAAGGTTTTCTGTGACTAACAAGTGACTTGCAGGGAGGACGGGATCTGCCCACTTACTGTGTCAACTCCTACTAAACTTTGTTCTAAAATGCCGGGTTGACTTACATCCTTTCCAGCGACGAGTGTCTATCACGTCTTTTGTGTCTCTCGCGTCTTTTGTTGTGGCTACGTGTGAGAAATGCGCAGTCTAACCTTGGATGGAGATAAAAAGGGAGAGACCGTTCCCTTGGAATTTAGGAAATTGCACTTTTGTGATTTGCTGCGTTAAGTTTCCTTTGTCGATTAAAAGAGATAAGTTGATGCAACCATAAATGTTTGGGATGAGGCAGGCTACCGACGAGAGCTGGATTCTTGGAAAAGTAGGAAAGAACTGCATTCCTTTAGAAAGCTGCTTCCTTTTTTCTTTTCTTTTTTCTTTTTTCATGGGTTGGATATGAGTCCTTCCAACAGAGCAGATCAATCTAACTTAATGGAAGAGAACAGGGGTGAAATCCAGCAGATTCTGACAGGTTCTGGCGAACCGGTAGCGGAAATTTTGAGTAGTTCAGGAAACCGGCAAATGCCACCTCTGGCTGTCCCCAGAGTGGGGTGGGAATGGAGATTTTGCAATATCCTTACCTCAGGAGTGGGGTGGGAATGGAGATTTTGCAGTATCCTTCCCCTGGAGTGGGGAGGGAATGGAGATTTTGTAGTATCTTCCCCTGCCATGCCCACCAAGCCACGCCCACAGAACCGGTAGTTAAAAAAAACATTGGATTTCACCACTGGAAGAGAGGTTACACTCATATGGAGTTCTGGTTCACCATGGTCGAACTCACCCTTTATCTTCTGCAGACCATCAAGAGCTGGAAAACAGCACAGAGACATTATTGGTGGCCAGGTGGCTGAACAAAAAGATCAGAAACTCAACAGGCTTCCAAACAAAACCAGGTTTCAAAAAGAATAGAATAGAATAGCAGAGTTGGAAGGGACCTTGGAGGTCTTCTAGTCCAACCCACTGCTTGGGCAGGAAACCCTACACCACTTCAGACAAATGATTAGCCAACCTCTTCTTAAAAACATCCAGTGTTGGAGCATTCACAACTTCTGGAGGCCAGTTGTTCTACTGATTCATTGTTCTAACTGTCAGGAAATTTCTCCTTAGTTTTAAGTTGCTTCTCTCCTTGATTAGTTGCTTCTTCTTCTACCCTCAGATGCTTTGGAGGATAGCTGGACTCCCTCTTCTTTGTGGCAGCCCCTGAGCTATCGGAAGACTGCTATCATGTCTCCCCTAGTCCTTCTTTTCATTCAACTAGACATACCCAGTTCCTTGCAACTGTTCTTCGTATGTTTCAACCTCCAGCCTCCTAATTATCTTTGTTGCTTTTCTCTGCACTCTTTCCAGAGTCTCCACATCTTTGTTTTACATTGAGTGTGTACGTGCCAGCTTTGGAAGCCATATTAGCCCCAGAAGCTTCTATGCTGCCACCTTCTCATGTGTGGGAAAGTAGGAAGGGTGATTTAGTAGAGGGAATGTAGTTAGACAAAATAGCACTCTTCCTTTTGGTCAAGGTCAGGAAAATCCTACATCTGGGGAAGGAGTGGCTGGAGTGATGTCTCGAGATGGGACGGATGGTGATTGGAGTATGTGATTGACTGATGAGCGGGGGGATGGTTTTGGGGGTTTTGGTTTACTGAGGGAAAACCCAGGACTCTCAGATTCAAGTTTTCCCAGCTGTGCCAGTATACCTAGTCTAATAAATGGAACTTTGAGAAAATACTTGCCTCGGGAGTTCTTAATTGGAGCTGGGGTTTTCCGGAACGCTGAAAGGATGAAGATTCTCAGTCATTCAGATCACGGTTGTCCCAAAAGCGCAAAGAAAGCCCAGTCGCCTTTTGAAAAGCACCCTTGGGACATTCTGTGTCAAAACTCAATCTCCTTCCTCACTTATTACCAGGATCAACTGATCCATCCGTCCGAATTGATTGAGACGAGGAGAACGAAATCCTCCATCACTCGGCTGGAAGTTCAGCTCTGTCAATCTCCTGGAATCCCTGAATTATACATAACCGCTCACCGCAGATGAATTGATAGCCGGGATTCTGTTCCCTAAGCCCTTTTCCCTCTTTCGTGCTTAAGACCGAGAACGAATGATTATTTCTTCGTACTCAGATCGGGCAATTTTTTGGTTTGGAACCCGGAATAAAAATATCAGACCTTTGGCTGGATTTTCTTTGAATCGAAGTGCAACATGGGAGAGGTGTGTGTCTGCATTTAAGTACTTCTGGTATCCGTTGATAAGATGTCACTCTGAAAGATATTAAACCTTTCCTTTCCAACAGGGCTTGGTAACATGGGGTCATCAGCAGAGGTGGTATTCAGCCGGTTTGAGTCATTTCACCCAAACCGGTAGCAGAAATCACAGGCGGGCTCACCCGCATGCCCTGGCTCTATGCCGTTCTATTTAGGCACTTTTGTTAGGCCGGGCGCATGCGCGTAAGGTACAAGCACGTGTTCTGTCCCCTCCCACGAGTGGCCTTGCAGAGGCTCAAATAGCCCGGCAGTAACAAACATAGGCTAGAGAGAATGAAGCTGGCCCTTTAATAAATAGTTCTCTTCCAAAGCATATATCAGTCCAATAGTTATCGGGCAATGTTCCAAAGGTCTTGGCAGACGGCCAGCAGGTTAATGCAGGAATGCAGACTCTTATCAAAAAACTCCAAACCAACAGTTGTAAATCCACTGCATCCAAAACGCCAACAAATTGTTCATCACGCCTTTCCAGCCCAGTCACACCCCTTGTATACTTTGTAGGGTGTGGCCCAATGTCTCCTGACCACACTTCTTGGGACGTGGCAATAGCTGTTCTCTACGACGTCTCCTACGTCTCTTTCTTGCATCCAGTAGGGGCTCCCCCTCGGCGTTACCGGCCTCTGTTTCCTCCTCAATTTGGCTGGGGTCCAGAGGCACGTCAGCAACTGTCAGTTCTTGCTGACTCACTAGTGAAGACAACCCTTCCGGCACATAGCTCGTGACATCTTCCTCCTCCTCCATATCATCCTCCGACTCAGCATGTGAAGATAAATCAGCCTCCGGGGCCGGGATCACAACAGCACGAGCAAAGCACTTACGTAGAAGGTTGGGCACCTGTGCAAAGGCGCACACGTGCAAGAAGCGAGCATGCGCGTGTGGCGAACTGGTGGCAACAAAATGTGAAACCCACTCTGGTCATCGGCATCTTGGACTGCCAATCCGGTCTCAGGGCTGGTCATGCCAGCTAATACTGGTGGGCTTTTAATTATATTCTGAAGGCTGACTTAATTATTGTACTGATGCAAAACCCTGACTCTTTTCACATTCCGTATGACTTGGAGAAGAGCCAGTTTGATATTGCGGTTGTGACATCAGGCTAGAAAGCAGGAGAACGTGAGTTCTAGTCCCATCGTAGTTCTTGGGCCAGTCCCTTTCTCTCAAACCCAGGAAGGAGACAGTGACAAAAACCTGCCAAGAAAACTGGAGGAACAGGTCAAGGCAGCCTCCGAGAATTGGGCATGTTAGGATGTGGTGTAAACCTAACAAGTTGTTCAGGCAATATATGTGTTCTATAACTGTAAATGAGTTCTGTACCTTTAAGATGTAATGCTGAGTAATTGTACTGATGAGTCATTGTAATTGACTGCTGACTGACTGCTGACTGCAATTATCCTAATTGTACTGTTGAGTCATTGCACTGCTGACTCCACTTATCTTAAGTGGATAATTACTAGTGTAAACTGTATATAAGAAGAGAGCTGAGCTATAGTCATTGTTGAATGACTTGTTGGTTGGAACTGTTACCATCGTGTGTGAAGGAGCTCTCATCGTGGATGGATCAACAGCGTTGAATTGCTGTTTTGTACGGTAAGAAGATTTCTGTAACTCCGGATTGATTTGAATGGTTACTTACACACATTTGGAGCCCCAGCTTGGGTGCATATTCCATCTACTGTGAGAAGGGAGGAACAACAAAGAGCAAGAAAATGTTTTTCATAGACTATGATTCAAACCATAGATAGGTCTTTTAGATTTTGGGCACAGGGAACTACTAGTGTTTACTGTAGTGCAAATGCAAAATTCCTAGAGCACGAAGGATGGGAGAAACTTGAGCATGCAGATTATAGACAGGATGACAATAATGTTAGCAATTTTTTTTACTACTGGTTCTGTGGGCGGGGCTTCGTGGGGATGATGTGGCTTGGTGGGTGTGGCAGGAGAAGGATACTGCAAAATCCCCATTCCCACCCTGTTAGGATGTAGTGTAAGGCTAACCAGTTGTCCAGGCAATATATGTGTTCTATAACTGTAAATGAGTTCTGTAACTTTAAGATGTAATGCTGAGTAATTGTACTGATGAGTCATTGTAATTGACTGCTGACTGACTGCTGACTGCAATTATCCTAATTGTACCGTTGAGTCATTGCACTGCTGACTCCACTTATCTTAAGTGGATAATTACTAGTGTAAACTGTATATAAAAAGAGAGCTGAGCTATAGTCATTGTTGAATGACTTGTTGGTTGGAACTGTTACCATCGTGTGTGAAGGAGCTGTCATCGTGAATGAATCAACAGCGTTGAATTGCTGTTTATTACCTATTGCTGTTTTGTATGGTAAGAAGATTTCTGTAACTTCGGACTGATTTGAATGGCTAAAGACTTGGATTGATTAAAAGACTATGCCATTGTTTTTTCCACTACAAAGTAAAAGCTTTGTTAAACCAGTTTGTATGTATTGTATTCATTTGCTCTCAGTACCGTTTCTCTGTGCACTTGCTCTGCTGGTTGGTTAACACAACAATATCCTTAACAGGGCACAATTGAATGTTTTTTGAGATGAGAACTTCCTTTTTGTAATGTGTCTTATATGCTTGTTTCTCTTCTCCAGGTTCTCTCAAAAGCCCAGTGAACAAGACGGCTCTCACCTTAGTTGCTGTAAGCTCTTGCATCCTGGCTATGGTCTGTGGCACCCAGATCTCCTGTCCACTCACGGTCAAAGTGACCCTTCATGTCCCTGAGCACTTCATTGCTGATGGTAAGAACTTTCTCTTTGGAGTAAGGGTGCAGCTTCTTTAAGAACATGACTTAGCCATGCTTTCTAAGCAGCTGTCTCTCTCAAGAACATGTGGACTTACTTGTGGGTAGTTCTTTATTCTGCCTATAGACAGAATCTTGCCAGGCTAAAGCAACTATTCCCACAACTATATTCTGTGCATTTCTACGGAGGGTTCACCTTCACTTTTTTTTTTTCCTGCCTACCAAAAATTCCAAGTTATGTTGTCTTTTTGTCCTCTGGGGAAAAAATCCCTCCCTCCTGTGATTCCAGACAACGTTCCATCACCTTAACTTGACCAATTTGAGGATACGGCCAGAAAAGGGTTGGTCATGTGGGAAACGAAAATATAGCCTGTTGATCTATTAGAATCAATAAGGCCTAAGTGGAAACTTAGACGGCGAGTCCCTTGGGCTGCAAGGCGATCCAACCAGTCAGTCCTAGAGGAGATCAACCCTGACTGCTCTTTAGAAGGGCAGAACCTGAAGAGGAAACTCAAATACTTTGTTCTTGTTACTTGCAAAGTCGTGTCCGACCCATCTCGACCCCATAGACAATGTTTCTCCAGGCCTTCCTGTCCTCTACCATCCTCTGGAGTCCATTTAAGCTCACGCCGACTGCTTCAGTGACTCCATCTGGCCACCTCATTCTCTGCCGTCCCCTTCTTCCCGTCCCCTTCTTCTTTTGCCCTCAATCTTCCCCATCATTAGGTTCTTCTCCAGTGAGTCTTTCCTTCTCATTAGGTGGCCTTCTAAAGAGCAGTCAGGGTTGATCTCCTCTAGGACTGACCGGTTGGATCGCCTTACAGTCCAAGGGACTCACAGGAGTCTTCTCCAGCACCATCATTCAAAGGCCTCAATTCTTTGGCACTCGGCCTTCCTTATGGTCCAACTTTCAAAGCCATACATTGAAACCGGGAAAACCGTAGCGTTTTTTTGTATTAAAGACATGTTATCCTGTAGACCAATACATACAGATTAGACCTCCGATCCATAATTTATGTTGTTCCTTTTTTTAAAAAAAAAGATTTAAATGGGGTCATTGTTGCCACATTTGGGAGAACCGATTCTGTGGTTTAAAAACCGTGCGTTGATATTTTAATCGTGACATTTGGAAACAACTTTTTTTTTTCCTTTTCCACCTTGGCATTTGCAAAGGGCTCCAACGTTGAACCCTTGGCTAATTTGCAGCACAAAAAAACATCCGTTATTTTGCATGCCTTCGCAAATCCAGGCGTAGATGTTTATTTCTGCTATTTCTGTCCTACCCTTTTATTTATGAGCTCTCTGAATAATAACTCCTTTGAGTGCAATTGCTAATCGATACCGATGAGGCCAAAAATTGCCCAGCTGACCCATGAAATATTCCAATTAAAAGGGGAATGTGGACCTTTTCCTATGCTGAACATCAGCCAGGACTCTACATAGATTTAAAGATCTCTGAATGGATCTGCAAAAACATCACCTCCTTGGTTTCGGAATAATGGAGTTGGAAGGGACCTTGGAGGTCTTCCAGTCCAGCCCACTGCTTAAGCAGGAAACCCAATGCCGTTTCAGACAAATGATTGTCCAATCTCTTTTTAAAAACCTCCAGTGTTGGAGCATTCACAACCTCTGGAGGCAAATTGTTCCACTGATTAATTGTTCTAATTGTCAGGAAATTTCTCCTTAGTTCTAGCTTGCGTCTTCCCTTGATTAGTTTCCACCCATTGCTTCTTCTCCTGCCCTCAGGTGCTTTGGAAAATAGCTTGACTCCCTCTTCTTTGGGGCAGCCCCTGAGATATTGGAAGACTGCTCTCATGTCTCCCCTAGTCCTTCTCTTCATTAAACTAGACAGACCCAGTTCCTGCAACCATTCTTCATATGTTTTAGCATCCAGTCCCCTAATCCTCTTTGTTGCTCTTCTCTGCACTTTTTCCAGAGTTTCAACAACATTTTTTATATTGTGCTGACCAAAACTACATGCAGTATTCCAAGTGTGGTCTTAACACTTCCCGTGATCTTGATTCTATATTTCTGTTAATGCAGCCTAGAACTGTGTTGGCATTTTTGTAGCTGCAGCTCACACTTGTGACTCATATTAAGACCTCAAGGTCTTCTAAAGAGAATCTCTAAGAAAAACATCTGGGGAGAACATTTCCTATAAACGTCTCGACATTCTCAATCATCCAGGTCATTGTTGTCCCAAAGGTGCTTTTCCAAGAGGCAACGGGATTTTCTGGTTTTTCTTCGAAGACCTTTTGCTTCTCATCTAAGAAGCTTCTTCAGTTCTGGCATAGCTAAATGTCTATGGAGATTCTCAATCATTCAGGTCGTGGTTGTCCCAAAGCTGCTTTTCCAAGAGGCAACGGGATTTTCTGGTTTTTCTTTGAAGACATTTCACTTCTTCTCATCCAAGAAACATCTTCAGCTCACTTCTTATCCAGAGGTGAAGACGCTTGTTGGATGAGAACAGTTGCCTCTTGAAAAAATACCTTTCCTACGAAACTTTTTTCAGATGGAGAATCAGCCAGGGTCAGAAAAACTTAAGCAAAACTTTAAAAAAACCCCCAACCTTTATTTATTTATTTATTTATTGGTTGATTGATTGATTGGTTCGATTTATATGCCGCCCTTCTCCGGAGACTCAGGGTGGCTTACAATGGGTTAAGCAAGAGCCTTCATACTTTTTTGTATATACCTGCTTAGTAGGGCTTTCGGGGGGCCCTTAAGCGGTGTTCTTTTTTATACAAAGTCAGCTTATTGCCCCCATAATCCGGGTCCTCATTTTACTCACCTCGGAAGGATGGAAGGCTGAGTCAACCTTGAGCCTGGTGAGATTCGAACTTGCAGTAATTGCAGGCAGCTGGCAGCTAAGTGCTATTTAACAGCGCTTTAGTCTGCTGCTCTACCAAGGCTCCCTTTAGCAAAACTTAAAGCACCAAATTCATCCTTTGATGCAATGCAACCATCAACGGAGGAAAAGAAGGAAGCACTCAAAGAAACTTCTACAGCAACAGGTCCTTTCTGTTTTTCCAAATGATCAGGCAATACCCTTCCATGGCCTTT
This sequence comes from Ptyas mucosa, assembly GCA_012654045.1. Taxonomy (NCBI): domain Eukaryota; kingdom Metazoa; phylum Chordata; class Lepidosauria; order Squamata; family Colubridae; genus Ptyas; species Ptyas mucosa. The sequence continues at coordinate 1,110,199 of WNWU01000098.1, forward strand.
AGCTGAGTGGGAATCTGTCTTACACACTTTCCCTCCGGAAAAAAACAAAAGAAGTCTAATTTCAAGTGTGTTTTCCACTTGCCAGACAACGGAGAGACCAGCTTTTGATGATGGAAGATGGAAGATGGAGTTCCCAGAAACCACTGCTTCCCTTTATCGCTTCCTGCTTCCAATATTTCGGGAGTTTCCATGACCTTATCTGCCCACCCCTTGCAATGTCGATCAAACACAACCTCAAGGAAACCCGAGCAAATTCAATTTTCTTCTTCCACATAGGAACTGAAGGCTTCAGAAGGCTTTAAATTTTTCATCGGGTTCCCTTATTTATTTATTTGTTCTTCTCCTGTTGGTACATTTTCTTGCCTCTGATAGGAGGGCAAATCGATGCTTTTTTTCCTGACCTTCTGAAGTGAAAGCATTGGAGGCGCGTTGGTTTTCTCCAAGCACATAAACATTTTGTTAAAAAACGTGTCCCGTCGTTTTCAGCGAAGCGAGGAACGGAAACCTACATTGTTAATCCCACTGTGGTATGTTTTAATCAGGTTTCTTCTGGACCTCACCCCAGTGAATAGAAGGGAAGGGAAGGGAATTAGAATTATTGGAATTGGAATTGGAATTAAATGGAATTGGAATTATAGAATTAATTATAGAATTATAGAATTATAGAATTATAGAATTATAGAATTATA
>WNWU01000098.1:1149693-1168854 GCA_012654045.1 Ptyas mucosa
CTCTACCATCCTCTGGAGTCCATTGAAGCTCACACCGACTGCTTCAGTGACTCCATCCGGTCACCTCGTTCTCTGCCGTCCCCTTTCTTCTTTTGCCCTCCATCGTTCCCAGCATTAGTCTCCTCTCCAGAGAGTCCTGGAGTGAAACAAACATTGGGCAATGTTTAGTTGAAATTTGGCATAGGACAGTTGGCTCTCCTTGAAGGAGTGAAGATGCTGTTCCTCAAAATTCTGTCCCTCTTTCTTTCACCAACACAGCAGTTGGATAATAGGCCCCGTTTACGTCCATCGGTAATAAAAATTAGTAAGTTTTGCTTGTCTTCTACTAGCTGACAGATGGTAGACTCCAAGTACTTTAACAATAAAAGGGGGGGGGAAATCATTGGGTAGGCATGTTTTGATAGGCAATGGTAGCAAAATTACAATATCCTGAGACTTAACATTTTATATGCTTAATGCAGCTGCAACATCTGGAGTGTGGGTTTGCAAATCAGAGATGGGCAATGTTGGAAGGACGAGGATATCTCTCTCCCTGCCTCTCTCTCTCTCCATCTCTCTCTCCCTCTCTCCCCATCTCTCCCGCTCTCTCTCCCCGTCTCTCTCTCACACTCTCTCCCCATCTCTCTCTCTCTCTCCCTCTTCCCATCTCTCCCTCTCTCTCTCCCTCTCTCTCCCCGTCTCTCTCTCACACTGTGGTCTGAGACTGTAATATAATAAAGATTTGATTTGGTTTGGTTTGGCTTGGCTTGGCTTGGCTTGGCTTGGCTTGGCTTGGCTTGGCTTGGCTTGGCTTGGCTTGGCTTGGCTTGGCTTGGCTTGGCTTGGCTTGACGACTTGACTTGACTTGACTTGACTTGACTTGCTATGATGGTCTGCACTCTCCCTGGTTTTCTTCTGTTCCCCTCACTCTCATTACAAGAGAAGAAGGAACTCCTTTTTTTTCAGATTGGGAAATAGCAGAGCCAGGAAGAACGCATGGTGACAGCAAGTTAGGTAAAAGGAAATTATATTTTTGATAGTTTACAGCCTCTTTGGCTTCTCCTGCTCCTCTTCTCTTCATTCCCTAGCAATGAGTAAAAGAAACAGAAATAATGGGAACAGAAAGTTATTTCCTTGCTGTCAAATCATTTGAGGCTTCTTGAAAGAAAATGTAACAGGGAAACGGGGGGAAAAAAAAGAAACCCGGCATGGCCTTAATTGAATATTTCTAGTGTAACTCTAGCTTTGAAGGAGCACTTTTATCTTGCCATTGTCTCAGCCTAGATTGTACAAGACAATAGATCTGTTAGTACTTTGCAGACAAAGGAATTAAAGGACATTTAAAAGCTTTCCTTCAGTGTGCGGCGTTTGGGAAATCTAGAATCTGAAGGAAGTACATTCATTATTTGTGTTCCCCCCTGACACGCTTAGCTGGTTCCCCGTCAGAATTTGTGGTTGTGTTTGCACAGCTTGTGAAGTTTGCTTACTTGTTGGCTCGTTGCTTCATTTGTGCCTTAGCATATATGTTCTATCAGGTGTATTGATGGTCCAGGGCATTGCAAGGAACCCGACAAATGACATGTTGCAGGAAACCGAGTTAAACATTTGTCTAAACGCGGCCATTCAGAAGATGGATTAGAAGCACGGATAAAGCCATCACATCTCTGCCTTCCTTTTTTTTTTCTCTCCTTTCTCTCTTTTGATGGGATTAAAGCTTGATTTAAATCCATGCCAAGGTCTGTGCAAATGAGAATTTGCTGACCTGGGGGGTTTTTTCCTCTTAATTGCTTTGGGCTCTCCCCACGGAGCAAGAGACGGAGAGAGCAGTGAATTAATTTGAAGGAGATTGTATCCATAGGAATTAAGGGTAATTCTTAGAAATTAATGACAAATCTCTTTGTGGATACATTGATCCTTTAAACATATTGTTTGTTCAAGCAGCAAAGGAGCTGCCTGCTGGTTTTGAGGACTGTCACCACGTCTTCCCCATAGAGAGATTGGACAACCACTTGTCTGAAATGGTACAGGGTTTCCTGCCTAAGCAGGGGGTTGGACTAGATCAGGGATCACCAGCCTTTCGGACCTCAGGGACCACTAAATTCATAATTTTAAATCCCGTGGACCGCTAATATGATCTGCCTAATGACCAGCTGGGTGGGCGTGGCTAGGTGGGGTCATGTGACTAGGTGGGCATGGCCAACTCTATGTCACTCACGTCGAGGGGTGCATCGCCAGCCTCTATTCACCCTTCCCCTCCCAGCCACTCCTTGCCTCCCCGCCCGGGCTCCTTAGGGCCCTAACAGGAAGCAGTTGTTGGAGCTAAGCAGCCACCACGAGAAAAGAGTTGGCAAAACAGCTCAGTTCAAATTGGATCTGACCGGGAAGGAGGCTCAGCAGAAGCACCTCACTGAGGACTAGGAGCATAGGCTTTCCAAACAGAGGGAAGACCTGCAGGAGTGCAAGGCCAGGTACCGGTGCCTGGAGGCTCAGGAGGCTGAGATGGTCAACCAGTTTCAGGCCATGAGGCTGTCCCACTGGAACGAGGCCCTCCGGTTCTTCGCCACCAGCGGTGCTTCCCTCCAGCCTTCGCCCAAAGCCCCACACCAGGAGGCTGAAGCAGACCCCAAGTCTGCCCCCCACCGACCTACACAAAAAGACCCCGAAGGGGGAGATTCTCTACAGCAATGCAAACATTCATTGCACATATCCGTCCCAGGGGCCGTAGTTTGAGGACCCCTGATTTAGTGCAATATAAAAAATGCAAATAATTTTTCTGAGGACCCCCAAAATTTTCTCACGGACCACGAGTGGTCCACGGACCACCAGTTGGTGCCCGTTGGATTAGGAGACTTCCGAGGTCCTTTCCAGCTCTGTTCTCAATTTGAATGTATTGTCAAGGACATATAAATTCATCTCTTTGACTTTGTTGTCAGAGTTGACTCTTTTTTTTAATCACACCCCCCATCGCTCCCTGGGGATTTTTAAAGCAGAGAGCCGGCGCGATTGCTAATCTTGTTTTCTTTACCTTCTCCCTCCACATAAATCTAATCGAGCACTTTACAGCGTGGTATCCCACAACCCCGGACAACCTGGCCCATCTCCAGACACGCTGGATTTCCCCCCCCCTCTTTTGAGACTTCTCTTTCAACCCACGGGAAGATTGCTGGAAGCAAAACAAATTAAGCAAAGCCCAGCTCTCCAAATTGCAGCACTGACAATAATCATCATTACTGTAATTGCAAGTGTGTGGAGCACTCTACATCCAGAGGATTTTCCCCCCACCACCAATTTTCATCTTCTTAAATTTCATGCACTGCGCCCAATAATATCAGTGTAATAAAATAATGTGGGTAAGTGAAGAGTGTTCCCCTGTTTTATGCCCGCTAATTGGGGCAAAGGAGACAGCTGCTGACTGTAGGAACCTACAGTAGGAACCCCCAGGATTCGCCACCTTTCTAGATTACCTGGAAATTGCGATCCATCGACAAATCAGCTGCTTTTATAACTGGAGGAGGCCCATAAGTCACTTTTCAAACCATCTGCTAGCCAGGATAAAGTTCAAGAACCCGACCAAATTGGTGTCCTTATTTTGGTGGAGGACGTGACAGCAAGTCCTACCCAAGTGACAGAAACCAAGGCATCGGTTTTATGTATTGATTTAAGAGCTGTGGTGGCGCAGTGGCTAGAATGCAGTACTGCAAGCTACTTCTGCTGGCTGCCGGCTGCCTGCAGTTTGGCAGTTCGATCCTTACAGGATCGAAGTTGACTCAGCCTTCCATCCTTCTGAGGTCAGTAAAACGAGGACCCAGATTGTTGGGGGCAAGGGGCTGACTCTGTAAACTGCTTAGAGTGAGCTGTAAAGCACTGTGAAGTGGCATATAAGTCTCAGTGTTATTGCTATTGCTTCCTTCCTACCTTCCTTCCCCTTGTGTTTGCATTCCTTTTTATCCAGGTCCGGTGAGGGGATATGCAGGCAGCCCAGAGGGAATGATAGCTCTAATTTGATAAAATGAGAACTGGCTCTTTTTTTTTTCAAAGGAGAAGATAAATTTGCTGAAATTTTTCTGAGGTCAAGTGTTTTTATCAAAAGATCAAAAGAGAGTGAAACTGTACAGTACTATCTTCCTCCCTCCCTCCCTCCCTCTCTCCCTCCCTCCCTCCCTTCCTTCCTTCCTTCATCAATCCCTCCCTCACTTCCTGCCTTCCTTCCATCCTCACTCCCTTCCTTCCTCACTCCCATCCCACTTCCTTTCCTTCCTTCCTTCCATCCATCCATTCTTCCTTCCTTCCTTCCTCAATCCCTCCATCCCACCCTTCCTCACTCCCATCCCACTTTCCTTCCCTCCTCCCTTCCTTCCTCCCTTCCTTCCTTCCTTCCTTCCTTCCTTCCTTCCTTCCTTCCTTCCTTCCTTCCTTCCTTCCTTCCTTCCCATGGTAGCACAATGGTTAGGATGCAGGATTGCAGGCTAATTCTGCCCACTGTCAGCAGTTCGATCCTGACCGGCTCAAGGTCGACTCAGCCTTCCAACCCTCCGAGGTCAGTAAAACGAGGACCCAGATTGTTGGGGGCAAGAGGCTGACTCTGTAAACTGCTTAGAGTGAGCTGTAAAGTCCTTGCGATCCGCTGACTTAAAACACGTCACTATGCAGAGACCTCAGGAAAGCAATCCTTCTAAGCATGTAGAAGTCTCGGATCAACCATCCAAATACAGGAATATTTTAAGTCAAGAACTCCCACCCATCGTTTCCCACCTTGAGCTCCTCTGGGGTCATTGAGAATTCTATTTTAGCTCAGGTTCTGTTCTGACCCGGCCTTCCTTCTGAAAAGCAAGAAACAGAACTCCTCGCAAAGAAAAAAAACTCCTCTTTATTTACACCTTGGGAATTCACTGCATTCGCCAACAGAAAAGTCCAGGCAAGAGTCCAGCAAGGAGTTAACTGCAGAATTAGTCCTTATCAGCTTGTTATGATCAATGCAAGGCTGCGAGCTCCCAGCCAGGAAGCTGCAAATTAAGTTAGAGAAATAGACAAACCACCGTTCTGGCAAGGCAGTCTTTGTCGCACGAAACACACAAGGAGCAAACTTTTCAGAAATGCGAACGATTGTCTGCTACTACCCAGCCACTTCCCTTTCCTCCTATTTATTCCCCAGCCAAGGAGGAGCCATGTTTGTTTTGCTTCCTGAGCTGAGTCGTTGCCATCTGTTGTTCATCTCTCCTATCTGCTCTGCGCATACACGCATCTGGAACAGGCCCCAACTGTTCCTCCTCCTCCTCCTCACTCATCTCTGCCTCCAAAGGCAGCTGCCTCTCCGGTGGCTGGGAAATGCCGGACGGCGCTGGCTCTGTATCCGATGCTGAGCATCCATCCATCAGAGCCTTCCCCAGACTCCAGAACTGGCCCAAGTTTTTCCCCAACCTCCTCATTGTCCGAGTCTGCAGCCAGCTCAACTGGCAGCTGGCAGGCCACAACAATACCTGCCTTTTTTTGGGGTGTGTGTGTGTGTGTGTGTGTGTAAAAAAATCTACCTTATTCCTGAATCCAGCATCTAACATCGCACCTGATGGCCAAACAAATGTTTATTTTTTTTATTATTATTTGTCAAAAACGTAAGATAACAGATATAAGTAGAAACATGATTATGAATATAGGATAAGGATACAAGTAAATGGGGGACATTAGGACAGGGATGGTAGGCATGTTGGTGCACTTATGCACGCCCCCTTATAGACCTCTTAGGAATGGGGTGAGGTCAACAGTAGACAGTTTAAGGTTAAAGTTATGGGGGTTTGGGAAGTTATGTGGGAAGAAACCACAGAGTCAGGTAGTGCGTTCCAGGCATTGACCACTCTATTGCTGAAGTCATATTTTCTGCAATCAAGTTTGGAGCGGTTTACCTTACGTTTGTATCTATTGTTTGCCCATGTATTGTTGCAATTGAAGCTGAAATAGTCATTGACAGGAAGGACGTTGTAGCAGATCATTTTGCGCACTACATTTAGGTCAGACCGAAGGCGGCGTAGTTCCAAGTTGTCTAAGCCCAAAATTTCAAGCCTGGTGGCATAAGGGATTCTGTTGCGAGCAGAGGAGTGGAGGACTCTTCTCGTGAAATACCTCCGGATTCGCTCAATTGTATTAATGTCCGATATGCAGTGCGGGTTTCAGGCAGACGAGCAGTATTCGAGAATTGGTCTAGCAAAGGTTTTGTATGCCCTAGTTTGCAGTACAATACAGTATTACCGGAGAAGAAGCTACGCAAGATTAGGTTAACAACTCTTAATGTCTTTTTGGCAATACTGTTACAGTGAGCTCTGGCACTTAGATCGTTTGAGATGAGTACTCCAAGGTCCTTGACAGAGTGACGGTCATCTACGAGGTCGTATCCACCCAGCTTGTATTTTGGGTTCTGATTTATTTTTATTTATTTTTTTTGCCAATGTGTAAGACAGAGCATTTGTTAGTTGAAATTTGGAGTTGCCAATTGTTTGACCATTCCGGCACATAATCAAAATCTCTTTGTAGGGTAGCAGCATTGTCGGTGATGTTGAATAGTTTTACATCATCATGTCGTGAGAAAGTGAACCGATCCTAGTCTTTAGCAGGTTTCCTGGACATCCCCCACAACAATGTCCATATCAAAGAGGACTCCATTTATATTCTGGGAATCACCACACAGATTGACTGCCCCATTAGCAGGCATGGCAAGGAACCCTGACAATAATGAACAGCTCAACCGTCTTATTTGCTGGCCTATCGGAGAAGTATTCAATCAAAAAATGTAATTTCCTCGACGCTCCCATTTAGCATGGAGAGAATATTCCTTCAAAGTTTTAAATAGACTAATTAAGGAGGAAGAAATACAGGGGAGGGAAAAAAATTATTAACAGTATAGTTTTAATAGGAAATTATTGAAGCGTATTAATAATGCAATAACCATTTTTCTAACAGCTGTCTGTTAGTTTGCAGGCCAGGGGTAATTAAATTAGCCACAAAAGGTTATTCAAATTAGGTAACTGGGTTAAAACAGGGAGACTTTTAAGGATTGTGGACTGGTGACAAAGAACACCATGTCCAATATTTTATTTATTTATTTATTTATTTATTTATTTATTTATTTATTCAATTTATAAACCGCCCTTCTCCTGCTGGACTCAGGGCGGTGTACAGCCAGAAATAAAAAACAATCGATACAAAAATTTAAAATTTAAAAGAATTATAAATTTTGGCCATCAATTTAAAAACCTCATAGCTAAAACCCAGTTTAGACAATTTAAAAAACCCCAAATCTTAAAAAAAGGGTGGGGGGTTTATGCCAGCCCTGCTTGTTGGAAGAGAAAAGTTTTTAGGGCACGGCGAAAAACCCGGAGATCTGATATCCTGCGTATCTCCGGAGGCAGGTTGTTCCAGAGGGCGGGTGCTGCCACAGAGAAGGCTCTCCTCCTGGGGGTCGCCAGCCGACATTGCCTGGCCGACGGCACCCTGAGGAGTCCCTCTCTGTGGGAGTGTACTGGCCGGTGGGAGGCTATTGGTGGCAGAAGGCGGTCCCGCAAATACCCAGGTCCGATGCCATGGAGCGCTTTAAAGGTGGTAACCAACACCTTGAAGCACACCCGGAAGTCCACCAGGAGCCAATGCAGCTCACCCAGGAGAGGTGTCACATGGGAGCGCCCCGTCGCTCCCATAATCCCCCGCGCGGCCGCATTCTGCACCAGTTGGAGCCTCCGGGTGCACCTCAAGGGGAGCCCCATGTAGAGAACATTACAGTAGTCCAGGCAGGAAGTGGCGAGTGCCTGAGTGACCATGCGTAAGGAGTCCCGATCCAGAAAGGGACGCAACTGGCGTATCAGGCGAACCTGATGAAAAGCCCCCCCGGCCACGGCCGTCATATGCTCTTCTAAAGACAGCCGAGGATGCCCAAGTTGCGAGCCCTCTCTGTGGGGGCCAATAACTCGCCCCCACAGAGAGTTATTGGCCCCCAATAACTCTCTGTCGTAAATTTTACTGGCAAAAGGGATGAAAAATATCTCGGGGGTGGGGTGGGGGGGGAGATGATGCCGGAAAACTTACACGGATTAGATCATGCAACAAACAATAAAGGAGAATGTTTGTAGCTCGGGGTTGAAACGAGGGATCCTGTGCTTGGTTTCTTGCTAGCAGATGTTTCATGACCCAACTAGGTAACATCATCAGTGCTAGAAGGGAATAGCATCTGTGGAAAGGGAGAGGAGGACGAGGAGAAAGGATGATGATGGGACCGTTGCTACTCTCTGAGCTTGGTTGTTCTCTTTCATTACCCAACTAGGTAATATCATCAATGCTAGAAAGGAGTAGAGTCTGTGGAAAGGGAGAAGAGGAGGAGGGAGGAAGAGGAGGGGGAGGAGGACTTTGAGGTCCTTGGTACTCTCTAACTTGATTATTTCCTTGCAGACGTTTCATTACCCAGCTAGGTTACCGCATCAGCATTGCAAGAAGACAAGCAAGCTGAGAGAGCACCAAGGACTTCTCCCAAACAGGAATGGAGCTGAACCGGCAGATACATTTATTTTTACCTTCCATGTTTAGAGCAAATCCCTTCTCAAATTTAATAGAATTTGTGCGCGAGACCTCCCAGTTGTTTTCAAAGCCTGCTTTTTTTTTTTTCCTTTCTAAAATCCCTGAGAGACAGGAAAGGAGAACTATCAAGAAACAACCCCGTTCACTTTAATCTGTTACACGAGCGGGTGAATTTCCTGATGCTAGATAAGGCCCTACACACTGGGTTAAAAAAAATAATAATAATAATAAATCAATATAGTTAATTTCAGGCAATAAAGCCTGAAATAAATTGCATTTTGGATTCGGCTCAGCCTCTCTCTCTCTCTGAAGATCTACCTGACCTCTTGAGCCCTTTTGAAGTCTCCTGCTCAACTGTTGCCCAGGTATCAAACGAACACTGGAAGGGACGTTTGAATCTCACTTTGGTCCTCGGTTAATTGGGTGGAGAATGACTCCTGTTCCTCGTACTGAAGCATACAGGGAATTATTTCAAGATGTCTGGGAACCCATTTTCTATTTTTAAAAAAACCAAAACCATATTTTTCGCTCTGGATTATAAAACACACCTACTTTTTGGGGGGAGGAAAACAAGGAAAAAAAAATATCTGCCTTTACCTTCCAGCAATTTGCCTCCTTGCAGCAAACAGCAAACAACCTGCTTTGGTTTCATTTTCAGCACAGCCTGATTAGCACACACAAAAAAAATCTGCCTCCCAGCAATTTGCCTGCTTGCAGCAAGCAGCAAACAGCCTGCTTTAGTTTCATTTTCATTTTCAGCACAGCCTGATTAGCGCAAGAAAAAAAATCTGCCTCCCAGCAATTTGCCTGCTTGCAGCAAACAGCATGCTTTAGTTTCATTTTCATTTTCAGCACAGCCCGATTAGCGCAAGAAAAAAAAATCTGCCTCCCAGCAATTTGCCTACTTGCAGCAAACAGCCTGCTTTAGTTTCATTTTCATTTTCAGCACAGCCTGATTAGCGCAAGAAAAAGAAAATCTGCCTCCCAGCAATTTGCCAAACAGTGAACAGCCTGCTTTAGTTTCATTTTCATTTTCAGCACAGCCTGATTAGTACAAGAAAAAAAATCTGCCTCCCAGCAATTTGCCTGCTTGCAGCAAACAGCGGAGGCTGGCGCGGCAATAGGCAACGGCAAACCCTGCAGCCTGAAACAGCTGAGGGTCGGGAGGCCGATCCAACCGACAATCGGATGCTTGTGCTAATCAGGCTCTGCTGAAGCTGAAACGGGCTGTTTGCTCTTTGCTGCAAGGAGGTAAATTGCTGGGAGGCAGAGGCCAAAGGGTGGGGGCTGGCGGATGGGCGGGGCTACATTCGGTGTATAAGACGCACCCAAATTTTCACGCTCTTTTAGAGTGGGAAAAAGTGTGTCTTATACTCCCAAAAAATACAGTAGCTTCCCCTTGCTATTGAGAAAGAACATCTCTGCTCGGTTGTAGCAGGAAGCGTTTACAGGGGATATTTCTGCCGTGAAATCTCTAGCTGCTGTTGGGGAGAATTAAGATCCCAACTTGTTAGCGCCTGCTCGTCGGTGAAGTCCATTCCCACCTGCGCAATTATCGGGCTGCAGCTAGACTTACTGTTTTAATAGGCCTCCCTCTTTGTGATTGCAAAACTTCGCTTTAGGCTATTAATTAAAAAAAAAAAAGCAGAGGAGGGGATCCGGCGTCTCGGTTAAAGATGGAGGCTGCTGTGTTGAGTAAAGGAAACCCTTACCGCCGGAGAAAGTTTGTTTTTAAGGCTGACGCTCTTAAACTTTATGGGGTGTGGGAGCGTAGATAGAATGCGTAGAATAGCAGAGTTGGAAGGGACCTTGTAGGCCATCTTAGATCAATTCCCCCCCCCTATACACGAGACCCCCCCTTCTCATGTTGTCAAGTTGTCATGTTCTATCACACCTGTTGCTTCATCCATCTGCGAGGCAGCTGTGAGGATTGCATGGAAGATTCAATCTTCTTCAGATCCATTCAGATTATATTATGGATTGACAGAGTTGGAAGGGATCTTGTAGGTCATCTAGTCCAGCCCCCACCCCCCACCCAAGCAGGAGACCCCACACCATGTTTGACAGATGACAGTCCAGTCTCTTCTTGAAAGCTTCCAGGGATGAAACTCCCACAACTTCTGAAGGCAACTTCTGTTCCATCGGTTGATTGTTCTCACGGTCAGAAAATATCTCCTTATTTCTAAAGTTGAATCTCTCTTTGATCAGTTTCCATGCATTATTCCTTGTCTGGCCTTCGGGTGCTTTGGAAAACAGGTTGACCCCCTCCTCTCTGTGGCAGCCCCTCAAATATTGGAAGGCTGCTATCCTGTCTCCCCTGGTCCTTCTCTTCACTAGGCTAGCCATGCCCAGTTCCTGCAACCGTTCATCGTATGTTTTACCATCCAGCCCCCTAATCATCTTGGTCTGGAGATTTATATGAAGGCAATTCAGCTCAAATTCCCTCTTCCATCCTCTCTTTGGTTGATTGAAAGTTGGTGTTTTTGATTCAGTTTGAAATTATTTGGACGTGCTTCACGGAGCCGATGATGGCTCGCGCCTGAGAAGACAGCCTTTTTCCCGGATTAATTGAAAAATGTAAATCAGAGCGAACGGGAATGCGTCTGAAAATCATTCCAAATCGAATCGCACACTGAATTGGGGTTTGGAGGATTCTTCGCCCACTTAAGATGGTTGAATAGCCTTGTTCTTCATTATATGTATAACTCATGCATTTCTTATAATAATTGTTGTAGTGAATTACATCAATAACAATTGTGTTGGTTATTGTGATGGGTTGCAAGGCCGGCCAGATGTTTCGACAGGATTTGGCATTTTCATCCACTTGTTGAGTTTCTCCCAAGGAGCCCAGAATAGGTTGTCATTGGATATCATCTTGAGATGTAAACTGTTCCAAGGAAAACTGCCTCATGAAATTGACCAATGAGTTTTGTCAATGACAATGACGTTAGCAGTAAAAGGAAACCGGGCTGCCAAAGAACGTGATGGCTGGACGCCATCAAAGCTGGCATCACCATGAGCATAGTATAACTCAAATCAGTCAGATTAGAGCTGGAAGGGACCTTGGAGGTCTTCTAGTCTAACCCCCTGCTCAAGCAGGAGACCCTGTGCCATTTCAGACAGACATTTCAGTCTCTTCTTGAAAACCTTCAGTGACGAAGCACCCATAACCTCTGAAGGCAAGCTTCTCCTCACTGTTAGGAAGTTTCTCCTTAATTCCAGGTTGCTTCTCTCCTTGATGAGTTTCCACCCATTGCTTCTTGTCCTGCCTTCAGGTGCTTTGGAGAATAGCTTGACTCCCACTTCTTTGTGGCAACCCCTGAGATATTGGAAGACTGCCATCATGTCTCCCCTGGTCCTTCTTTTCATTAAACTAGACATACCCAGTTTCTGCAACCGTTCTTCATATGTTTTTGTCTCCAGGGCTTGAATCATCTTAGTTGCTCTTCTTTGCAAGTTTTCCCAAAGCCTCAACCTCTTTTTTGTAATGTGGTGACCAAAATTGGATGCGGTATTCCAGGTGTGGCCTCACGAAGGCTTTATAAAGCGGTACTCAAAGATGTTTTGAGGGCAGGTTGAGGGCAGGTTTGAGGGCAGGTTTGAGAGACCTGAATCGCCAAGAATCAGACACAATTGAATGGATAACATCATGGATGGGCTGCTGGGGGTTCGCAGGGGTTTGGGGAGAACCTCTAGCTAAGATTCTGTGCGGTTTGGAGAACTCCCCAAATCCCACTCCTGGCTGGCCCCGCCCCACCCCACCTCGCCCCTCCCAGGAGTCCCCACATGGCCTGTTTTGGATACAGGTAAGTGCAGGGTGCACGCCAAGGCTCAGGGAGGGCAAAAAAGAGGCCTACCGGAAGGACAGAAACAGTCTGGTTTCCGGCCTCCGGAGCCTGGGGAGGACGTTTTCGCCTTCCCGGAGGCTGAAGAAAAGCCTCCAGAGTCCAGGGAGGGCAAAAACGCCCCCCCTCCCCACGGTGCAGGAGGCCAACTAGGCCACGCCTACCATGGCCACGCCCACCCAGCAACCAGGCACAGAACCTCTTGCTAAAATTTTTGAAGCCCACCCCTGGATAACATCCTCCTCCTCCTCCTCTTCATCATCATGCAAACCAAAAGAGAGTCAAGCAAAAAGACCAAATATTGTGTTTCTGGATGGGGGGGGGGGCACGACACTCCGATTACCTGCTTGTCTTTCCCCCAGTGTCTTTGCGGCCTTTTTTAAAACAGCAACAAAACAAGTGGGGGATTTTAACAGAGACAGCGAGCCAGAAATCCCTCCCCACCCCACTTGAGTGTTTGGCTGTTTCACTCTTGAAGGTTTCCCTCACCCCTCCCTTCTCTCCCAGCCCCCCACAATTACCTAATCCCACAATTGAAACCCTGCAAATAATGGTACTAATCAAGGTGATGGGGAAGCATTTGGAGCCAGCTTGCTCCCAGCCACTGTTAATGAGAATAAGTGGAAATTTAATTCATAATAATCGCCGTCACGCCATGGGGTTCCGATACCCGTCTTAGCACGGCGAGGCCAATTACTTGCAAAGTGTTCAGCTGAATTCTGTGCACCCACCTCCCATCCTATCTTACCCCCACACACCCCACTCCACCCCACCTGACTTTAAATCTGGTTGCCTAAGCTGTTCCATGTCAGAGATTTAGAGAAGGAAAACAGCACCTCACGCACAATTTCATGGCAATGGGGCACCGTTCATTACGGAATTAGCTTTTGATTACAGTGTCTCCAGCAGATTAGCTAGGTTGGGTCTGCTTTCATTTTCTCGACACTCTCTCTCTCTGTGTGAGTCTCTTTTTCTCTTTTCCTTTCTCTTTCTCTGTGTCTCTCTCTCTCTGTCTCTCTCTCTCTCTCTCTCTTTCTTTCTCTCTCCCCCCTCTCTCTGTGTCTCTCTCTCTTTCTTTCTCTCTCTCCCCCTCTCTCTGTGTCTCTCTTCCTCTATCCCCCCTCTCTCTGTCTCTTTTTCTTTCTTTTTCTTTCTCTGTCTCTGTCTCTCTCTTTCTCTCTCCTTCTCTGTCTCTCTTTCTTTCTCTCTCCCTCTCTGTCTCTCTTTGTCTCTACTTTTCTCTCTCTGTCTCTGTCTCTCTCTTTCTTTCTCTCTCCCCCTCTCTCTGTGTCTCTCTCTCTCTTTCTTTCTGTCTCTCCCCCTCTCTCTCTGTCTCTCTTTCTCTTTCTCTGTCTTTCTCTTTCTCTGTGTCTCTCTGTGTCTCTCTTTCTCTCTACGTCTCTCTCTGTCTCTTTCTTTCTCTCTCTCCCCCCTCTCTCTGTCTCTCTCTTTCTCTCTCCCCCCTCTCTCTGTGTCTCTCTCTGTCGCTCTTTTTCTTTCTTTCTCTTTTTCTTTCTCTGTCTCTGTCTCTCTCTTTCTCTTTCTCTCTCCCTCTCTGTCTCTTTTTTTCTCTCTCCTCCTCTGTGTTTCTCTTTCTCTATCCCTCCCTCCCTCCCTCACTCTCTCTCTCTGTGTGTCTTTCACTTTCTCTCTCTCTCTCTCCCTCTCTCTTTCTCTCCCTCTCCCTCTCTCTGTCTCTTTCTCTCTCCCCCTCTTTCTGTGGCTGTCAGGAGCAAAATATGCTTTCCATACATTAAACCAGAACAAAACAGCCATGTTTAACTTTTCAAAAAAGCCGACGAGGCTCGGCTCGGTGTCAAAGAGAGGAAAGCGACGTTTGAGGCAAAGCAAGGTCATTTCGCAAGGATGGACGCTGGGATTCAGAATTCGATTTTTTTTTTCAACTGACAACTTGTAGAAAGTGGGACACTGCAGCAAGCAGAGGTTTTTCTGAGAGAGGGGAAAAAAACCACTCTGCTCTGGATGTTGTTGTTGTTGTTGTTTTGGAAGTAGTATGGATTCCCCCCCCCCCACAATACAAATTCAGATTTTCCTCCCTCTATAGGGCAAACTTCCATGCAGCAGAGGTGGTATTCAGCAGGGGTGAAATCCAAAATTTTTCCCTACCGGTTCTGTGGGCGTGGCTTGGTGGACGTGGTAGGGGAAGGATATTGCAAAATCTCCATTCCCACCCCACTCTGGGGCCAGCCAGAGGTGGTATTTGCCGGTTCTCCAAACTACTCAAAATTTCCGCTACTGGTTCTCCAGAACCTGTCAGAACCTGCTGGATTTCACCCCTGCCACACTCACCACACCACACCATACCCACAGAACCGGTAGTAAAAAAATTTGGATTTCACCACTCCGTAAGACCACACTAGAGTACTGCATCCAGTTTTGGTCACCACACTATAAAAAAAGATGTTGAGACACTAGAAAAAGTGCAGAGAAGAGCAGCCAAGATGATTAGGGGACTGGAGGCTAAAACATGCGATGAACGGTTGCAGGAACTGGCCATGGCTGGTCTAGTGAAGAGAAGGACCAGGGGAGACACGATAGCAGTCTTCTAATATCTGAACAGCTGCCAGAGAGAGGAGGGGGGCCAAGCTATTTTCCAAAGCACCTGAAGACCAGACAAGAAGTAACGGATGGAAACTGATCAAGGAGAGATTCAACGTGGAAATAAGGAGACATTTTCTGACAGAGCAATTAACTGAAGTTGCCTTCAGAAGTTGTGGGAGCTTCATCCCTCAATGCTTTCAAGAAGAGACTGGACTGCCATCTGTCAGAAATGGTGTAGGGTCTCCTGCTTGGGCAGAGGGGGCGGGGTTGGACTAGATGACCTACAAGGTCCCTTCCACCTCTGTTATATTCTGTTATCCACGCTGTTTTGCATTCACCTTCCTGCTCTGTCGCCTTTCAGTGGAGCTGATTAGCGTTTTCCTGCCTTTTGTACGGCGATTCAGGCTTTCCTTTGAGATGCCTTTTTTTTTCTCCTGCATTCATAAAAACTCAGATTCCGCAGCACCGGGCGCTCCTTTTGTATTCTCCACATCCCTCCATCCAATTGATCACACGGACATGTGTCGTACCAATGTTCTCTTTCTCTGGCCGGCCGCGCTTCCTGCTGGTGTCGTCTCTGAGCCGACGCTGACAAGTCTTGCGGTCCTTCTTTCGAGTTTTTGAGAAGCCAGCCGCCTTCTTTCAATGGTGCTGTGGCTTTTGGGAGGGGAAATGGGAGGAGAGGGGGGAAAAGGGACAGTTTTTGTGCTGTTATTGTCAGCGGAGGGGGATTGTGAGAATGGGGAAATGGCCTTGGAAACGATGCCTCTCCACACCAGTCCGGTCCTTCCCCTTGGAGACTAGTGGCCGGCTGTTAACAATGGAGGCTGAACCTGGATCTGCTTTGCACGGCTCTGATCAAGGCCCGATCAGGTGAACCCGGCAACATTTCATTCGATTCCCATGGGGAAAGGGCAGTTCAGACTATATCCATCCTTCAGGAACTTTTGTCAGGAGGAAACAGCTCCTGAAATTGAAAGCGAGTGTTCTGACCAAGGCTTCCCCAGCAGCACCAAGCCGAGTCCTCATCCCGATAAACCCCTTTTATTTAATTTACGGTGACTTCCTCTCCAGCAAAGTCTTTCCTCTCCCATACTTTTTCAAGATTGTTCACAATTACTGACCTTTATCAGGCTTGGAGAGTGGCCAGGCCGATATCTTTCAGACACCAAGAATGCAGTTCAGAGGTATACATGTACATGGCAAGAAAAAATGAATCTCGTGAGTTTACCAGGCAGATTGCACAGGGAATAAAACTGTTACAGAATCTGCTAGAAATACTTCAAAATCTCCTCCCAGAGGGGAGCAACAGAAACAGACCATGAAGTGAGTGTGTGGAGTCTCTGACAATGCTTTGAGCTCTAAGCACATAGCGCTTTATAAGCAGTGTCCTGAATAACGGGAAGGGAGCTTCCTATAATCTTCTCCACTGTCCTCACCACTCTCTGTAGGGGCTTTCTATCTGAGGCACTGCGGCCACCAAACCAAACAGTGATGCAGTTTATTAAAATGCTCTCAATTGTGCCTCTCTAAAAAGTGGCCAGGATAGAAGGAGAAAGATGTGCTCTCCTCATGCTACATGGGATGGGAAGAGATAAAATGAGCAAATTAGGAGGTGTAGTGCTTTGATAACATTATATGTTCAAGAAAAATATTAAATCGCCGCTCCCGTTGGGATTCCGAGTATGAAGCATCCCTAAATTGCAAATAAACCCTCCGTGGTTCAAAATATTTTAATTTTTAAGCTAATGATAGTTCAATTACTAGAAAACTGCTGTCAGTTGCTGCAGACTGCAAGATGTTAAATGAGCTCATGTTGTTGGCTGGGTTGGTGTGGGTTTTTTTCCCCCCCCCTTCTATTAATACTTTCAGTTATTAATACATTTGCAAACGTGTTGTGGCACGAAGGGAAGATTTGTCGGAGAATTTCAGAGTGCCGGCTTGGGTAGAAGCACAGAACTGGTTCTCACTGAAGCAGGATGGATGGAAACAGATGTTTTCTAAACGCAGAATCTTTTCCAGGATTAGAAACGGAGAAGGTCGCGCGCGGCTATATTTAGAGGTGCCACATCGGTCTAATTTGGGGTGCGTGCCATTTATACTTTTGTATCTTCCAAAGCTCATTTCCATCTTCCGATTTTAATCTGCAATTAAAGGCCAAGCAAGAAATGGGTATCCAGACGCCTGTTTGCATCGAGCTGAGCAATTTAGAATGCGTCTGGATATCCATTTTCCCGACATATGTGACTAAATAGAGATAGGTGTGGTGGGGTGGCCTAGAGGTGGAGCTCTCGCCTTGCAATTAGGGGGCTGTGAGTTCGATCCTAGGTAGAGGCAGATATTTCTCTCTCTGGGCACAACGAGAATATATCTGCTGAATATGACTCTGCATTGGCGACAGGAAAGGCATCTGGCCAGTAAACACTCAGTTCCATTCAGTTGCCCAGACTCCACCCCGCAAGGGATTATGGGATCGTTAAATGAAGATGATGATGATGATTATGACGTGACTAAACAGAGATGATGGTGGGATCCTCACATTCGGCATTCGTCTCCGAAGGGCAGACTGGAACGTTTCATACAGATAGCCTTCTCCTTACCACTGTTTATGTAGTGCCCATTCCAAGTTGTGACAGCGCTGAGAAAAGTGACTTACGACCATTTTTCACACTCATGATGCTTGCAGCATCCCCACGGTCAGGTGATCAAAATTTGCCCGCTTGGCAAGTGACTCATATTTATGAGAGCTGCAGTGTCCCGGGGGAGGTCATGTGATCCGCTTTTGCAACCTTCTGATGAGCAAAGCCAGATTCACTTAACAACCATCTTAACTGCAGTGATTTGCTTAACAAACGGGGCAAGAAAATGGGGCAAAACTCACTTAACAAATGCCTCACTTAATTTTAATTTGATTTAATTTAATTTAATATTTAAATTTATATACCACCCTTCTCCCAAAGGACTCAGGGCGGTGAACAGCCAGAAGTAAAAAAAAACATAAAATGCAAAATTTAAAAACAATTTAAAAATATATTAAACAATTTGGCCCGACAGTTAAAATCCCCCATTTAAAAATTCAAATTAAAATTACACAATTGGAGAGTTAGGCCAGCTCGGCTTGATGAAATAAAAATGTTTTGAGGGCCCGACGGAAAGTACGTAAATCTGGAATCGTCCATATCTCCGGGGGGGAGCTTGTTCCAGAGGACAGGTGCTCCCACAGAGAAAGCTCTCCCTCCGGGGGCCGCCAGTCGACATTGTTTGGCCGATGGCACCCGGAGGAGCCCCTCTCTATGGGAAGGTACTGGCTGGTGGGAGGCTCTCGGTGGCAGCAGGCGGTCTCAACCTGCTCAACACGTTGAATCGCACCCGGAGGACTACCGGGAGCCAGTGCAGCTCACACAGGAGAGGTATTACATGGGAGCACCATGATGTTCCCATAATCACCCGCGCGGCCGCGTTCTGGACCAATTGGAGCCTCTGGGTGCTCTTCAAGGGGAGCCCCATGCTTAGGAACATAAAATTCAGGCTCAACTGTGGTTGTACGTTGAGGACTACCTGAGCTGCAGCTGGCAACGCAGGCTGGGTAATTGTGGCATTTAAAGCCTCAACGCGTGCGAAACGTTCTAATTTTGGAAGCCTGTTCTAATCTTAGGACAGTTCCGTCACAATCTTTCGGCACGTCAATCATTTCCTGTGGAACGTCTTCTATTATTTTCTGAAGCTTCACTATTGTTCTGCCGTAGGAAAAGGATCCAGAATTTTCCATCTCTAAACGGGGTCAAGTTACAGCTAACACCGAAAAAGCGGTCTTTCTAACTAAACTCTGGCTACAGCTGTCAACCGACATAAGGCTTATTTAATTTAATGGTTTGCCACATGGAGGATAACTGGCTCACATAGCTGAGTGAGCTGAATCGCAGTTCATCCAGTTGTTAGATTCTTGAGTAATTGTGTCTGTTTCTTTCATGGGGGGGGATGGGGAGGATGTTTGCGAAAGTCTTTTTCGTTTTTCCGTTGATGCGACTTCCTTTTCTCGCTGGAACAGTTTGATCTATGGTGCCGTGACAAATTCCATCTCCCATTCAAAAGCTGTGTTGTGTTACGGGATTCCTCTACACAACCTTTGTCAGATGTTGCATGACTTTTATGAATACCTAGCACTTGTGTAAAAGACCTGGGAGGAGAGGGAGAGGAGAGGAAAGGAAGGGAAGGGAAGGGA
>WNWU01000098.1:1188854-1199239 GCA_012654045.1 Ptyas mucosa
AGAGAGGGAGGGAGGGAGCTGGGAGATTTGCAGACCGAAGATGTTTCTGCCCTTAACCAATTGAGTTGTTGATAATAATTAAGCAGCTCAGCATTCTGTCTGGGTGAAGTAATTATTTCAGAAGGTCGTTTGCATGCTTTGCTCACTGCAAGAAAAAAAGGCGGAGAGAAGAGGCCAGGTAGAAATTACAGGTTCAAGGCTCCAGAGATAGAGAGGTACATTGTCAAAGCATCATCACCATCATTATTATTTTTAAAAATCAATCGAAGAGAGGAAAAATGTAGATGGACGAGGTTGTGAGGTGGAGAATATACAAATAGCCCTTGACTTAACAACATTTCGTCTAGGGACTGTTCACAGTTACAACAGCACTGGAAAAAAAAACCTGAGCCTTTTTCATACTTACGACCATTGTGGCATTCCCCCCCCCATGGTCATGTGATCAAAATGCGGACACTTGGCAACGGACTCACATTTACGATGGTTGCAGCGTCCCGGGGTATGTGTGTTACATCACGTGATTCCCCCTTGGCAGCCTTCTGACAAGCAAAGTTGATGGGGAGGCCAGATTTGCTCAACGGCCGTGTTACTGCAGCGATCCGCTTAACAACGGTGGCAAGAAAAGGGAACAAAGCTCAGCTCGCAGATGTTTCGCTTAGCCACAGAAATTTGGGGCTCAATCGTGGTCGTAAGTCGAGGACTACCCGTATTGGGAGAAGAATGCAGGAGATAAAAAAAGCAGAGAGATTAGTGTTTGGATTTTTGTTGTTGTTGTTAGTTGCGAAGTCGTGTCCGACCCATCGCAACCCCATGGACAACGTTCCCCCAGGCCTTCCTGTCCTCTACCATCCCCTGGAGTCTATTTAAGCTCACGCCGACTGCTTCAGTGATTCCATCCGTCCATCTTTCCCAGCATTAGCTTCTGGACATAATGCTGGGAAAGATGGAATAAAATCAAGATATGGCTGGAAGAAATGATACAACAACGTATTGATTTAAAACCAGAGCAGTTCCCACTGGGTATCCTTGCAGAAAAAATTAACAAAGAAAATATCTGTTTGATTATACATGTAATAACAGCTGCAAGGATTGTTTATGCACAACATTGGAAAGCAGAGAAAATACCTTTGGAAGGAGAAGTAATTTAAAAAAAAAATTTAGACTGTGCAGAAATGAATAGATTGACTTTGGTGATTAAAGAAAGAGAAGATTCAAAATACTTTAAGATACGGAATCATTGGTTAGAAAAGAGATACAAATAAGTAAATTAATAGTTACGTATAAAAATGCTATAATCAGAATATTTTGTTAGCAAGGAACTGTTGTAATTGATTGGATGAGAATGAAGACGGAAGAAACGACAAAAAGAAGAACGATAGGAGACAACACCGAGATGTCGCATGGAAGGAATGACTGATGTATTAAATGTTTGTTTGTTTAAAAAAAAAAAACTTTTTAAAAAATCGTTCCCAGCATTGGGCTCTTCTCCAGGCAGTCCTTCCTTCTTTCTCCTTAGGTGGCCAAAGCATTTGAGCTTCATCTTCAGGATCTGGCCTTCTAAAGAGCAGCCAGGATTGATCTCCTCTAGTACTGACCGGTTTGATGGCCTTGCAGTCCAAGGGACTCGCAGGAGTCTTCTCCAGCACCAGAGTTCAAAGGCCTCCATTCTTTGACGCTCAGCCTTCCTTATGGTCCGACTTTCACAGCCATCCATTGCAACTGGGAACACCATCACCTTGACTATACGCTCTTTTGTTGGCAGGGTGATGTCTCTGCTTTTTAGTATGCTGTCTAGATTTGCCATAGCTTTCCTCCCCAGGAGCAAGCGTCTTTTCATTTCTTGGCTGCAGTCTCCATCTAAACTCTCCTGTTCCTATTCAGCTTTTCTCGGAAGCGAATGTGAGGTCTCGAGACCTGAAAAGGAAACGTGGGTTTGCAGCGTATTTCTCTTTTCCTTGTTATTTTTTTCTTGATGTAAGTTGGGTTGCTGACGCCCGGTTATTGTCGTCAATAAAAGCTGATGTGTGTGGCATATTGTGACACGTGAGGCCTTTAGCTTTGCTTTATGGAACATGCAAAGTGAGGCTGAGTTGCCCCACGAATCCATCTGGAGAGAAATAAATGTTTTGAAATAAGCTCCCTTCTTCTTCGTTCCGTCTGATTTCCCGTTTGATGGAAGGTTTCTCCTTGTCAAAAATGCAAATCTTAGACAGGCAGTGGAAATTTGTGAATATTCAGTAACTCTTTCTCTCTCTCTCTCTCTTCCTTCTCTATCTCTCTCTTCCTTCTCTCTGTCTCCTTCTCTTCCTTCTCTCTATCTCTCTCCCTTCTCTCTCTCTCTTCTCTTTCTCTTTCTCCCATTTCTCTCTGTCTGTCTTTCTTCTCTCTCTGTCTGTCTCTCCCTTCTTTGTCTCTCTCCCTTCTCTCTCTCTTCCTTCTCAATCTCTCTTCCTTCTTTCTCTGTCCATCTTTGTCCGTTTCTCTTCCTTCTCTCTCAGTCCCTCATTGTCTCTCTTCCTTCTCTCTCTGTCCCTCTTCGGTCTGTCTCTCTATCCCCCCTCTCTCTTATACTGTATATATATTTACATATACTCTTCCTCCTCTTCTCTCTCTGTCTGTTTCTCTTCCTTCTCTCTCTGTCCCTCTTTGTCTCTCTCTTCCTTCTCTCTCTGTCCCACTTCTGTCTCTCTTCCTTCTCTCTGTCTCTTCTTTCTCTCTGTCCCTTTCTGTCCCCCCCTCTCTATCTTATACTGTATATATATACTCTTCCTCCACTCTCCCTCTTCCTTTTCTCTCTCTGTCTCTCTTCCTTCTCTCTGTCTGTCTGTCTCTGTCTCTCTCTCTCTCTATATATATATATATATATTTCCTTCTCACTGTGTCTCTCTTCCTTCTCTCTCTCTCTTTGTCCCTTCTCTCTGTCTGTCTCTCTTCCTTCTCTCTACCTCTTTCCCTTCTCTCTGCTTTCCTTCTCTCTGTCTCTCTTCTCTCTCTTTCTCTTTCTCTTTCTCCCTTCTCTCTCTGTCTCTCTCTCTCTCCCTTTTCTCTCTGTCTCTGTCTGTCTCTCTTCCTTCTCTCTCTCTCTATATATATATTCTTCCTTCTCTCTCTCTCTCTTTCTGTTTGTCTCCCTCCCTTCCCCCCCTCTTTCTGATGGTTGTCAGAAAGTAATCTGTCTTTTCCTCTCTCAAGTGGCAAGCTTTTGTTTTAGCACCGTTATGTTAATGTTGTCAAACATGATGTCGGGTCATTGAACAATGAGGGAAGAATTCTCATAATATTGTAGGAAAGTTTTGGGAAGTTAATTTCAAAGCCTTCACCCAGCATCTCCCTTCCTGTTGCTGGTTAACGAAACTCTCCAAATATCCCAGGTCACAGCAGACAGCTGGAGGGCGACTGAGACACAGCTAGCAAACAGAAGTAATCCTCGACTTACAACTGTTCCATTCCAATTTACAACCGCATTGAAACAAGTGACTTACGACCGTTTCTTTTTTTTACAGTTACAACCTTCACAGCATCTCCATGCTCATGTGATCACATGATCCTCTTTTGCAATTTTCTGACCAGCAAAGTCAGCAGGGGAAGCCAGATTTACTTAATAACCCTGTGACGAACTTATCCACTGGGGCGATTCCCTGAACAACTGTGAGACAAGAAAGGTCGTAAAATGAGGCAAAACTCAAATGTCTCCCTTAACAACAGAAATTTTGGCCTCAGTTGTGGTCGTAAGTCAAGGACTTCCTGCGTTTTCTATCCTCCTCTTCCCCCTCCTTCTTGCAGTATCAACCTCTGGTTAACTCACTTCCCGGATCTATTTCTTAGACACAATATATTGGGAGGATATTAGCTGAAATGTTGAGGTCAACATATCTGGGAAATGAAAGTGTCTAAGAAATTAGAATGGGTGCCGTAATGCTTGTTTAAGCTCCCTTGCCCGCAGACAAAATATCAGTTTAAAGGGTTGTGTGAGTTAATTAAATCCAGGGGTGGGCTGATGGGGATTTTCACGGGTTCGGCCAATCCTCTAGCTAGGATTCTGCCCAGTTCGGCGAACCCCCAAATTCCATGCCTGGCTGGCCCCGCCCATGCCATGCGGCCCCTCCCAGGAGTCTCCACGCAGCCCGTTTTGGATGCCAGATAACTACAGGGCTTGCATTCAGTTCATACTCAGTAAAAGTACCTTTCTCTATGAAAATGGAGTTGGGGGGTTTTCTTTCTTAGGTATTGAAAGGAGGCAAGCCTGACACTCAGGGAGGGCGAAAAATAGGCCTGGAAATTCCAGAAGTCCAAAAATGAGCCGTTTCCGACCTCCGGAAGGCCGGGGGAAGCCGTTTTCATCCTCCTGAAGGCTCCAGTAAAGCCTCTGGAACCTGGGGAGGGCTAAAAACACACCCACACCCCACTGTGGTGTAGGAATCTGACTAGTCCACGCCCACCATGGCCACGCCCAACCAGCAATGGGGCAGCGAACCCATTGCTGAGATTTTTGAAACCCACCCCTGGTTAAATCAACATAAGGCAGGTGTTGAATGAAGATTCTGATTGGTTTTTCTTTTCTTTTTTTAATGAAACAAAAAATTGTTTTTAGAGGGGAACGTCCACGTCGTGTCAAGTGTTCTCCGTCCTCCACTTGAAACCGTAGAACTTAGAAGAGATAATAATTGAGTTTGAAGGGACCTCGGAGGTCTTCTAGTCCAACCCCCTGCTCAAGCCAGGAGACCCTATGCCCTTCCTAACAAATGGTTATCCAACCTCTTCTTAAAAACTTCCAGTGTTGGAGCACCCACAAAATTCTGGAGGCAAGTTGTTCCACTGGTTAATTGTCCTCACTGTTAGGAAATTCTTCCTTAGTTCTAGCTTGCTTCTCTCCTTGATGAGTTTCCATCCATTGCGTCTTGGACTCTGATGACCTCTTCTTGATGTGATTTGTAAATCACGCAAATTCTCTCTTTTCCTCTTTTCTCTTCTCTTTCTCTGCCACTTTCCTTCGTCTTCCCCTTCTCTTCCCTCTTCTCCCTCCCTTCCTCTTTCATCCCCTTCTCTTCTCCATTCTCCCCTCATTCACTCCGCCTCTCTTCCCTTCCCTTCTTCATCCTTCCCTTCCCTTCTTTTCTCATTATTGGCAATTGCATGATTCTAAAGCACAGAGCTATCTGGGCCAGGAAAGCATCCTCCCCTTTGAATCCAGGCTGAAGCCCCCCCCCCCCCCCCCCCCCCCCCCCCCCCGAAAAAAGATTGGACTGCACGGTTTGTCAGTTGCTGGAGAGGATCTGCAGGGATGATCCGTAGGCCATTGGATGGCTTTGCCGGCCCCTGTTGGCTGTGCGGCTGCATGCCGAGAAGTTCGCAGCAGTGGAAAAAGGAACAAAAGACTGTTTGCCATCCAAGAACCGCATTAGTTCCTCACGATCTGTCTTGAGCGGGCTGGGCCTCCTGCCGGCACCGACATCTGTTTTCGATAATTCAGCTTCTTTGCATGCAGATGAGCCTCCCCAAGGTCACCACAGCAAGGTCGGGCAAAATCTCTTCCCTCCAGAAAAGGATGTGGGCTGCATTGAAGGTTACCGGGAGACACCAGGAGAATCTTTTGGTGGGGAGAGAATGAAAAAGGAGGATCAACAATATATACTCATCAAGAAACGTAACCCAGCACCCCAATCTGTTAGGGTTCCACGTAACGAAAGAAAACTCCGAGGCTTGAATTTCCTCAAAGTTCCATTTTATTAGAGATGTCGTATTGGCACATCTGGGAAAACCCGAATCTGAAAGCTTCCAGGTTTTCCCCACCCAAAGGAAATTCCAGGTCCCTTCCTCCTTGCACCCACATGTCCATCACATGGTCCAAATCAATGTACCGTCCCAACTGGAGATGCCTCTTAGTCACACCACTCCAGGTGCAGGGCAAGACGGCCTTGACTTTCTGAGAAAGGAATGTTATTTTGACTACGGTATATATCACCCATGCTCCTTCTTTCTTTTTTTCCTTCCTTCCTTCCTTCCTTCTTTCTTTCCTACCTTCCTTCCTTCCCTTCCTCCCATCTTTCCTTCCTTCCTTCCTTCCTTCCTTCTTTCCTCCCTCCCTCCCTCCCTTCCTAATTCTCCCACCTTCCCATCTTTCTTCCATCCTTCCTTCTTTTCAATCCTGTCTTCCTTCCTTCCTTTTCTTTCTTTCTTTCCTCCCCTCCCTCCCTCCTTCCTTCCTTCTTCTCAATCCTGTCTCCTTCCTTCTTCCCTCTCCTCCCTCTCCCTCCCTCCCTCTTTTCTTCCCTCCTTCCCTCCCTTCCATCCATCCATCCATCTATCCATTCATCCATCCAGGAGTGCAGCAATATGCCTACCAGTGAAAGATTAAAAACGGAGACTTCACTATTGTTTCCCACTTATTTCAGTGGGATCCTCATGCAGAATCCCTCCCATTGGTCTCACTGTGTATGAGAGAAAGCATGGCCACAAAGAATAGCTAGCACCCCACTCTTTATTTGGATAACAAATCCCATCACCACACAGCTGGGATTTGGCTAAATTCTAACTGCCCAGTTCTACATTTCCCCATAAAGCATCACATCACGGTAATTCCCTGTTTCCCCGAAAATAAGACCCAACCAGAAAATAAGCCCTAGCATGATTTTTCAGGATGCTCATAATATAAGCCCTACCCCAAAAATAACCCCCAGTTAAGATTGTCAACCAGACGGAGGCGTTTAGTAATGTATTTCCCCCCCCCCAAAATAAGACCTAACCAGAAAATAAGTCATAATGCGTCTTTTGGAGCAAAAATTAACCCAGTCTTATTTTGGGGAAAACACAGTAATCTTAACTTGCTCCAATGAAATACAGGCACAGCTCTGACCCTGTGTGTTCATGAAGACCCCTTGATATTAATAGAAAATCGGGGCTGCTCGGGTACCAATAAGGGAAATATTGGACAACAAAGGAGAGAGAATAGAGAGACGAGTAGAAGGTAAGATAGGAGGGGAGAAGGAGAGAGAGGAACAGAAGGATGGGAAAAGGAGAGGAAGAAAGGGAGGGGAAAAAAGAGTAGGAGAGAAGGTTAGAAAGAGGGGAAAGAAGGGAGAAGGGGGAAAGGAAGGGGAAGGAGAGAAGAGGAAAGAGAGGAGGAAAGAAGAAAGTAGAAAAGGATAGAAGAAGGCAGGGAAGGGAAAGAGAGAAGAAGGAGAAGAAGGATTGTTGTAAAATAAGGGAGAAGAAAGGGTAGAAGAGCAACCCTGAATATAATTTATTTATTTTCCTTTAGAAAATATATGTATACGTGGGATTAATTATGGATAAGAGAATGTACATTTACAATATATTTATAAGAAATAAAATAAAAAAAACTTTCACTCACAGTGGCAAATTCACCACTGTATTTCCCTTGTAAGCATTCATCCTCGTTCCCCACCTCCCCGTCTGAAAATCACTGCCTGGTATTAGCCAACCAATGCCATTAATTTCCCAATTTCGTCAAAGAAGAACGTGATTCTCGTGAAACATTTATTAGACTGTTGTTCTACTTAAGAACTTTTTTTTTTTTTTGCATTTAATGGTTCTGAGCTCTCAAATGTCCCTCAGGCTTTGGCAGTCTAGTGGTGGTTTGCGTAAGATTTGCGTGGCTTCACGGAATGTGGCTTTGCATTGCCGAGAAGAGTGTTTATGTTGCGGTTATGCTGAGATCAGAGGTGGGTTTCAGCAGGTTTTGAGCAGTTCTGGAGAAGCGGTAGTGGAAATTTTGAGTAGTTCGGAGAACCGGTAGTAAAAATTCTGACTGGCCCCGCCCTCATCTATTCTCTGCCTCCCGAGTCCCAGCTGAACGGGAGGAAATGGGGATTTTGCAGTAACCTTCCCCCTGGATTGGGGACGGAATGGAGATTTTGCAATATCCTTCCCCTGGAGTGGGGTGGGAAGGGAGATTTTACACTATCCTTCCCCTGCCATGCCCACCAAGCCATGCCACGCGCACCAAGCCATGCCACGCCCACCAAGCAATGCCCCCAGACTTGGTAGTAGAATTTTTGAATCCCATCACTGACCAAGATGCTTTACCTAGAAAAGTACCAATAACGTACAGTACCAATAATGTACAACAATGTACAATCAAAGCAGTGTAAATCAGTGGTTTCAATTTTTTTTACTACCGGTTCTGTGGGCGTGGCTTGCTGGGCATGGTGTGGCTCGGTGGACGTGGCAGGGGAAGGATACTGTAAAATCTCCATTCCCACCCCACTCCAGGGGAAGGATACTGTGAAATCACCATTCCCACTCCAATCCAGGAGAAGGTTACTGCAAAATCCCCATTTCCTCCCGATCAGCTCAGGGCCAGTCAGAATTTTTACTACCGGTTCTCCGAACTACTCAAAATTTCCACTACTGGTTCTCCAGAACTGGTCAGAACCTGCTGAAATCCACCTCTGGTGTATAAAAGTATTATTTAAATATTACAGATAGACCTCAATTTACAACTGCTCCTTGAGGGATTAGTCAAAGTTACAACAGTGCTGGGGAAAAAAAGTGATTTAAGATTATTTTTCACATTTAGGACCATTGCCGCATCCCTCTGGCCATGTGGTCACGGTTCAGATGCTTGGCAACTGGCATATACTTATGACGGTTGCACTGACATTCCGGGGTTATGTGATTGCCATCGGAAGCCAAATTCACGTCATCATTTTAACAGTTTGCAGTGATTCCTTTAAACACCCGTGTCATTAAAATGGGATGAAACTCACGCCACAACTGTCTTGCTTAGCAACGAAAATTGTGTGCTCAGTTGTGGTCGTAGGTTAAAGCCTACCTGTTCTTTTAAGGTGCTTTTTAAACTTTGTGTATGTGTTGGCGTATGAACTTTTGCTCACCTAAGCGGGTTGTGGTTTTTTTTCCCCTAAAAACACGTTCATTATTGCACATGTCTTGTCTTGAACCCACATAGTTATTCGTCACTCTTCCTGAATATACACATTCTTATATTAGATGAGAAGGCCATGTAAAAGTTTTTTAAAAAGATTTTGAAAGATTGTGTCACTTGGCTGGAGAAGGCATCCTTGGCAGATTGCCAAACCTTTCTTGGTCTTCTCCCATTTTTCAGAATCTTCAGAGTTTATATGCTGAATTCTCATATCCAAGAAAACACTTTCTGACGTTGCTGTCAATAGCTATTTTATTATGAAATGTAGTTGGTGCTGAAATTTGGGAGCCTGATTTGCATTTGAAATCTATTTAATTCTAAAACGGGCTGAAGTTGTAACAACTGCTTAGCTCTCTGGAAGGCTTCTGGATGGCTTCTCTATTTCTGGCCATGGGTTCCATTTTTGTGCACCCAGGAAAGAAAAGAAAAGAAAAGAAAAGAAAAGAAAAGAAAAGAAAGGAGAAGGGAAGAGAAGAGAAGGGAAGGGAAGGGAAGGGAAGGGAAGGGAAGGGAAGGGAAGAGAAGAGAAGAGAAGAGAAGAGAAGAGAAGAGAAGAGAAGAGAAGAGAAGAGAAGAGAAGAGAAGGGTAGAGTAGAGTAAAGTAGAGTAGAGTAGAGTAGAGTAGAGTAGAATATGGAATGGAATGGAATGGAATTCTTTATTGGCCAAGTGTGATTGGACACACAAGGAATTTGTCTTTGGTGCATATGCTCTCAGTGTACATACAAAGAGAAGATACATTCGTCAAGAATCATAAGGTACAACACTTAATGATAGTCATAGGGAACAAATAAGCAATCAAATCATACTAGGAAACAGTCAATATAAATCTTAAGGATACAAGTAACAAAGTTACAGTCATGCAGTCCTAAGTGGGAGGAGATGGGTGATAGGAACGATGAGAAGATTAATAGTAATAGTAATGCAGCTTTAGTAAATAGTTTGACA
Organism: Ptyas mucosa; assembly: GCA_012654045.1. Taxonomy (NCBI): domain Eukaryota; kingdom Metazoa; phylum Chordata; class Lepidosauria; order Squamata; family Colubridae; genus Ptyas; species Ptyas mucosa. Next base: position 1,198,708 of record WNWU01000098.1, read on the forward strand.
GTGTTGTGGGAATTATTTGTTTAGCAGAGTGATGGCATTCGGGAAAAAACTGTTCTTGTATCTAATTGTCTTGGTGTGCAATGCTCTGTAGCGTCGTTTTGAGGGTAGGAGTTGAAACAATTTATGTCCAGGATGCGAGGGATCTGTAAATATTTTCCCAGCCCTCTTTTTGACTCGTGCAGTACACAGGTCGTCCATGGAAGGCAGGTTGGTAGCCATTGTTTTTTCTGCAGTTCTAACTATCCTCTGAAGTCTGTTTCTGTCTTGTTGGGTTGCAGAACCAAACCAGACAGTTATGGAGGTGCAGATGGCAGACTCAATAATTCCTCTGTAGAACTGGATCAGCAGCTCCTTAGGCATTTTGAACTGAGTTGGCGCCTTCTTCTTCTCCAAAAGGTACTTTTTCCAAAAGGAGACTGGACTTTCATCGTGTTTTCTCTGAAAACATTTTGCTTCTCATCTAAGAAGCTTCTTCGGTTCAATTCCACCCTCCTTAATTTACATTGTTCCAAGTTATTATCCCCCCCCCCCT
>WNWU01000098.1:1230944-1243000 GCA_012654045.1 Ptyas mucosa
AAGAAGGAAGATATGGAAAACATTCTGAGAAGGATAGGAGGGAGGGAGGGAGGGTGGAAGGAAGGACATAAGAGGAAAAAGGAAGGAAGATATGGAAAATATTCTGAGGAAGGAAGGGAGATAAAAGGGGAGGAAGACATGGAAAATATTCTAAGGAGGGAGGGAGGGAGGAGATAAGAGGAAGAGGAAGATATGGAAAATATTCTAAGAAAGAGGGAGGGAGGGAGGAGATAATAGGAAGAAGGAAGATATGGAAAATATTCTGAGGAAGGAAGGAGATAAAAGGGGAAGAAGACATGGAAAATATTCTAAGGAGGGAGGGAGGGAGGAGATAAGAGGAAGAGGAAGATATGGAAAATATTCTAAGAAAGAGGGAGGGAGGGAGGAGATAATAGAAAGAAGGAAGATATGGAAAACATTCTGAGAAGGATAGAAGGGAGGGAGGGAGGGTGGAAGGAAGGAGATAAGAGGAAGAAGGAAGAAAGATATGGAAAATATTCTGAGGAAGGAAGGAAGGAAGAAAAGAAAACATTACTTTGCTTCCCAAACTGTCTTATTTTCCTATTACTGTCCTAACAATATTGCCACCGGATCGTGATTATTTTGAATTGCTTGCTTGCTTTGAATTGAATTGCCTGCTTAGTTGTGAAGTCACATCCCCGGTCCTAGTTAAGTAAGATTTTATTCCCCGTTACTTTCATCTGCATCTTACTCGGCCCATCCTTTAATTCAAGGCCCCCTCAAAGTAAAGACCACGGAGAGCTCTGGCCTTCTCCCTTCTCTACCCACGCCACGACTGGACTGACCCCAGCCGTGTTCAAACGGCAGAGGAATTCAGAGATTGCATCTATTGTACCACCCACCTCGCTTCCCCTCTTGACAGATGGCTTTCCGAGATTCCTTTCAACTCTTCTGTTAAAAATAAAAAAAGATATAGAAATTGCCCCCCCTTCCCTCCCACCGTCCAATGACAACCAGAAAAAAAACTTTTCGTAGAACGTCTACCCATTTAGATTGAGTTATAATCAGTGGAACTACTGGCCTCCAGAAGTTGTGAATGCTCCAACACTGGAAGGTTTTAAGAAGATTTTGGATAACCGTTTTGTCTGAAGTGGTGTAGGGTTTCCTGCCTAAGCAGGGGGTTGGACTAGAAGACCTCCAAGGTCCCTTCCAACTCCTGTCATTCTATTCTATTCCAACTTTAACACCTACGGGTGATGTCAAGAAAGGTCGTAAAAGCTGGTAAAGCTCAACAGACAAACTCCCTTAGCAACAGACATCCTGGCCTCCGTTGCGGTCGGTTCGTAAGTCGAGGACCAACCGTGCCACATCTTCTCTCTTTTCTCCAAACAAAGGATGGGAGATCAGACGTCCCAGGAAGGTATTTTTAAGGGACGATTCTCCCACCTTTGCAGAATTTGCGTTGCGCATCGCGCACGGATTCAGGAAGGGAATTCTTGCTTGCAGTCCACAAAAGAAAAACAACAACAACAACAGCAAAACCACTGTGACCTGCTTCCACATTTTGGGAACGTTTGTCGTTGTTTTTTTCTCCCTAGCCTGTACACTCACTCACTCAGGTGTTGCAATTTTTATTTGGTTTTTGTTCCTTCTGGCAGCAAATATATTCCTGGCATTCTCGCACTCACGCGCGCTCTCTCTCTCTGCTTGTTGGGGTCTTAAAGGGAAGATGAATGGCCGGTTTCTCCAGCGACGAAGCGAAGGGGGGTGGGGTGGGGGGATGCTGAAGGTGGGCTGGCACACACCACCACCACCACCACAAAACCCCGTCCTGGCGATTAATCATCTTTGCTGCATAAATTTCCAGGAATAAATATCAAACCGTGGAGGCGAGGTTTGAGGTTGGGAAAGGAGGCAGCCGGCTTTGAATCATGCATCGTGTTGGCTCAGTTCTTGTGGCGTGGCAGTTCGGCTTCTTGCGTGGAGTTTGACAGGAGTCCACTGGAGGCTTTGTGTTTTTGAAAACAAAGGGCCCGTACACACACACACACACACACACACCCTACCTTTGTGCATTGAGTACAGCTACAGGGTGATATTGATATTAATCCCAAATGCTCCGAAGGCTGCCTCTTAATATAATAGAAGGCCTTCCTTCCTTCCCCTCCCTACTTTTGTTCCTCTCCCCTCCTGTCTCTCCCTCCCTCAGAATCCTTCCTTCCCCTCCCTCCTTTCCTTCTTCCTTTCCCCTCCTGTCCCTCCTTCCCTCCCTCAGAATCCTTCCTCCTTCCCCTCCCTCCCTCCCTTCATTACTTCATCCTTTCCCCTCCTTTCCCTCCCTCCCTCAGAATTCTTCCTTCCTGCCCCTCCCTCCCTCCTTCCCTTCTTCCTTCCCTCTCCTGTCCCTCCCTCCCTCCCTCCTTCAGAACCCTTCCTTCCCTTCCCTTCCCTCTCCTTCCCTCCTTCCCTCCCTCAGAATCCTTCCTTCCTGCCCCTCCCTCCATTCCTTCCTCCTTCCCCTCCCTCCCTCAGAATCCGTCCTTCCTTCCCCTCCCTCCCTCTCTCCCTCTCCTCTCCCCTCCTGTCCCTCCCTTTCGCCCTCAGAATTCTTCCTTCCCTTCCCTTCCCTTCCCTTCCCTTCCCTCCTTCCTTCCCTTCCTTCCTCCCTTCCTTCCAACAGAAGCAAACTAAGGAAGGTGACTGAACTCTAATCATTCAATATTTCTTTACGTTGCGTTCAAATTCTGTCAGGCAACAGCTTTTCTTTTTAACTTAAAAATAAAAAGCACACCGACAGTGCACGCAGGAACCCAAGGCATCGGCAGACACAATTTTGGGCAGGTGACAAATTGTAACCATATGGTTAATAATTCACAGAAGGTGTTACCGTCGGAGCAAAACAGGGGTGTTAAGTGCTGTCAGTTTGCTAGAGGTGAAACCTGGAAGACTTCAAAAACGAGGAAGGCGATGATGTTCAGAGAAGGCATATGGCGGGGAAAGAGGGAAGAATCTCAATTCTCAATGTGCTTGGTGTGAGCTTGCTTCGTTGTGTCACGTTCCTGGGTGGCCCTCGGAGGGATGGCAATATGGCTCTTATCCCTGAAGGAAATTTGGGGCATCAGGATGCCCACGCTGGCTCAGAGTACCAGCTTAACTAGCTGTCTCCAGAGGAGACAGAATCTTCTTAAAGAGCCCTGGTGGCGCAGTGGTTAGAGAATGAGAGAGCAACCTAGACCATAAGGCTGTGAGTCAGGATCTGAAAGATAAATCACAACCTATTCGTCTTTTCCGTTACACAGCATTCCCCCAGCAACCCCACCTAAAGACGGGTCCCTCAGATCCAAACACACATCACTTAGTATAGCAAGGTTTAGTTCTAGTAAGAGCCGTGGTGGCGCAGTGGTTAGAAATGCATTATTGCAGGCTAACTCTGCCCACTGCCTGCAGTTTGATCCTGACCGGCTCAAGGTCGACTCGACTTTCCAGCCTTCCGACATGAGGATTGTTGGGGGCAATGTGCTGACTCTGTCAACCACTTTAGAGAGGGCTGTAAAAGCACTGTGAAGCAGTAGGTAAATCTAAGTGCTTTTGCTATTCCTTCCTACCTTCGTGCCTCCCTGCGCAGTGGTTAGACTGCAGTACTGCAGGCTGACCCTGCCCTCTGCCAGCAGTTTGATCCTGACCATCTCAAGGTTGACTCGGCCTTCCATCTTTCTGAGGTTGGTCAAATGAGGACCCAGATTGTTGGGGGGAAGAGGTTGATTTTGTAAACTGCTTAGAGAGGGCTGTAAAGCACTGTGAAGTGGCTGTATATATCTAAGTGTTATTGTTACTGCTTGCTTCCTTGCTTCCTTCCCTTTCTTCTCTCTCTCCCTCTTTTCTCCTTCCTTTTCTTCCTTCCTTCTCTCCTTTTCTCCCTCCTTCCTTCCCATGGTGGCCCAGTGGTTAGAAATGCAGTATTGCAGGCTAACTCTGCCCACTGCCTGCAATTCAATCCTGACCATCTCAAGGTTGACTCAGCCTTCCATCTTTCCGAGGTCGGTCAAATGAGAACCCAGATTGTTGGGGGCAATAGGCTGACTCTGTAAACTGCTTAGAGAGGGCTGTAAGGCACTGGCTTCCTTCCTTCCTTCCCTCTCTCTCTCTTTTCTCCTTCCTTTCTCTCCTTTTCTCCCCCCTTCTTTCCTTCCTTCCCATGGTGGCGCAGTGGTTAGAATGCAGTATTGCAGGCTAATTCTGCCCACTCCCAGGAGTTCGATCCTTTAGAGCAAGTCCCCTTCTCCTTTCTTTTTTTCTTTTTGCTTTGCAGAAGGGGTTAAGTGGACGATTTTTTTTTTTTAAAAAAAGCCTCCCTGTGCAATAGGTATGTATGCACACAGTTTGCAAAGTGAGCAGGAGACAGATGGCGGAGACGTTGCTCCAACCGCGATGTGACAATTTGGCTGGCACACCGGCAGCTGAGCATTCCATCAGCCGAAGGGAGTGGATTTTAAATCTTCTTAAATGAAAATATGGCTTCAAAAAAAAGCCGAACCGGCAGAAGTTACCTGCAACCAGGGGTGCTATTCAGCAGGTTCTAACACAGGTTCTAGAGAACCGGTAGCGGAAATTTTGAGTAGTTCGGAGAACCGGCAAATACCACCTCTGGCTAGCCCAAGAGTATGGAAGGAATGGATATTTTGCAGTATCCTTCCCCTGGAGTGGGGAGGGAATGGATATTTTGCAGTATCCTTCCCCTGGAGTGGTGTGGGAATGGGGATTTTGCAGTATCCTTCCCCTGAATTGGTGTGGGAATGGGGATTTTGCAGTATCCTTCCCCTGGAGTGGGGTGGGAATGGAGATTTTGCAGTATCCTTCCCCTGGATTGGTGTGGGAATGGGGATTTTACAGTATCCTTGCCCTGGAGCGAGTGGGAATGGAGATTTTGCAGTATCCTTCCTCTGGAGTGGGGAGGGAATGGAGATTTTGCAGTATTCTTCCCCTGGAGTGGGGTGGGAATGGAGATTTTGCAGTATCCTTCCTCTGGAGTGGGGAGGGAATTGAGATTTTGCAATATCCTTCCTCTGGAGTGGGGAGGGAATTGAGATTTTGCAGTATCCTTCCCCTGGAGTGGGGTGGGAAACGAGATTTTGCAGTATCCTTCCCCTGGATTGGTGTGGGAATGGGGATTTTGCAGTATCCTTGCCCTGGAGCAGGGTGGGAATGGAGATTTTGCAGTATCCTTCCCCTGGATTGGTGTGGGAATGGGGATTTTGCAGTATCCTTGCCCTGGAGCAGGGTGGGAATGGAGATTTTGCAGTATCCTTCTCCTGGAGTGGTGTGGGAAAGGAGATTTTGCAATATCCTTCCTCTGGAGTGGGGAGGGAATTGAGATTTTGCAGTATCCTTCCCCTGGAGTGGGGTGGGAAAGGAGATTTTGCAGTATCCTTCCCCTGGATTGGTGTGGGAAAGGAGATTTTGCAGTATCCTTCCCCTGGAGTGAGGTGGGAGTGGAGATTTTGCATTATCCTTCCCCTGCCATGCCCACCAAGCCACGCCCACAGAACCGGTAGTAAAAAAAAAAATTGAATTCCACCACTGCCTTCAACCGTCAGCTTATAAAAGCTAGTATTTCTCTTGTTTGGGGCGGTGGGGGTAGGAGGGAAAGCATAGTAAACAGTCCTCAATGTATTATTTACGAAACGAGCAGGTTGGAAGAGAGTGGCAGTTGGAGGAAAGCGTTCCCACTCGATTTAATTATCTCCAATTTCCATCGTCTCTAGATATGGAAGTTGCTTTTTGAACGTAGCCTTGGGAAACAAGATGCCCCTTTCTGGAACATAGGTACTCCATGGCTTACCACAGTTTAGATTACAGATTAACAAGGGTTGGAAGGGGCCTTGGAGGTCATCTAGTCCAACCCCCCTCCCCTCTGCCCAAGCAGGAGACCCTACCCCATTTCTGACAAATGGCAATCCAATCTCTTCTTGAAAGCTTCCAGGGATGAAGCTCCCACAACTTCTGAAGGCAACTTCTGTTCCAGGGGTTGATTGCTCTCACTGTCAGGAAATTCCTCCTCATTTACCAGGTTGACTCTCTCCTTGATCAGTTTCCATCCATTATTCCTTGTCTGGCTTTCAGGCGCCTTGGAAAATAGCTTATAATAATAAATAGCTTGCAAATAAATAATTTGTTTAGCGTCAGTGCAAAACGGCACTGGAAAAAAAAATGGTATCTGACCATTTTTCACACTGCAGGATCCCCATGGCCACGTGATTTACGTTTGGACGCTTGGCGACTCATATTTATGACGGTTGCAGTGTCTTGGGGTCATATAAACCTCTTTTGCAAGAGTCAACGGGGAAGCCGGATTCGCTTAAGAGCCACGTTACTCATTTAACGACGGTAGCGATCCCCTTAATAAACGCAGCAAGGAAAGCCGTCAAATGGGGCGAAACTCACGTAGCGACGTAAACTTTGGGCTGGGTTGTGGGTCATAAGACGGGGACTACCTGTGTGCACGGGTGTATCCCCAATGGTGCAAGATACAATCGTGTTTTTTTTTTTCCTTAACCTACATCGCATCTTCCAAGTAAGTAAATCTGGACTGCAGGGATCTGAAAGGATCTCCACCTGTAATGGCTCGTAAGATCTCTTTTTGCCTTTCCTAGAAAGCATAGAAGTGACTGTCAGGCGTTTTAAAGACCCAGAGATTTTCCCTCTGCACAGGACAGAGCAGAATAACAGAGTTGGAAGGTACCCTGGAGGTCTTCTAGTCCAACCCCCTGCTCAGGCAGGAAACCCTATACCTGTGATGGCGAACCTGTGGCACGCGGTGCCATATCTGTGGCATGCATGCGTGCGCTGGCCAGCTGACTTTTGGGCCTTTGGGGCCCACTGAAAGTCAGGAAATGGGCCGTTTCTGGCCTCCAGAGGAGTGGGGAAGGCTGTTTTCGCCCTCCCCAGGCTCCTAGAAAACCTCTGGAGCTACTATTCCAAGCATATGAACAGGCTCCTCCTGTTCTTTTGCCTCTCTGCTGTCTGACCCTGAGGGCTCCGGAGTCTGCACATCACTCCCAGGGGGCCCTGGCCTCATCTCTGCCTCCGAAGCAGAACCCTCGTCCGGGCCTTCCCCAGACTCCCAAGACTCGCCCATATTCCTCCCCAGCTCCTCACTGTCCAACTCCGCTGCCAGCTCCACAAGCTGCTGGCGGACCACAGCCCTAACTCCCTTCTAGTGGCACATTACAATCTGGTGTGCCTCCTCTCTGTAGCATTCCAGGCCTAGGGAAGGGCATCTCTCTCTCCCAGCCGAGCTATCCATCCCCAGCTGGGACAACTCACCCGGATGTGGTTGCACGCATCATCCAGCCTAGGAGATGTGCCTTTTTAACTGATCACCCACCCAACTGGTTGTGCTGCCTTAAAATAAAACTCTAGCAGGATGGCAGGACCGATGGCAGCTTGCCGGGGCAAGGAATTTTGAGCGTCCTTGGCAGAGATCCGACTTAATAGGACGAGAAATCCCTTCCTCCATCCAAGACACACATGGATTTTTTTTGCCTGAAGTAGAAACTCATCAGCCAGTGCAACGGTGTGGAATGTACGATTTAAACGTATCGTTTGTCACATCTGATCTTGTTTACACCCATTTCTCCCCCAATTGGGAAACTGTCAGTTAGAAAAGTGACCTTCTCAAACAATATTCCCACTGCCCTCCCCGGAAAAGCTGGAAGATAGCTGAGTAATGAATTACAAAGAGAGAGAGAGAGAGAGAGAGAGAAAGAGACAGAGAAAAAAACCACACCTCTAAACAAACATTCTTTGTTACAGACTCTTTAAAAGTTTCCAGTTTCTTTTGTTTTTTTCATCAAACCAGACAAGACCTACTTCACACTAGACAAGACGCCTCAAGACGGGAGGACATAATAATAATAATAATAAAAAAAAAAAACGGGACTTTGGAGGCGTTTAAAAACAACAGCTAGAAGTTAGTGGGAAGTTGCAGCTGCGCCAAAATGTTTCCAACGAGATCCGGTGGGGTTGGCTTGTAAGGAGTTGCAATTGTCTCTTTTCAGTAAAAGGTGCCAAGAGTAGGAAGTGGGAGAGCTGGCCAAGGTTAGTGAGATTTTTTTTTTAAAAAAAAAACAACAACAAACAAACACAGGAATTTAGCATTTGCGCACATGAACGGAGAAGAGCCTGAAAACAAGGATTTTGGGGGACGCAAGAGGACAAAAGGTTGATCACTTTCTAAACAGCAGAATCAGGGGGTTCGCAAAAAAAGTGAGATGGAAAGAATGGAGAATAACCTTCCGCATCCATCCAGCGTCTTCGTAAGTTGGCGCATTTTCGACGTCAGAAAGGGTCCAGTTTTGTTTTGTTTTCCCCGTCAGCCGGTTGATTTCACCGCCAACAACTGTCCCGATCGCCTTGCACCTCGAGCGTTAAATCCAAAGCTGTGTTTGGATAAATAATCGCCTTGCCGGCCCGGCTTCCCCTTAGCCAAAAGTCATTAATGCTAGGATTTTGTGTGTTTGTGTGTGTTAAAAAGGAAAAACAAAACAAAACAAACAAACACACTCTACGCTTGCAAACAGAAACGTGCAGTCTTTGTTCTAGAACTCACATGCTAAACATCGGAGCGACTAACACCCCGGGTTCTACGTTTATGGCACAATCTGTTGGCACTATTGTCGGTCGGCAGACCTTGGAAGAATTGATATGGGAGAGGGGGTGAAGGACAAAGAGATATGTGTGTGTGTGTGTGTGTGTTTTCCCCATCTTAAGGTGTGGAATACCTTCGCAAGTGGTAACTATAAATCTTAATGCAATGATCCCAACAGTCCAGGACCAGCAACTGACCTTTGGGAGTGACAGCTATGCCGACGGGGCAGGTCAGGCCTTCTCGGATAAGGATATTGTAGCCGCCGCCTTTGGGGAAATGTAAGATTTCTTTGCGGCTGCTGTCGGCCACAATCAGGTCCCCCCGCGAGTCCACGCACATGCCGGCGATACAGCGGAAATCTTCGTTCTCGGAAAAAAAGTGACTGATTTGTCGGCCCAGCTGTCCATCCGGACCGACGGAGCCGATGGAAAACCCGCCTTCCAGGTGATGTTCGTGTTGACGGTTCTCCAGGTTCAAGCCCAGCCCTTGGGTGAAGTAGATGGTCCCTTCGGCGTCGCAAGTGACAAATTTAGGACGCACGGCGCTGCACAGGCAGGTGTATTTCACCACCCCGACTCCCCGGTCCACGGTGAAACACCACAGCTTGCCTCCTTCGACGTCGGTCACCACAAACTGCCCCGACGGCAAAGCGGTGATGCCCCACGGCTTGCTCAGCTGGCTTCGGTGGCACGCCACGCAGTGCCCGTCCATGGTGTACACTTTCATCGAGTTGTCGTAGCTGTCGGTCACTCCGATCAGCCCGTGGCAGTTCATGGTGACCGACAAGGGAGTTAGGTTGGGCAGGTCGGCCCCCAAGAAGCTGAGCACAAAACTGTCAATCCCGCTGGGGCTCCGGCGAATTTCCTTCAAAAAACCCTTCCGGGTGAAGACTTGGATCCGGAAGTTTCCCCGGTCCGCCACAAGGACCTCTCCCTGCGGGGTGACATGAAGGCTGACTGGCAGGTTGAACGTGCCCGGCGTGTTACCCTTTGAGCCCATTTTCTTGAGAAAGTGGCACTGTTGGATGCTGGAGGTTGCCTCGGACATCCTTGGTTTCGCAGGCGAAGAGCAGTGGGACAATGGATTGACCTCTACTGCAGGGAGATCCGCCTCTCTGAAGGACCCTGATGCTTCTGCCGCGGTCTCCATCAAGGTCTCCTCGACGTTGATGCTCCGGGGTTTTTTGACCACTTGTCCTATCTGGAGGGGTCCGATATGACCAACCTTGAGGAGTTCCACCTCTTGCAAAGTCAACTCTTTGGGGAGGCTGTTCATCAACTCCGGTTCCTCCTCTTCGCCTTCCTCTTCCAGAAGGGCGATATCTCCCTGTTTGATTTTGGCGAGGAAGTAATCGCAGCGCGAGACGATCTGGACTTCGGCGATGTTGAGGAGGTAAGCTTGTTCCTCCATGATCTGGCTGTTCACCTTCTCCACCTCGGAGAGGGAGCCGGTGAAGAACTTCCGCGACCTGGCCAACTCTTCTTGGACCTTACGCTCTTCTTTGCTGTACTCTTGAAGGACGGCTTTGTACCTGCCTTGGAGGTCCTTTGAAACCCCTTCGAGAGACACCTTCCTCTTCTGAAGGTCCCCCATCAGCTCTCGGAGGCGACCCAGCCTGGCCCCAAAGTCCCTCCTCTTCTCGTCGGCGGCTTCTTTGATGGCCACCACGTTGTGATGTTGGTGGAGGCGTTCCGACTCTTTGCAAGGCTCACACAACACCAGGCTACAGCTCCGGCAGAAGTGCTTGGGCAGCCTCCGCCCGCACGCTTTGCACATGAGAACGCCGACGGTCTCGCTCAGCCCCGCCGTGTCGATGATCTTCAAGACGGTCAGATTGTCGGTCAGCTGAGCCAGGCTGGCGATCCTGGTGACTTTGCTACAGAAGGGACAACGGATCCCGTTGATGTTGCTGGCCAGCAGCTTCTCCGAGCACTGTTTGCAGATTGTGTGGCCGCAGTGGAGCAGTTTGGGCCGCAGATGCTCTTCGGTGAAGCACTCCATGCAGATGGGGCACTCCAAAACTTCGCGGAGGGCATCCGAGTTGAGTTGAGGGGCAGCAGCCATGGTGGTGGAGCCAAGATGAGATGGGTTGCATCGATTCCCCAGATTCTTCTGGCCTGTTTGGAAAAAGGAAAAGAGAGAGCGAGAGAAATAAAATATGCGTAGCTCACATTTCAAATGAGGAGTCCTTGGTGCTCTCTGAGCTTGGTACTTTTTTTTGCAGACGTTTCATGACCCAACTAGGTACCATCATCAGTGTTGGGTAATGACCAAGGATGATCATTAGTGCACTCATGATGTTACCTAGTTTGGATCATGAAATGACTGCAAGAAGACAACCAAGCTAGGAAAGTGCCAATGTCCCCACAGTCTTCTTCCTCCTCTACTCCATATACCCCACGTTCTTCTAGAACTGATGAGGTTGCCTAGTTGGGTCATGAAACATCTGCAAGAAGACAACCAAGCTCAGAGAGCATCAAGGACCTCTCAAAAGAAAAACAAGCAGGTCTTATTTATTTAATCAATTCATGTAGCCCCTCATTTCACTTGTAGGAAACACTGGATTACGAACAGAGTTAAAACACAAGTAAAACCAGAATCTTCTATCCTTAAAAACTATTAAAACTTGAGGGGTTACATGATAGCAGTGTTCCAATGTCTCAGGGGCTGCCCCAAAGAAGAGGGAGTCAAGCTGTTCTCCAAAGCCCCTGAGGGTAGAAGAAGAAGCAACGGATGGAAACTAATCAAGGAGAGAAACAACCTAGAACTAAGGAGAAATTTCCTGACAGTGAAAACAATCAATCAGTGGTACAACTTGCCTTCAGAAGTTGTGGGTACTCAAACAATGGAGGTTTTTAAGAAGAGACTGGACAGCCATCTGTCTGAAATGAAATAAGGCTCCTGTTTGAGCAGGGAGGTTGGACTAGAAGACCTCCAAGGTCCCTTCCAATACGGTTATTCCATTAGTAGGGTTGACTCAGCCTTCCATCCTTCCGAGGTGGGTAAAATGAGGACCCAGATTGTTGGGGGGCAAGAGGCTGACTCTGTAAACCACTTAGAGAGGGCTGTAAAAGCACTGTGAAGTGGCATATAAGTTTAAGTGCTATTGCTGTAGTATTCTGCTAACTACATGTGAAATTCAATCAGGCAGAGAGAGTAGAAGGCACTCTTAACAATATGACCATTTAATGGGCTCCATACTTCCTTGGATCGCCAAGACTGATGGGCATCCAAATTTTAAAATCCTTCTGTAAGGCTGGAACGGTTGAGGTCAATTTCACTCTGTGTGTGTGTGAGAGAGAGAGAGAGAGAGAGAGAGAGAGAAGAAAGAGAGAGAGGAGAGAGAGAGGAAAGAGACAGAAGAAAGAGAGGAGAGAGAGAGAGAGAGAAGAAAGAGAGAGGAGAGAGAGAAGAAAGAGAGAAGAGAGAGAGAAGAGAGGAGACAGGA
>WNWU01000099.1:0-15910 GCA_012654045.1 Ptyas mucosa
CAGTGTTGGAGTTTCAACTTCAACTTCAACTTCTGGAGGCAAGTTGACCCAGGAAGTAGGGGAAGAGGTAGGTTTTAAAAAAGAAAGAAAGAAAAGTGATTTAGGACCGTTTTCCACAGCATTTCCCTGGGTCACGCGATCCAGATCCAGACAGTTGGTCATTGATTCACATTTACAACAGTTGCAGTGTCCCTGGGTCGTGCTATCAACTTTTGTGACTTTCTGATAAGCCAAGTCAATGGGGAAGCCGGATTCGCTTAACGACGGTGTGACTAATTTAACAAATGCAGTGATTCAGTGGCTGGAAAGGTGTAAAATGAGGCAAAACTCACTTAACAAACTTAGCCACAGAAATGTTGGGCTCCATTGTGGTCATAAGATGAGGACCACCTGGGTTAAGTATCAGGCACTTCTCGACTTACAACCATTCATTTAGTGACGCTTTGAAGTGAAAACAGTAAAAACAGTGGCTGATGACCATTTTTCACCCTTAGGATCGTTGAAATATCCCCACGGTCAGATGATCAAAACTCAAGATGCCTGGCAACTGGCATGTACTTATGACGGTTGCAGTGTCCCAGAGTCACGTGAACCTCTTTTGCAACCGTCTGACCAGCAAAGCTAATTCACTTAACAACCTTGTTACTGATTTAACAACTGCAGTGATTCACTTAACAAAGGTGGCAAGAATGGTTCGTAAAATGGGACAAAACTCAATTAAAAATGTCTCACTTAACAACAGAAATTTTGGGCTCAATTGTGGTTGTAAGTCGAGGACCAGGTTAGCTTGTTGGAAATCAACCACGCTGCAACGGTCATCAGTGTGAAAAAGGGACATAAATCACTTTCTTCAGTGCTATTGGAGCTTCGAACGGACACTAAACGACTGGTTATAAGTTGAGAACTACCTGTCCTGATATTTCTATGTGTTTTTGATCCACCTTTCTAGACTTTTGGGCATCTACCAAAATTAGATGCTATTCTTTTCTAAAGAGAAGAATTAGGGGTGACATCATAGCAGTTTCCCAGTATTTGAAGGCAGGAGAAGAAACGACAGATGGAAACTCATGAAAGACAGAAAGAACCTGGAATTAAGGAGAACTTCCTAAGAGTGAGGACATTTAACCAGCGGAACACCTTGCCACCAGAAGTTATGGGAGGTTTTTAAGAAGAGACTGGATAGTCACTTATCTGAAATAATAGAGCTCAGTGTTGGTGAACGTTTTCGGCCAGGGGAGTGCCAGAAACCGGAAGAGCCGCTCCCTGGCACACATGTGCAGGAGCGGGGGAAACTGGAGGAGCACATGTGCGCCGGGAGGCTGAGCTTCCAGTTTCCGGCATGTGCATGTGCATTGGTCACCTGGTCTTACAGGTTCTGGCACGCATGCACAAACGAACACCAGCTGCCCGCCGTGCATCTGCATGCACATGAGCACCAGGGAGCTACACTTCTGGTTTCCGCCGGTTCCGCGTACACAAAGACGAGCTGGCCGGTGCGCATGAATGTGCTGGAAGCGGAAGAGCAACGGGTGATGGCTGGCGTACCCGTAGAGATGGCTCCGTGTGCCACTTCCGGCACACTTGCCATAGGTTCCCCATCACTGCTATAGGTTCTCCTATTTGAACAGGGGTTGGTCTGGAAGACCTCCAAGGTCCCTTCCAGCTCTGTTCTTTTCTTCTTCTTCTATTCTTAAAAACAATTTGCCCTGGGAGAGGCAGATGAATATATGATTATGTACAACGTCTGTACTTTTGAACAACTCCCTTAATCCATTCAAAGGTCATTAAATCTATCATGGACTCAGGTGACCTGGTTTATGATCGGTGCAACTTACAACCTATAAGGCCGGGCTCATTCACGGCTGAAAGTTGAAAGGACTGCCAGTAATAGATATTAGGAGGGGACCAGTGCTCGGCCACCTTCTGGCTTAACAAACTAAATTGACAAACGTCGCATGCTTTCCAAAGGAGATCAGGGCCCATGGGAAGACGCCTTTGGGATCCAGAGGTTTTCCTGAAGGCTTTTATTCAATGCTCCATCTATGTGGATAATAATGAGCATCTTTTTGGAGGAGATTAGAACTCTCCCCAGGGGAGTGTTCAGCTCTCTGCATCTGCCCTACTCTAGGCATTCCTATTTCTGTTGGAAGACGACCAAGAGTGGAGATGTTCCAGATATCATCGATGGTTGATGGTTGCTACTACCCTTCTCCATTGGCACCTGTGGCTCTGTGACCTTCTTGTGGAACCTTCTCCTCGCTCTGACATTAAATTGTCCTGTCTTTCTCCAGGGCCTGTTTCCACAATCTCCCTGCCAGGTCCTGTTTCCGCGACGTTCCTTCGTGGTCCTTCACGATGAAAGAATTCTCTTCGCGCTTCCTCACTTTCCCCAAAGACCAGCTGGAAGGCAGGGGCCCAGAGGGTCATTGGTTGCCCCCTCCCCACTTTGGAAGAGCTTTATAGCTCCCGCTGCCTTAAGAAAGTTCAAAACATCTTTAAAGATCCATTTCATCCTGGGCCCCCTTTTTTTTTGAACTATTACCATCTGGCAGATGGTACCGGACAATAAAAACAAGGACAAATTGGCTGAAAAACTGCTTCTATCTCAGAGCAGTAACTATACAATTCTATTGTGCAATATTAATACAATATCAGGGGTTTTCAATTCACTTGCATACAATATGAAGGAGGTGTGTTTTTGTTTTATTTTTATAAGGTTTTTAAAAAGTATAATATACAGTGAGGATGGCACTTAATTTCATTCTATGAGGTGCCAGGATAATAAAGAAAACTATTCAACTATTCAACTATTATTGCTTGGTCTCGGAGATCCTCCTGGTGACTTTGGAGAGGAGTTGACTACTAATAAGACCCGGCTCGATCAGATGGCCACACTGCCGATAGATTTCTTCCATTGAGTCAGCTGCAGCCTCAGCCACCGAGACTTCAGAATCGCCTTGCAGATCCCGGAGACCTGAAACGAATCCAGAAAACAAATGATTTCTGGGATCAACCGTGAGAACCAACCCTGATCAGCGAAAGAGCTTCTGGAGAAAAACTCCTTGCTTCAAGCGAGGGAACTCTGAAACTCACCCAGGAAAACTTCTTCCATTTGTTTGGAAGTCACCACATCCGGTTGCATGTATTGCACACAGCAGCCTAGGCGCATAAAAAGAAAATGTTGGTGGGCTTAGCAGAGACGGCTAAATCGACTGATTCAAGGAAAAAACAGGCAATTCATTGCTTTCCACTTGGAAGAGTCGCTTTGGGACTTTACGGGATGGTTACAGGGGTTGGGTGGGTCTAATAAAAGGAAGGACTAGGGGTAGCCGTTCTTCATATGGTTTTGTCTCCAGGCCTCACTGGAGGCTTTAAAGAAGGGATTGGACAGCCACTGGTCTGAAATGGTAGAGGGTCTCCTCCTTTAGCAGGGGGTTGGACTAGAAGACCTCCAAGGTCCCTTCCAACTGTATTATTTTATGTTCTAGGACTGTGCAAACAACCATCATCTTGAGAAAAAACTTAAGCAGCCTTGAATCCAGTTAATACTAGAATGGGAGGCCAGCTGGAAATATTTCCAGACAAAAAACCACTGCTGTGGGGTTGCCTCTACAAGAGAGAGGGATTTAGGCCAGGGAGGCCTCGACTTATAACAGTTCATTTAGTGACCATTCAAAGTTACAATGGCACTGAAAAAAGTAACGTACGACTGCTTTTCACACTTACAAGCGTTGCCACATTCGCAAGATCAAAATCTGGATGCTTGGCAAACCGACTCGTATTTATGATGCTTACAGTGTCTTGGGGGTCAAAGATCACTTTTTGCGATCTTCGGATGAGCAAAATCCAGGAGGAAGCCAGATTCACTTAACAACCATGTGACTAACTTAACAACGGCAGCGATACCCTTAAGAAAGAGGGCAGGGACTGCCTGTAAAACTGTTGTGCAATCCTAGCAGTTCCGGAGAGGCCACACGGTATAAGAGCAGCTTCCAGTCTGATTAAGCAACATGGCTTAATTCTGCATATATCTTTTTGGTGATAAGGCCGCCTGCCTGTCTTGGTTTTTGTTATAGTTTACAAGGATCTGACCCCAATAACAGACGTAGGCATAAGTATTTCTAATGATGGTATCTTTATTCATACGTGTACATGTTCATTACAGGTAAAGTCTGGAAGAGCACATGGACCAGCGTGGGATATCCTTATATACCTGGGAGGCAGAGACTAAGGTAAGGTGTGGCTAAAGGAGGAGGTGGGTAGGATGGGTGTTGTGTTTAACCCCTGATTTCCCTGTGCCCGGCAAGACACTGGCATGGGTCAGGCATTTATCTGTGACAAATCCCACTCTAAATGTCTGACCTGTGACTGGGTACCTGACTGTTTGGAAGGGACCAATGTTCTGACATATAGCTTTGATACTAAGTTGTTTACCCATCAGTGGCTTCGTCAGTATATCCGCTGTTTGTTCCTCAGTGTCACAATGAATCGTTTTAATAAATCCAATCTTTGACAGCTGCCTTAAGTGTTTATTTTTAATGTCTATGTGTCTAGACCTCTGTCCTACCGCATCAGCCATAGATATTTCAATGGCGGCTTTATTGTCTTCGTGGATAACTATTGGGTACACTGGTTCAGTCCAAACGCTGGTAATGAGGTCATCAAATCACGTCAAGTTATTGGCGGCCTTGGATAAACATATGTACTCGGTTTCCGTGGTTGATGTTGCCACCAGATTCTGTTTGCCAGTGTACCAGTGCACTGGGCTATTGTTGAGAAAGAATACATATCCTGATGTGCTTTTCCTACTCTTTACGTCCCCTGCCCAGTCAGCATCAGCAAAACATGTGAGTGTGGGTTCCTTGAGTACATCTGGTTCTAGGCATAGGCATGCATCAGCGCTGTACTTCAGCTATCTGAGCACTCTTTTTATAGCTTCCCAATGATATAAGGTAGGTTTACCTACGTGTCTAGATAGTAAGTTGACTGGCAGGGCAATGTCAGGTCTAGTCCAGTTGGATATGTATAACAGGGACCCGATGGTTGACCTGTAAAGAGTATTGTCCTTGAA
This sequence comes from Ptyas mucosa, assembly GCA_012654045.1. Taxonomy (NCBI): domain Eukaryota; kingdom Metazoa; phylum Chordata; class Lepidosauria; order Squamata; family Colubridae; genus Ptyas; species Ptyas mucosa. The sequence continues at coordinate 5,072 of WNWU01000099.1, forward strand.
TTCAGGTGACTCACCATACATATTTTTCAAAAAGTCCGGCTGCATGGGAGTCTCGGTTTGTTTGGCATCTGCCATGTTACACTTGTGTAGCAGTTCAATGATCTTTTCTTTCTGCGACAGTTGGAACCCTCTGGGAGTTTTGCAATTTGTACGCCCAAGTATCTGTTTATTCTTCCCAATGACTTTAAAGAGAAGTGTTCTCCTAGTTTACTAGCAAACGCATCACATTTTTCTTTGTGTTTGCCAATGTATAGAATATCATCCACATAGACAAGAATGTATTCGGGAGAGTCACCCCCTTTTCTGGTGAAGAAGCAGTTGTCTGCTGCTGTTGCGTTAACCCCATCGATTCGAGTACCTTTACCAGGCACTCGTACCACCGCTTGCCAGATTGCTTTAACCCATACAGACTTTTGTTCAGTAACCATGTTTCACCCTTGTTCGTATCTTTACAAGGTGGTGCCCTGACATATATTTCTTTGTCTAGTTTTGCATGTAAGTACGCAGTCTGTACATCAAACTGATACACATCTAGTCCTACTATGGCAGCAATCACCAATGCACTTTTAACACTCTCCGCCCTTACGGTGGGCGAATAAGTATCAGTGTAGTCCTCTGGGTACCTTTGCGCAAACCCCTGAGCTACTAATCGTGCCTTGTATAAAGTTTGCCCACCCTCTAGCGCTTTGATTTTAAATATTCACCTTGTACCTATTGTGTTTTTGTCTTCTGGTACCCTGGTTTTGGTGAATACATTTAAATCCTTAAGGCTACTCATTTCTTTGGTCATGGCTGATTCCCATTTTGATCTTTCCTCATGTGGAAGTTTCAGTACATCCTCATAAGATTTGGGAGTGATGGGTCCAGAGTGTATATGCATTACGTAGTCCTCAAATCTCTTAGGCATTTGATTCTTATTTCCTCTAACTGGCCTACTTGTTGTGTATTCATTGTCATGTAGGTATGTGGCTTCCTTTTGTGTGAGTGATTCTACCTTTATTTTTGGGTGTTCTCCTTTCCACTCCCTGATTCTAACTGCTTGGTGATTGGGTCTGTCATTCTCCTCCTCTCTGCCTTCCCTTGTGTCATGCTTATCTTGGCTATGTGTGTCTTGTGGTATCTCTAGTCTGGGGTATATCTCATTTAGATGTATTTTGGACCAGTTAGCTTGCTCATGGAACACAGCTGTCCTGGATATCACGAATCTATTGTTATTGTCAATAAACCTGAACCCCTTGGTACCGCTCTCATAGCCCATGAATCTGAGTCTCCTAGACATCTTATCCCCTTTGCGACGTAATTGTTTTGGTATGTGTACGTCAGCAGTAACCCCAAACACGTGTAGATGAGCTATCTGTGGCTTCTTGTTATACATTAGTTCATATGGTGTTTTGCCAATTACACTGGACCATAGTCTATTAAGAGTGTAGTTGGAGTATATTAGGGCCTCCGACCAGAAATGTTGTCCAATTCCCGCATCCTCTAATGTGCATCTAACCATGGTCTGTAATGTGGAATTTCATCGTTCTGAGACTCCGTTTCGAAAGGCCGAAAAAGGAGAAGTAGTAAAATGGAGTATGCCTTTGGACTTAAGCCAGTGTGAGAAGTCTTTAGATAGGAACTCTGACCCCCTATCTGTCATTATTTGTTTGATCTGTGCGTTGTGCTGGGTCTCTACTCTCTTGTAGAATTCTTTAAATTTCTGGAATGCTTCGCTCTTGTGTCTTAGAGTGTAGACAAATCCGTAGCGACTGTAGTCGTCTACGATTGTGAGGAAAAACCATTTTTTATATTTTATGGATGGCCTTAGGGGCCCTACTAGATCCATGTGTACTAACATGAAAGTGTGATTGGTGGTACGAGATGAATTTTTTGGCCTTGGTTTGGTTTTTAACTTTGAACACTTATACACCGAGCATTCTAAATAGTTTTCACAATCTTTCACTTTAATGCCTTCAACACAACTGTACATTCTCTGGATTACAGGGAAACTAGCATGTCCCAATTTACGGTGTAACAAGTGAGCACAATTATCATGTATTGGTTTACCTATTAGTGTTTTTCTTTGTTGTTGTTTATTGTGTTCCTGTGTTTGTTCGTTTTGGTTTTCTGTCTCCTTATCATCTGTGATATTCTCTCTGCTCTCCTCTGTCTCTGTGATGTTTTCTGTATCTAGACTAGCGTTAACGCTTGGCATATTTTCCTTCCCAAAGTATAGGTAGGGTAATTCTCCCCTAACTGTAATTTCTCCTATGTTATTGTTGTCTCTGTTCATATATACCCTTTCTCCTGTGAGTACTATTCTTACTTTGGACTCTTTGCATAGTTTTAAAGCTGCTAGAATGTTGTGGGCTATCTCTGGGACTAACAGTACCCCCTCTATTTCTCCTATTCCAGGCAAGGTTACGTTTCCCTTCCCTGTTACACGCACTTCATTTTGATTGGCTACCTTAATTAGGAAATTTTCTTCAGTAAATGAAGATAGGAGCTGTTTGTTCAGCAGCGGAGCTTCTTGATCTGCGAGACTCCCCCCTCCCGCAGACTTGGCCCTCCACTTTATCGAGGGCCTACCTCGATGACGGGTTTTGGAACCCCGAGAGGTGGTGTGCCGCAAAGAGGGGGCTGCGGGGTTTTTTAAAATTGTCCTTTTGTAATCTTTTAAGGGGTTTGGGGCAGGGGGTGGGGAGGGAGGGGTATAGGTCAGGCTCGGCACAGGGCATGGAACAGAAGGCGGGGAGTGGGGTGTGGAGGAGCTCAGTCTTGATAGGGAGGTGGGCGCTTCTATCAGGACCGTGGTTGGGAGGGGCAGATATGGCGGGAGTAGGGGGCCACATCGTGTGGTGGGGGCACGCACTCACTATCTCCAAGCGGTGGCATGCCTCGGCCCCCATGACTCTTCTCATTCCCCGGGCTGTCCAGAGTTACAGAGCCCAGGCCTTAGGCTGATGTTGTGCAATGCCAGGTCCGTGGTTAATAAGGCCCCCCTCATTTGTGAGCTAATTCAAGAGGGGGGTGCGGACCTGGCGGGTATTACTGAAACCTGGTTGGGCCAAGAGGGGGGAAGTTCCCCTCGTAGAGATGTGCCCGCCAGGTTTCCACGCATTCCATCAGCCAAGGGCCCAGGGCAGGGGTGGGGGGGGTGGCGGTCGTTATAAAGGAAAGTCTGGATCCGAGGGAGGCCACTGTACCTCAGATAGCCGGATGTGAGTCTCTCCTAGTGAAGTGGGGCCATGGGATGCAGGTGGGCTTGCTGATCATGTACCTGGCTCCCTGCCATGTGACAGCAGCCCTGCCCGAGCTTCTCAACGTTATTGCCGGGGTGGCGGTTGATACCACCAGACTTTTGATCATGGGGGATTTCAACCTGCTGTCTGTCGGTGAGGTGTCTGTGATGGCTCGGGAGTTTATGGCTTCCATGACAGCCATGGATCTGACACAATTAATTCTTGGCCCTACTCATGTGGGAGGACACACTCTGGACTTGGTTTTTGTCTCTGGTCAGTGGCTGAGTGGTCTGGATATAGGGGATATAGTTATCGAACCCCTGTCATGGACAGACCATTCTCTCCTGAGGCTGGACTTTTTGACCGCTGCACCCCACCACAGGGAGGTGGAACTGACTAGGTGGTTCCGCCCCAGGCGCCTGATGGACCCTGATAGGTTCCAGAGGGAGCTTGGGCCAGTTCCTGAAACTCTGGCTCACGACTCGACTGAAGACCTGGTGGCCGCCTGGGATAGGGCGGCCGCTGGTGCTTTAGACCGAGTCGTGCCTTTGCGGCCTCTGACCCGGCACTGAGCCTGCCCGGCTCCTTGATTTTCCGAGGAGCTGAGGGAGATGAAGCACCAGAAAAGACGCCTAGAGAGTAGTTGGAGGGCTAGTCACTCTGAATCCGACCGAACACTAATTAGGTCTCATATTAAGACTTATTTAGTGGCGATAAAAGCGGCAAAGTATAATTACTTTTCCGCTCTTATTGCATCGGCAGATAATCACCCAGCCGCCTTGTTTAGGGTGACTCGCTCCCTCCTACATCAGGGAGCGCGGGAGGACCCCTTGCAAGGGCAAGCTGAGGATTTTGCACAGTATCTGCACGATAAAATCGCTCAGATTCGGGAAGGCTTGGACTCTGACTGGATAGATCCCGGCGGGATGACTGAGGCTGGTCTTGAGAATGTTATCTGGGACAAGTTCGACCTTGTGACTCCTGAGGATGTGAACAGGATCCTGGGGAGGTTAAACGCAACCACATGTTTATTGGACCCATGTCCCTCCTGGCTGGTACTGGCCACCCAGGAGGTAACACGAGGCTGGCTCCAGAGGATTATAAATGCTTCTTTGAGAGAGGTTTCTTGCCTCCCGCCTTGAAAGAGGCGGTGGTGAGGCCCCTCCTCAAGAAGCCTTCTCTGGACCTGGTTGTTTTGGCAAACTACCGTCCGGTCTCCAACCTTCGCTTTATTGCTAAGGTTGTCGAGAGTGTGGTTGCGCGACAGCTCCCACAGTACCTGGATGAAACCGTCTATCTAGATCCATGCCAGTCCAGCTTCAGGCCTGGGTACAGCACAGAGACGGCATTGGTCGCATTGGTGGATGATCTCTGGAGGGCCCGGGACAGGGGCTGTTCCTCTGTTCTGGTCCTGTTAGATCTCTCAGTGGCTTTTGATACCATCGACCATGGTATCATGCTGCTCCAGTTGGGGGGATTGGGGGTGGGAGGCACCGTGCTGCGGTGGTTCTCCTCCTATCTCTCTGACCGGTCGCAGTCTGTGTTGGCAGGGGGGCAGAGGTCGACCTCGAGGTGCCTTGCTTGCGGGGTGCCGCAAGGGTTGGTCCTCTCGCCGCTCCTGTTCAACATTTATGTGAAGCCACTGGGTGAGATCATCCGTGGTTTTGGGGTGCGATGTCATCTGTATGCTGATGATACTCAGCTGTACATTTCCACCCCAGACCACCCCAATGATGCCCTTGAAGTGATGTCCCAGTGTCTGGAGGCCGTGCGGGTCTGGATGGGGAGGAACAGGCTTCGACTCAACCCTTCCAAGACCGAGTGGCTGTGGATACCGGCGTCCCGATATAGCCAGCTGGTGCCATCGCTGGCTATTGGGGGCGAGTTATTGGCCCCTACAGAGGGAGCTCGCAACTTGGGCGTCCTCCTGGACACATGGCTGTCTTTAGAAGAGCACATGATGGCCGTGGCCAGGAGGGCTTTTTATCAGGTTCGCCTGATACGCCAGTTGCGCCCCTTTCTGGATCAGGACTCCTTATGCACGGTCACTCATGCCCTCGTTACATCTCGCCTGGACTACTGCAACGCTCTCTACATGGGGCTTCCCTTGAGGAGCACCCGGAGGCTCCAACTGGTTCAGAATGCGGCCGCGCGGGTGATTATGGGAACGACGGGGCGCTCCCATGTAACGCCTCTCCTGCGCGAGCTGCATTGGCTCCCGTTGGTCTTCCGGGTGCGCTTTAAGGTTGTTTTTTTTAAATTTGATTTATATGCCGCCCTTCTCCGGAGACTCAGGGCGGCTTACAATGCGCTAAGCAATAGCCTTCATACTTTTGTATATTTACAAAGTCAGCTTATTGCCCCCACAAACTGGGTCCACAAACTGGTATTGGTTCTCACCTTTAAAGCGCTCCATGGCTTAGGGCCAGGGTACTTACGAGACTGCCTGCTGCTACCGATAACCTCCCACTGGCCAATACGCTCTCACAGAGGGGGCCTCCTCAGGGTACCGTCAGTCAAGCAATGTCGGCTGGCAGCCCCCAGGGGGAGAGCCTTCCCTGTGGGGGCACCCGCCCTATGGAATGAGCTACCTCCTGGAATAAGACGGATCCCGGACCTTCGTACCTTCCGCAAAGCCTTGAAGACTTACTTATTCCAGCAAGCCGGCCTAGCTTAAATGGTTTTAAATTGGGATTTTGAATTTTATAGATTTGGGGTTTTAAATTGGGAAGCCGATCGATTTAATATCTTTTAATTTATCTTAATTTTTGTATTGTATGTATTTTAATTCTGGCTGTTCACCGCCCTGAGTCCCTTCTGGGAGAAGGGTGGGATACAAATTAAATAATAATAATAATAATAATAATAATAATTATTATTATTATTATTATTATTATTGTTACACGTAGTGTGGTTCTTGCTCAATGAGCCATGAGCTACCTTCCCTGTCTCTATTGTTGTGTTGTGTGTTTTCTCCTACCCCATATAGCGACCCTGTCCTGCTGTCCCTGGAGGTGTCTCTATTTCCCCTTCTATCCCTGGGGTTGGGTGAGTCCCTGCGCCTATATCTGTCCTCAGGAATGTATCTTTCTGCGTGTCTGGTCCTGTGTTCATTCCTATTTCTTTCCCTGAAGTTCTTGGAGCAGTCTCGTTTATAGTGACTCTTGGACCCACAAATGTAGCATTCAGTGGTGTCTGACTGTCTATCTTGGAATACTACTCTCTTGATCGGTGTTCTCTACGTGTATCATGTCTGCTTCTTCTCAAGTTGTCTTCCGCAATGAGCATGTTAGACAGTCTTTCAACAGATAGGTGTCCTAAACTTATTGAGTCTAAGTGGGTGATGAAGCTATCCCAGGTGGAGTCTAGTGAGTTAAGTATTATGCTTTTCATGGTCTGGTCTGATGTAACCTCCCCCCTTATATGCAGTTCAGCTCTGGTAGCGTTTAAATTAACGAGGTGTTCACTTATGGAAGTCCCTGGTCTGATTCTAGCAGAAAGGAAGTCCTTAGACATCTTGGTAGTTGTGGCTACACTGTCACTATAAAATAGCCCAAACATATCCTGTATGATTTCTGACCCTGTCAGGTACTGTTGGATACTGTGGTACAAAGCTGGTGATATGCTTGCAATAAGCAAGTAAAAAGCCTTATGATGTTTACAATCTACATCAAAATCCCAAGGTTTTTCTGGTGGATCATTAATAAAGAACAACATATTTTCCTTCATAAAAGACAACCTGGAGCTGCTGGCTCCATTCAAGTAAATTAATTCCATCCATTCTCAGTTTTGGGAAATCATTTGGCAAATTCCCTGGATTATTTGCAATGTTACTTACAGCAGGCAGCTGTCCATGGTCCTGAATATGCTGGTAGCCGCAATACGGCATAGGAATGCTTGCAGGGATTTTAAAAAGCCCTCTCTGAGTTGTTTTTTTTCTCTTTTATTTCCTAGGTGGGACTGCGCATGCGCATGTGCGAAGTCCATTTCAGCTCTGCCGTTGTCAAGGAAGGACCTGTTCAGTGCGGCTCCTGAATAGAGGCCTCTCTCGGTTGCCTAATCCCAGGATTCGGCTTTGGAGGTCCAGCGAAGGTCCGGAGGCATCCAATTCATCGTGGATTCGTCCATCTGGTGGCTCCGCATGCTCCGGTGGGTCAGCGATGCAGGCAGGTACTCTCGGCGGTCCCGGCGGTCTGGTGGTCGTGTGGGCGGGTCCCTCGAGGAACGCAGCGGCGTCGGTGTCCCCACAGCGATGTCCGCGTCCCTTGCGTGGGTGGCTCGTTGTCCCTCTTGGTAATTAATTGTCCCTTTCTGTGTCTTGGGCCCTTTTTTTGTAATTATAAGGTCGGGCCCGAGCACGGCTATGATTATTTTCATAGCCTTGTCGACTTGTCAGTCGGTTGGGGGTTCTTCGGAGTCTGATTCGGACCCCTCATCCCAAGATTCTTCGTCCTCCCTGCATTCTAGGGCCCCACTTGTTTCCCGTGCCGACCATTTTGAATCTCGGCTTGCGATTGGTTGGAGGTCAGCCAATTTGTCTGACTGCACATTTAAAGATGGCCGCCGATTCAAAATTAGCGCCGGATCGCATGTCTCCGGTTTGGTTAGGGGGTCGCCTGGGGAGGATCGCTTACCGATTCTCTTCCATCATGCTTTTGGTCTGAGTTCGAGTCCCTCCTCGCTGCTCCGCGACTATTCAACAGCTCCTGGAGGTTCACGACGAGGTCCTCTTCATCGTTTTTGGATCTCAGCAGCCTCAGTATGTCCAACCGCAGGCTGCTTTCCTTTTGATTGCTCAGTCTTTCAATTCCTTCTTTTTCATTCTCTGAGTTATTTCCAGATCAGTTTCTTTTCTCAGGTTCCCTTGCTTTCCCTCTGGGAAGTCATCCAGGGTCATCAGTTGACTCTCCATTTTCCTGTTCTGTGCTCTGGTATTTGGTTTTCTTGGTTCTTTACAGGAGGCTTGTCTTTTCAGCATATCTTCTCGTTATTGGGTCAACGAACCATCCTCTGCTACCATATTGTTATAGTTTACAAGGATCTGACCCCAATAACAGACATAGGCATAAGTATTTCTAATGATGGTATCTTTATTCATACGTGAACATGTTCATTACAGGTAAAGTCTGGAAGAGCACATGGACCAGCGTGGGATGTCCTTATATACCTGGAAGGCGGAGACTAAGGTAAGGTGTGGCTAAACGAGGAGGTGGGTAGGATGGGTGTTGTGTTTAACCCCTGCTTTCCCTGTGCCTGGCAAGACACTGGCATGGGTCAGGCATTAATCTGTGACAGTTTTTCCTCCCCTCCTTCCAGAGTTGGCGTTTGCGATTACCAATTAAGAGGGCAGCTGCCTCGCGATGGGAAGAGTTCCGGCTCCTCAGGAATCCCAGCATCTGATCCAACATTGCAGGAAGGTTTTGCTTGCATTTATTCATCTGGGGAAAACAAGGCAACAAACAAGCCACTGAACTATAGAGCTTCCTATTTTTAATTTTTTTTTTTTTACAAAGAGGCCGCTTTCTTGGTAAGGTTTCTAGTCTTCATGTCCACAATAACAATGTCTTCTATAACATATTATATTATATCGTATCGTATCATATCTTATATCATATCATATCATATCATATAAACTATAATGGTATTATACTATACTATACTTTACTATACTAATTGATATTATTCTATACTGGACTGGACTATCCTACTATACAATACAATACAATGGAATGCAATACAATATAACAGTATTACATCATATAGTACAGTACAGTATACTATTGTATTATGCGCACACAAACATACAGGTGTTGTCATTACAGGTAGTCCTCCACTTACGACCGCAACCGAGCCCAAAATGTCTTTTGCTAAGCGAGACATATTCTTTTTCCGTGGGCCGTAGTTTGAGGATGCCTGTTGTAGAGGTCCTGCTCCTTGAGCAGGGGGTTGGACTAGAAGACCTCCAACGTCTTCTACTATTCTGTTAATTGCTGGAATGGTTTTCTCCAGAAGTTGTTGCTGGGGAGGGAGGAAGGGAGGAAGGAAGGAAGGAAGCAGAGGGAGGGAGGGAGGATGGGAGGAAGGCAGGAAGGAAGACTCAATGACCCCAAATTCCTTTTACTCTTTGCATTATAGGCAGTTTTGTATTTTTACAACTGTCATTTACACTACCTTTTGCCATACTGTAGTCCTCGATATATGACCGTCTTAGAACCTCCAGTGGTCACTAAGTGATTGCAGCAGTCTTTAAGCCAATGCCGTGGTCGAATACTTAGGATAAACCAGATCTTTCAGTGATTTCCTTCTAAAGGTTGTCCTTGTGATATGACCATAATTGAGCTCCAACTTTCTGTTGCTAGGCAAAACAGTTCTTAAGCAAGTTTTGCCTCATTGTACGACCTTCCTTGCCACAGTTGTTAAGTGAATCGCTTAACCGCAGTTACCGCAGTTCTTACGGTAGTCAATCTGGTGAATTAGTGAATCTGGTTTCCCCATTGACTTGGCTTATCAGATGGTCACAAAAGGGATCAAGTAATCTCGAAACACTGCGATCGTCATAAATATGGAGCGGCAAATACCCAAATTTTGATCACATGACAGTGAGGATGCTACAATGGTCATAAGTCTGAAAAATCAACGTGTAACTTTTGTCAGTGCCGTTGTGACTTTCAAGGGTCACTAAACGAGGACTGTATTTTCTTTTTCTCTCCCCGTAATGGCTGAAAGGGGCATCTCTTAGTAGAGGCTCTCAGGGAAGTTCCCTTCCTTGACTTGGCTAATGCTCGTACCTCCCCTCTTCTTCCTCAGCTGCTGTATCACCCGGAGGTTGGAAACGTCTTTATGATGCACGACATCCTTGAGGGGCTCAAGGAACGGATGACCCAGTCCCATCTGCTCATCAAGATCTCCAGCGTGAGAGGGCTAGGGTACCTTATGCAGCACCGTTTCGAGGTAAGAGACGGGGGGCAGGAAGGGAGTGGCTTCCAAGGTAGTAGCAGGTGTGGCCTCACTCTCTGGGAAGTCTACAAGGCTGGGAAGGATAGAAGTGACCGCGTTTAATTGCTCGTTTCTTTCCCTGCTTCCTCCAGAACAACATCTTAGAGCCAGTTTTCATGCCAGTCGTAAACTGCGCCTGTCACCCAGAGAAGAGCCTAGCCAAGGAAGCTTTATGGACCCTTCCGTTCCTCCTCAGGCACCTTGCTATGGACACCCACGCATTGAAGGCGGTCCATCTAATTCCTCTCCTGTTGAAACATTTTCCTGACATAAATCAACCAAATCATGACAAACTGGTTCCCCCCTCTCCCTCCCTCCCTCCCTCCCTCCCTCCATCCCTCTCTCTCTCCTCCCTCCCTCCCGCTCTCTTCCCCTCTCTCTCCCTCCCTCCCACTCCCTCCCTCTATCCTCCTCCTCCCTCCCTCTATCCTCCTCCTCCCTTCCTCTCTCTCTCCCTCCCCCTCCCTCCCTCTATCCCACCCTCTCTCCCTCTCTTCCTCCCTCCCTCTCTCTCCCTCCCTCCATCGCGCACACTCTCCCTCCCTCCCTCCCTTTCTTTCTCACTCTCCCCTTCCTCTCCCCTAACCTTCCCTCTCTCTCACTTTCACCTTCTGTGTCT
>WNWU01000099.1:15920-35051 GCA_012654045.1 Ptyas mucosa
CTAACCTTCCCTCTCTCTCACTTTCACCTTCTGTGTCTCCCTCCCTCTATCTCTCCCTCTCCCCTCCCTCTCCCTCTCTCTCCCCTTCCCTCTCTCTTTCTCTGCCTCTTCTTCTTCCTCTCCCTCTCCCCTCCCCTCCCCTCCCCTCCATCTCTCACCCACTGCCCCTCGTAGCCAAGCTCTTTTGACTTTTAATTTCTTACCAGACCAGGTAGAAAATGCCTTCAAACAAACTATCAAGTGTCACCAGCATATCCTAACATCCAAGCATGTCCAAGTCATTGAACTCCTCCTCATAGCTGGAACACAAGATTAAGTTCTTGATCACTTCTCTTCTATTGGTCTTCATTAAATTTCTACACTGGCCATTTGAGCTTTCTGACACTGGGCAGTTTACAACAATGTAATAAAACAATATAACACATAAAAAACACACAGATTAAAAATATGTAAAATAAGATACGATGCACAGTACTCAGCTGGGTGTTCGCCCTTGTTGGTTCCTATCATGTATTTTCTTAAATCAAACTCTTTTTTAGTTATTTCTATAAGAAATAAGAAATGAGTGAATGGATGAATAAAGGAATGAATAAACAAAGGAATAGATGAATAAATGAATAAATCAATGAATGGATTAATGAATAGATGAACCGATGGATGGATGGATGGATGGATGGATGCATGGGTGGATAGAAGATAGAGATGGATGGGTGGATGGGTGGCTGACTGGATGGATGGATATCAAAGCTGTTCCGGCAAGGAAGCCCACAGATTCCTCTACTTTGAGTGATGCATTTTGGGGGGGCCTTACGCCAAATTTTGCTCCAATTTCAGCCCCCACCAGTTTGCCCACTGCCTCCCTCCCACCAGGGAATGCCTGCTCCTGATGAGGAGACCCCCGAGGGTGACTCTTCTGCTCAGCCCCTTCCCCCTTCCCTCAGGAGTGGCCCACCTCTAGATGGAAGGAGAGCAGAGCCGCCGGTTGAGGGCTTACCGCAATGGGCATGATGGACTTGCTGTTTCTCCTCCCGATGGCTTCAGTGCTGAGGTCTTCGTTCTGAAGCCTTTTGAGGAGGGGCTTCATGATCTTCATGTTAGCAAAGGGGTCTGCAGCCAGCGCCCTCCATAACTCCCTGGCGCTTCTGTGCAGGTGGAAAAATAGATTGGGGGAAAAATCAGATCCTTTACCCATTTCCGAAGAGACGGCCAGTCCAGATAGATTAACCCCGCTCCCCAATGGAAGAAAGGATTAGAGAACCGATGGCCAAAGGAACCACTTTAATGCAAGGAAAAAATATACAGGTATATTTACAGGACTTGCAACCGTTTGTCTAGTAGCCATTCAAAGGAACAATGGCATTGGAAAAAGCCACATGCCCAATTTTCACCCTTTCCAGCATCAGATGCTTGGCCACTGGTTCAGGTTTATGACCGTTGCTGTGTCCCAAAGTCAAGCAATCACATTTTGCAAACTTCTGACAAGCAGAGTCAATGGGGAAGCCAGATTCACTTAACAACCATGTTTCTAACTTGAGAACTTCAGTGATTCACTTAACAAATGTGACAAGAAAAGTCCTAAAGTATCTTTAAAAGGTCATTCTCATCTCCTCCCTCCTCCCTCCCTCCCTCCCTTCGTTCCTTCGTTCCTCCCTCCCTCCCTCCCTCCCTCTTCTTCCTTCGTTCCTTCCTAACTCAACAACTGTTTCTAATTCAACAACTGCAATGGTTCACTTAACAACCATGGCAAGAAAGCTTGTAAAATGGGGGGAAATCCACTCAACAACTGTCTTGTTTCAGAACAGAAATGTTGGGCTCACTTGTGATGTAAGTAGAGGACCGCCCATATATTTCTCTGGGTTGGTATCTCGTGAAGGAGCAAGGGTTGCCAACTGATCTGATTGCACGGAGCCTATGTTGCTCCTGGGCCTTTGCAGCTTTTTCTCTGCAGCAATGAAAGTCTTCTGAAGCACGTCCACTCCCGAAGTTTGCTTTTCAAGGAAGCCCAGGCAGGTAAAACATTGGCCATTTCCCTGCCACACCATCTGCTCAGGAGTTGGCAAGCCACACCACACCCTCCGTGCCTGAGAGTTCAGCTGGCCATCCCTCACGGAGGGCCTCTGCGCCACCAGAAGTGCCAGGGAACCCACAACTGATCAAGGGAGGGGAGGTTTCCAGGAGCAGCGTGTCCATAGAATTAACCCAAAGGTGCTTTTCACAGAATATCTGAGTTGGAAGTTGGAGCAGTGGTGAAATTCAAAATTATCCCTACCGGTTCTGTGGGCGTGGCTTGGTGGGCAGTTGACTGGGTGGCCGTGGCTTGGTGGGCAGTTGACCGGGTGGGCGTGGCTTGGTGGGCAGTTGACCGGGTGGGCGTGGCTTGGTGGGCAGTTGACCGGGTGGGTGTGGCTGCACAACTGACTCAAACACAATGTAAAAGCAGCTGAACTTCACACAAAATGGACCCTGCAACAAGCAGGAATGTCACAGAGAGCTCAAAAACAAACTATCACACTTTACACAAAAATAACACAAAAGCTGCACAACTGACTCACACGCAATGCAAAAGCAGCTGGACTTCACACAACATGGCCCCTGCAACAAGCAGAAACCTCACAGACACTCAGGCACAGCTGATCTTCTCACAGCTGATTGGTAGTAAAAAAATGCTTTTAAAAAAGTAAAAAAAAGCTCCGATATTGCCCAGTACAGCTGATTGTGTACTTTTTAAAGCATTTTTTAACTACCGGTTCGGGCGAACGGTAGCAATTATTACTATCGGTTCAGGCTCACCTGCCCAAACTGGTAGCATTTCACTCCTGCCTGGAGGTCTTCTACTCCAAACCACTTCTCAGGCAGGAAATAGTCAGCGTTCCAGAGAACCCCCAACTCCAAGGAAAGACTCTGAAGCAAGCATTTTCCAAAGTTCTCTTTATTAGGATAGGTAAACTGGCACATCTGGGAAAACCCGAATCTGAGAGGTCCAGGTTTTCCCTCAGTAAATCGAAACCCCCCAAACCATCCCCTCAGTCCTCAGTCAATCCCATGCCCCAATCACCATCCGTCCCATCTCGAGACCTCACTCCAACCACTCCTTCTCCAGATGCAGGATCGCCCTGACCGTGACCGACAGGAAGGATGCTATTATGTCTACGGGCAACCCCTCTACTAACCCCCCTCCTCCTACTTTCCCACATGAGAAGGTGGCAGCATGGAAGCTTCCGGCCTAATATGGCTCCCAAAGCTGACACCTACCATCAGTTTTGCACCTAACCATTCCTTCTTTCTCACGGGGTTACACGGCACTTCAAGGTGTCTGCAGTTTCTCCAGAGATTTGAACTGCCATTCACTGGCTGTACATTTTCTGGATTGGACAAAAATAGTTTCATCACTGGAAGAGACCTTAGACATGAAATAAACAATAAACAATATGAGATCGTGTGACGTTCAGGGTCCCAGCGTCTGTGAGAGATATACCCTATTAATAATGTCTTTGGGTATTTTGAATGCCTTCACTGAACATAATTATCTGCTGTTTCCACGAGTCACAGCTATTGTCTTAATCAGTTGAACTTTGAACTGAGTAGAATTCTCCAATTATTTCAGAATAAGAGAGCTGGAAGGGACCTTGGAGGTCTTCTAGTCCAACCCCCAGCTCAGGCAGCTGACCCTACAATCATCTCAGAGAAATGGTTGTCCAAACTCTTCTTAAAAGCTTCCAGTGTTGGAGTTTCAACTTCAACTTCAACTTCTGGAGGCAAGTTGTCCCACTGGTTGAATGTTCTAACTGTCAGGAAATCTCTCCTAGGTTGCTTCTCTCCTTGATGAGTTTCCATCCATTTAAGAAGAGACTAGACAGTCAGTTATCTGAAATGGTATAGGTTCTCCTGCGCTTGACCAGTCCAACGGGCTGGACTAGAAGACCTCCAAGGTCCCTTCCAGCCAATTAGAGGCTGATTTACCACCAGCTTATCAGGTACTTAAGAGCCGAGGGCTCGGCAGCAGAAGGAAACAACAGCCAATCACCAGCTATCATCACACCACTCAATAGGAAGGCACCTCATAAAAAGGAAGCGTAGAATAGCCCATATACCGGTAGGGAGAAGTTACTGAAGATGGATTCCGGCACAGGTCCAAAAACTCAGAAGACGGACCCAGATCGGACCTTGCAACATTATCCTGGGACTCCCAAAGGATTTTTTTCCAGAGGCAAATGGACTTTCTGGTTTTCCTTTGAAGATATTTCGCTTCTCATCCAAGAAATCGTCCAGACCTCAGGAGGTAACTGGTTCCAGAGAGCTGGGGCAGCCACAGAGAAGGTCCTCCCCTGCGGGCCTGCCAGCCAGCATTGTTTAGCTCTGTGGGATCTTACCCGTCGCTGGGAGCTATGCGGCAGAAGGCGGTCTCGAAGATAACATGGCCCTGAGCCATCTAGGGCTTTAAACTATTCTCTCCATTAAATCCATTCACAGCACCCGCCAACCGGCAAATGCAGCTTTCTTCAACACGGAAGCAGACACCCCCCCCCCCCAAAATCCATGCTCAGAGAAAGGCGCTTCAACATTGCGCAACATGCTTATAGACCCAAAGAATAGAAGCCTTGCTAATTGGAAAAAGCTTCCAATCTTAATGACAATCAGCTCAATTGAAAGAATTAAATGGAACGGATCAAATAACCAGACACCCCCCTTTGCCGCCCCCCCACTACTCAGATCCATAAGTCTCCAGACTCTTATTTTAAAAGTTAGAGAACTTTTATAGGTGAAGGGAAGGAAGACGTGCGTTCCAGGCCTCCGAGGGGAAGAGCCTAGGGATTTCGCACACGGGAGTTGACAGCAGCTATGAACATGCAACCAAAGCCCCCCGCCCTTTTAGGTAGACCACCTGCATGGCATCCATCAAAGAGAAGGTAGACATCTTGAATAAACTCCTGGAAGTTTCTGAACAGCTCAAGTGGTGCCGCTCTGGGATAGGATCAACAGATCAACTCTTGGCTTGTTTGACTAACTTTTACTGAACAAACCATCATTTAGAACCACAGTGGTACATGGTTAGAGTTCAGCACTGCAAGCTACTTCTGCTGCCTGCCGACTGCCTGCAGTTAGCAGTTCAAATCTCACCAGGCTCAAGGTGGACTCAGCTTTCCATCCTTCCGAGGTGTGTAAAATGAGGACCCAGATTGTTGGGGGCAAGAGGCTGACTCTGTACACCGCTTAGAGAGGGCTGTAAAAGCACTGTGAAGCGGTATAGAAGTGTGATTGCTAAGTTCTGTCTATCATCCATCTATCCATCCATTCATCTCTCTCTCTCTCTCTTTCTCTCTCTCTTTCTATCATCTATGTCTGAGTGATGGCGGCACAGTGGTTAGAATGCAGTACTGCAGGCAAACTCTGCCCACTGCCAGCAGTTCGACCCTGACTGGCTCAAGGCTGACTCATCCTTCTGTCCTTCGGAGGTTGGTAAAATGAGGAGCCAGATTGTTGGGGGCAAGAGGCTGACTCTGCAAACCACTTAGGAGAGGCTTCTCAGGCTTGCTTGGAGTTTAAACAAGTAGGCAACTAATACAGGGGGGAAAAAACACACAGAGCCTGGTGTGAATCATCTTCACAAATTCAATGTGGAGAAAAGTAAAGTCTTACACTTAGGCAAGAAAAACCAGAAGTACCCATACAGACTGGGTGAAACCAGGCTTAATAGCAGTGACTGTGAGAGGGATCTTGGAGTCTTAGTGGACAACCAGCTAAATAGGAGCCAGAGTGCAGCGGCAGCCAAAAAAGCCAATGCAATCCTAAGTTGCATTAATAGAGGGATACAATCAAGATCATGTGAGGTCCTAATACCACTCTATAAAGCCTTAGTAAGACCACACCTAGAATACTGCATCCAGTGTTGGTCACCACACTATAAAAAAGATGCTGGGACTCTGGAAAGAGTGCGGAGAAGGGCAACTAAGAGGATTAGGAGACTGGAGGCTAAAACAGACAATGAACGGTTGCAGGAACTGGGCACGGCTAGTCTAGTGAAGAGCCTTCACTAGAGGGAAACATGATAGCTGTCTTCCAGTATCTGAGGGGCTGCCACAGAGAGGAAGGGGGTCAACCTCTTCTCCAAAGCACCCGAAGGCCAGACAAGGAACAATGGATGGAAACTGAACAAGGAGAGATTCAACCTGGAAATGAGGAATTTTCTGACAGTGAGAACAATCAACTCATGGAACAGAAGTTGCCTTCGGAAGTTGTGGAAGCTTCATCCCTGGAGGCTTTCAGCAACAGACTGGATTGCCATTTGTCAGAAATGGTGTAGGGTTTCCTGTTTGGGTGTGGGTTGGACTCGATGACCTACAGTACATGGTCCCTTCCAACTGTTAAATCTGTTAAAACGTAAAATTAAAACTCTGTTAAAGGTGCATTTGGGCAAAGGTGGGTAGCTGCTGCCCCCTGGTGGGCTTTAGAAAGAACTGGGAGTAGAGCAGCGGGGGAAATTAGCAGCGGAAAGGCGGAATTTTTACCTACAGGCAGTCCAGGATTTATGACTGGTCACTTAGCGACCAGAGGTATAGCAGTCCTCCAAAATGGGACTTATGACCCAGTTTCCAAAGTCCACCCCCCACCTCCCCAGGCACAACTGCATCTTGAGACTCGGCTAGCCTGTATTTATTACGGCCATTTGTAGCACCCCAGGGTCAGGCGAACGTGCTTGATGTCCTTAGTGGAAACCAGGGTTTACTTCCGTTTCTGAAGAAAACCAACTCATGGTGAACGATGGATTCGCTTAACGACTGTGGCCTGAAAGGGCATAAAAGCTTTTCCTGCCAGGTTACACTGGAGGCAACTAAAGGAGGAGGATAGCAAGTTTTATTCTCGAACAGCTCAGAAACCCCGTTAAACAATCCCAGCAACTGCCGTGTGTATGAAGAACAAGCTTTGTTTATCACTATCTACACCCTGTTTGCTCTCGCTTTTTTTCTCCAACAGCTGTGCCCAGCTGGCCAACCAGTTCTCTTTAGCGCAGGGGACGGTTTCCACCAGTGGTGAAATCTAAAATTTGTTAATACTGGTTCTGTGGGCGTGGCTTGGCGGGGGGGGGGGTATTGTGATTGGGTGGGTGTGGCCTTTTTTTTATTATTTTTAAAACCATTTTTTCTACAACCTTAGAGCCTTGGTGGAGCAACGGACTAAAGTGCTGTTAAAGTAGCACTTAGCTGCCAGCTGCCTGCAATTACTGCCAGTTCAAATCTCACCAGGCTCAAGATTGACCCATCCTTCCATCCTTCCGAGGTAGGTAAAATGAGGACCCGGATTGTGGGGGCAATAAGCTAACTTTGTATAAAAAAAGAACACCACTTGGGGGGGGGGGGCGAAAGCCCTACTAAGCAGGTATATACAAAAGTATGAAGGCTATTGCTTAACACATTGTAAGCCGCCCTGAATCTCCGGAGAAGGGCAGCATATAAATCGAACCAATAAATAAATAAATAAATAAACCTCTTCGGCTAAGAGGCTGTAAAAAAAAGCTTTCAAAATGCTGACGATCCCAGCTGAGTTGCCTGATTGGCAGAGGCTTTTTTTCTTTTAAATGCCTCCGACGATCAGGCAACTCAGCTGGGATCCTGAGGCTTTTAAAAGCATTTTTTTCTACAACCTCTGAAGAGGTTGTAGAAAAAATGCTTTTAAAAGCCTCTGAGGATCCCAGCTGAGCCGCATGATCATCAGGTTTTTTTAAAAAAAACTTTTAAAAGCATTTTTTCAGCCGAAGAGGTTGTATAAAAAATGCTTTTAAAAGTAAAAAAAAAAGCCTCTGATGATTGTGCGGCTCAGCTGGGTATTGGGGGGGGGGGGGGCAGAGATTTTTGCTACTGGTTCTCTGAACCACCCATCACCATTGCTACCGGATTGGGCGATCCGGTCCGAACCGGGAGCATTTCACCCCTGGTTTCCACCCGTGTCGTTCCAGCCGTCTCTTTTTGAGGATGTAAGAATTAACTTCCACGCAAAGGCCAGCTAAAGGAGGGGCTGTGGAACGTCTTCACGTTGGTGGGGTCCTTGGTGCCCTCTTACCATTTTGCGGGTAGTCAACAAGCAACACGTCTGTCTCAGAATTGGGGGAAAAACATTCTTCCTGGAATCAGATTGGCGCCAAACCTCCTGGGTTTTAAGAAAGGGAGTCAAAAAGTGGAAATGGCATTTCGGGAAATCGAGGACTCAACACAGGGCAGTCCTTGACTTACAGCCATTCGTTTAGTGGCCAAAGTTACAGCAGCATGAAAAAGGGACTTATGATTGTTTCTCACACTTACAAAGGTCACGTGATCAAAATTCAGGTATCAATCCGACTCGCACTTATGACAATTGCAGTGCCCTGGAGTCCTGCGATCCCCTTTTGCGACCTCCTGAACAAGCCAAGTCAATGGGGAAAGCCAGACTCACTTAACAATCATGTGGCTAACTTAACAACTATAGTAATTCACTTAATTGTGGTGAGAAGTCGTAAAACAGGGCAAAACTCACTTGACAGCTGTCTCTGCTTAGCAACAGAAACTTTGGGCTCAATTGCGGTCGTTAAGTCGAGGACTTCCTGTAGCCTGAGTCTTCCCAGGCAGAATTCCCTCAAATACAACAGCTTCCTCCTGCAACTCTACTGGTTACACTGATTTACGATGGGCCATTTCTTGGGGTAGCATGATGGGAAAAATGCATTTCCATCTGTTGGGTTGTTTCGATGCCTTCACTGTAAACTGGGTGTGTAAGCTCCCCCCAGAGGGTCACCCATGAAGCAGCCCACCAAGACTCTGCTGCCGAGAGTTCAAAGACGGACATAACCTTCGCTTCTGCAGGAGTCCAAATGCTGGAAATTATATCGATACGGCTAATCCTTCACCAACGACAACTGATTTCGCTTGCTAAGCGGGACGGTTGTTAAGTGAGTCTTGCCCCATTTGATCACCTTTCTTGCCAACGTTGTTAAGTGAATCGCTGCAGCTCTTAAGCTAGCAACACGGTTGTTAAGTGAATCCGGCTTCCCCCTTGACTTTGCTCGGGGGGATGCTGCCACGACCATGCAAAAAGCAGCCGTAAGTCACTATTTTTAGTGTCGTCGTCGTCACTTCGAATGGTCACTAAAACAACTGTTGTATGTCAAGGACTACCTGTGCATATACAATCTGGGTCAAATGTGCCTGAATCTCCCGTCTGCCCAACCCTGCAGGGAATTCACGCAGAACCAATGTGCGCAAGAGTGTCGTTCGTAAAGGCCTTTTTTTGCAACCGTGCCCAGCGACAAAGAAAAACAGAGAGACACAAAGCGCCAGGTTTAATCACAGTCCATTGTATTGGTTGATTTTTTTTTTTAGTCAAAGTATAACAATCACACACCCACACGGATTCTCAAACACTTGTTCGTGAACATCAGACATGAGACGTTTGCAGTAACCGAGAAACAGAAACCGGAGACATGCTTATATATTTGACCGATGGTTCCAACGGACTGCAAATTCTGGCCTGTCCATGCCAACTAGCTGCCAGCCTCACTGAAGGACGGCTTCAGAAGAGAGCGGCCGGCGGAAGGAGAGGCGCGGAGGGAGACCTCGGTGCCGGGCAAACTTTCTGCAATGCGTCACTGCCTTTGATCTGACCTGAACAAAGGACGGCTTGAGCTCAGTGTGGGCGGAAAAGGGGGGGGGGGGGATGTGCGCTTAAGACTGTAATATTCAACTCTTGGGGGGGGGGGAAGCAGAAATTTGGAAAGGCCAAGGATGCCCCTATTTTTTGGAGGGGGGGAGAGAGGGGAGGGAAGGGAGGGGTTTGGGCTCTCTCATGGGTAGAGGCAACTTGCCAGCCAATGCAACTTGCCATCCAATCTGGCTACACATAGCAGCCACGGGGGTCAGCTGAACAGTAGCTCAACAGGCTTCCCATGGCCGTTGCAAAGAGGGATCAGAGACCCTCTCCCAGCTACACTGGGGATGGCCAGGACAAACCATTATTGCCATCTACTGGCACTTTCTACGTATCAACTTCTGCCCACTTTTCATGAGGGTGGGGCGGGGAGGACAAAGCCAAATGTTGAAAAGGGGTGGGGGAGAAAGATTTCAATAACACACAAAAAGGGATGAGCCTCCCTTTCCATCTAGCTCTTTCCTCTAGGCAAAACTAAGCTGAGGAGAAAGGAAGGATCCAGACTGGGCCAAAACTGAGCCAAGTTTTGACAATCTAGCAATCTCAAGAGCGTTCTGAGGGAGATGGAGGAGTCTTTCAGAAGACTGAAGCATTCAGGATGAGGATCTCTCTCCCGGGCGTTCTGGAAACAGGGACAGTCCAGAACTGACCACCAATACCGTAAGCTTAATTTCCATGCTACAGAAACAGGATCCTCTGGTTAATAAAACTGGGTACGAACAAAAGGAACTTCATTGTTAAGTAATGACACCCCTTTTTTTGATGTTTGCAATTGTGGGATATTCTGAGAGAAGGAAGAAGTGGCTTGGTTTGTTCTAGAGCAGGGATCCCCAAACTTGGCAACTTTAAGACTTGTGGACTTCAACTCCCAGAATTCTCCAGCCAGCTTTGCTGGCTGGAGAATTCTGGGAATTGAAGTCCACAAGTCTTAAAGTTGCCAAGTTTGGGGACCCCTGTTCTAGAGTATCAACAACCCTGGGTTTGGTCCCATTGCTTGAATTTCAAGTTGAAGATCTGAACATTCAGAACCCTGGATCCCCGGCCCCGTTCTTCCAGAGGTCACTTAACCTCCATGACCTCCTGGTTCTCAGCCAGGTAACATCAACAACAGGCGGTATATATATATCTATATATATATATATAAATACACACACACACGTGCATAGCTCAAGAGAATAAGGCGCATAGTTCGGGTGACGGATGGCGGTTCTGCATTATTACAGGACCAAACTGGATGAGATTTTGAGAATGTCTACAATCCATTTTTTTTTTGTTTGTTTGGAGAAAAGGAGGGCTGCAAAAGACATTTTGGTTATTGGCGCTCCAGGCATTAAGACATACAGGAAGAACCAGTCACGAAAGGCAGCTAAAATGCTAACTGTCCTACTACACAGCAGCTACTGCTTAATTATAATAGCATCTCTTCAAAACCACAAGCTCCGTTTTGCACGAGGTGGCTCACTGGGCCATGGACGGAGAAGAGGGGGGATAGAAACGTGCAAATTCCACAAGGGAGCTTACCGGCCCAGCCTACTAACTGGAAGAGGCTAGATTTAGCTCCAAATGCGTCTAGTCTGAAATGGATGAGGTATGTGTGGACAATAATCGCCAATCCACTGTGAGTTGTTTTTTTTCTATCTCTAGGATAGGAGGAGGAGAATATGATAGGAACGGGAAAATATCTCTCCCCTCCCAGTCTCCTTTGAAATGATTTGGAAGACCTAAAACAGACGAGGAAATTAGCTGAAATTGGGGGCTGCAAGCATGTAAGGAAGGATGAATTAATTGTCCATAATCAGTTGGCTGATTTGTAGTGAGAGAAAAAGGTTCACGATAGACCCAAGGAAAACACAACTGGAATTCCAAACTATTTTTCCAGGTGAGAAACAAGGTAAGAGTCGTGGAAGATCCACACACAGAGATCCCAAGGGGAACAACGCGAGTCTGCCGGAAAGAACTTTCCAGAAGCCCAGCCAAAACACCAGTCTGCATGGGTGTTTTCCAACCTGTGAATGCAGATATTGCTCAGCCAAATTACCCGTTTTCCATCTGAGAAACTGAAGTGAGGAAGGAAGGAAGGAAAAGGAAGTGCCCGGAAGTATTTGTCTGCCTTAAACAGTAGTGCAAATGTATACTCTCAAGGGCTCAATCCAAAAAGTTCTGCTGTCGTTTCTCAGCTGCCTATTGAATTTGTGGGGATCAGGAGCCCGTTTGGAACAAAGCAGAGAAGGACCAAGGGAGCTTGGTGACAATGTTATAGGAGGCATCTCTACTCAAAGCATGCAAAGAGGAGGCAACGTCTCTTTCCAAAGGCGCCTGGCAAATGCCACCGTTACAAGATACATGCCACCATGCAAATGGCATTATTTGGGTCAATTGTACACCGATGCCACTGCACGTGGGCACCACTCCTTCCATAAAGCACCCGGGACTTTCTTTTTTTCTTTCTCTGCGTGGCTCCAAAATACTTTGAATATCCGGTCTCCACGAGAGACCAAATCTTCACCTTGTGAGCGGCAGGGATACCTATTTACGGCTGGACATTCAGGTATCCATGGATGGGCAACTGAGAAGGACGTGGACCCACCTCTGCTTCCTGACACATGTGCGAAGCACCCAACCGTGCAAGCCCGGGAGCTGCACCAGGTTTGCTAGCACATGAGACGGGAGGGCGGGGAAGGGGGCGACTCTTTCATCGGCTTGGGGGGGGTGGGGGGCAGACTCACTGACTCGTGCTGCTGAAGTACGTGTTAGCCTCCAAGACCAGGGCCTTGGCATAAACCCGGAGGGTGTAGAAGAGCGTGAGGAAGTCCTGAGTGCTGAAGATCGTGTCAGCGAGGGCAAAGGTCATGGTGGAGGGGATGAAGCCTCGGCCATACTCGACCATCCACGTGCCGGCACTCCACTGCACAGAGGTGACCTCTCCGGAACTGTGGACAATGGTGTCTCCTGCAGGAGGCAAACAGGCAGCAGTTGGAATCTCAACATGGGGTTCCTGTTCTCACGCCAGCCTCCAGGTGAGGAATCTGCAACTCACCTGGGTAATAAATCTCACTTTTAGTCGTTCCCTCTTTCCATTGCCGGAAGGTCCCTGAGATGACCGTGTCGTAAATGTCAGCCAAATAGCGACCTGCCATGGGGAGAAAGAACATCCAGACGCTAGTCCCAGGTACAGGCAAGGTGGCCAGGTAGAGTTTCTAACAGTTTCTGTCTTTTTTCTTGCAGTCACCGCCCACCCTAACACTGCATAAGCCAGTGTTTTTCAATCTTGTGAATTTTAAAATGCAAAGGCCAATCCATCTTAAAAGTTACCAAGGTTGAAAAACACTGCAATAGAAATTACAAGAGCAACCTGACGAAATAGAACACAATCTGCTAAAAAAAATGTGGGTCAGACAGCATCGCCACCAGATGGATCCGTAACTGGCTGACCAACCGCACTCAACGTGTAGTCCTCAATGGAACTGCATCTACATGGAGGGAAGTATGCAGTGGAGTACCCCAAAGCTCTGTTTTAAGCCCAGTGCTCTTCAACATCTTCATCAATGACTTGGACGAGGGGATAGATGGGGAACTCATCAAATTTGCAGATGACACCAAGCTGGCAGGAATAGCCAACACTCCAGAAAATAGGCTGAAGATACAGAAGGATCTTGACAGACTTGAACATTGGGCGCTATCTAACAAAATGAAATTCAACGGTGAAAAAAGCAAGATTCTACTTTTAGGCAAGAAAAACAAAATGCACAGGTACCGTATATGTGGTACCTTGCTCAATAGTAGTAACTGTTGAGAGGGATCTTGGAGTCCTACTGGACAACCATTTAGATAGGAGCCTGCCATGTGCAGCAGCTGCCAAAAAAGTCAAACTGGTCTAGATGCAAGAATTATAAATAAGCATTGGAAGCATACGTGGGGTGCAACCCAAGGAAGCTTACTTTCCAGAAAGGGAAACTGCATTTTGCAGTTGGCCGATAGTCTTGCTCTACTGAGCAGGCTAGTTTCCAAGTTCTAGCTGTTCCTGTTTAATTTTATAGAGAGGACGACCAGTTCAAAAATGACATAGTGTTTTGATTGAGTATGTACAGAATAAGTATCAGACTAGAAAATATTATGTCGCTTTTAGCTGAGAAGGATTGATGATTATGTTAGTAAATATAGAAAAAAAAAGATATGGAAGGTTGAATAACATATATATTGTTTGGGAATATTAGCATTGCATATAATGGAAGTCAAGGGGGGGGAGGGAAGAGGGAGGAGGGGGAGGGTTAGGGTGGAGATGGGATGGGATGGAATTATATATTGTTTTTATATGTATCTTATAATGTTGGGTTTAGGGTGGGGGGGAAAAGGGGGGGAAAATTTGTATTGGTAAAACTTTTTCAATAAAAAAAAATGACAGTGTTAACGACACAGCTTAAATGTTTTAAGGGCACTGATGGGCAAACAGGCTTTGTGTCCTAGGAAGTTCATTAAGCTAGGATGACTTTCTGGTTTAGCACTGGAGAGCTTGACTTTGAACACAGGGATACATTTCTGTATCCTGTCTACTAGACCAGTTTCGTCTAGTGGTAAAGGCACCAGTCTAGGAGACCGGGAGTTCAAATCCTGCCTTAGGCATGAAAGCCAGTTGGATGACCTTGGACCAGACATTCTCATAGCTCAGTCCACCTCAGAGATGTTGTGGGAAAAACAGGAGGAAGCAGGGTTTAGATATATTCACCGTTATTTGTAAAAATAGTACCTATTTACTATCTTATCAATCTTAATACACAATTAATGCAAAACAAGGTGGGTGGGACTCAAGCTTCTCACAATGTACTTTTAGCAACATATATTAATAATATACAATTACAGGTAGTCCTCCACTTACGACCACCGTTGAGTCCAAAATTTCTGTTGCTAAGTGAAACATTTATTAAGCGAATTTGCTTCATTTTACGATGCTTCTTGCCACAGTTGTTAAATGAATCACTATAGTTGTTAAGTTAGTCAAACTGCTGTTAAGCGAATCAGGCTACCCCATTGATTTTGCTTGTCGGAATGTCGCAAAAAGGGGATCACGTGACCCTGGGACACTGCAACCGTCATAAATATGAGTCAGTTGCCAAGCCTCTGAGTTTTGAACACGTGACCCTGAGGGTGCTTACAACGGTCGTAAGTGTGAAAACTGGTCGTCATTCACTTTTTGCAGTGTACCAGAGGTTTCTAAGAAGAGACTGGACAGCCACTTGCCTGAAATGGTACAGGTTCTCCTGCTTGAGCAGGGGGCTGGACTAGAAGACCTCCAAGGTCCCTTCCAACTCTGTTCTGTTCTACTTTGTAACTTTGAACGGTCATTAAGTGAACTGTTGTAAGTGGAGGACTCGGTGTATTATACCGGCAAGAAAAACCCTAAATAACGGATCTTGGGGTTCCGGCTGGCCTGGAGGCGAGGGGGCTCACCCGAGTGGCCGCCAGTGTCGACAGCGGTGCCGAAGAGCAGCACGTACTCCGAGAGGGAGGCGTGCAGGAGGCACATGGAGCCCATCCAGCCGCCGGCGTTGACGAACACCCAGCGCAGGTCCTCGTCCGGCAGCACGTGGCCTGGGTGCCTCCGCCGCAGCTCCACGATGATCTTGGCGAAGGCCAGCTCATGGTCCAGGCCTGCAAGGGGGGGGGGGGGAGAGAAGAGAGAAGGAGAGGTGCTTGAGCCGGGACGAGCACCATAGAGACTGGAGTCCACCTGCACCCCTCCCTCAGAACCTTGCTGAGCACCATGGACATTGGAGTTTGCCCGCTCCCCCTCCCCTGGGCTCTGCAGAGCAGCATGGACATTGGAGTCCACCTGCACTCCCTCCTCCAAGCCTCGCTGAGCACCATGGACATTGGAGTCCATCTGCACCCCCCAGGGCTACGCAGAGCACCATGGGGACTGGAGTCCACCTGCAGCCCCCCTTCGAGCCCTGCTGAGCACCATGGACACTGGAGTTCGCCCACGCTTCCTCCCCAGGGCTCTGTAGAGCACCATGGACATTGGAGTCCACCTGCACTCCCTCCCCAGGGCTCTGCTGAGCACCATGGACATTGGAGTCCACCTCCACCCCCTCCCCAGGACTACGCAGAGCAGCATGGACATTGGAGTCCACCTGCACCCCCCCTTCGAGCCCCGCTGAGCACCATGGACACTAGAGTCCTCCCTCCTTCCCCCGCACTGACCGGCGTGGTGCTTGGCCAGGCGCGCGATCTCCTCAGGCTCGAACTCGAAGCGCCGCGAGGAGGCCCATCCGCGCAGCGCCTGGATCAGCAGCGCCGCCGCCGCCACCGCCAGCCCCAACCGCAGGCCCCGACCGGCCCAGCCCGAGCCCGGCCCGGGGAGCCACCGCATCCTCCCGCCTCTTCTCTCGCCTCTCCCGCCGAAGCCGCCGCTGAAGGGACGCCAGACCAAGGCCGCCCGCCTCAGGGGTGGGGTGGGCGGCCAAGGACACGCCGCGCGCGCTGCCAGGCCCTGGCCAATCGCCGCCCTGACGTCCACCGGCCGAGCCAATCAGCGCGGGCGCCGGTCGGCTCCGCCCCCCCACCAAGCGCTGGGACACGTCGTGCCGGGCCGCCAATCGCGCGGGAGGCGGTGACCTCGCGCTTCCTCCCTCCCTCCCGGTCACGTGGCGCCGGTCACGTGATCGCGGGAAGGCGGAAGGCATGGAGGCGGCTGCCAAGTTCCAGCCCAGCGGTAACCAACGCTTTCAGAAGCGAGCAGGCGAGGGAGGGGCTTCCCATGAAAGGGGAGCCTCTTGATAGGTGGAGGAGCAGGAGGGGGAGGAGACCGCGGAAGGGGCGTGGTCTCTTGCTAGGGAGGCGCCGCTGCCTTGGGTAGGGGAGAGGCGGGCCTTCTTGGCAAAGGGGCGGGGCCTGTCCGGGAGGGGCGGGGCTTTCGGGTGGGGAGGGCGGAGCGAGTGGATCTGGTTCTTCAGAGGGCGGGTCCCGTTGCTGAGGAAGAGGAGGGGCTATTCTGGAAGGGTGAAGTCTATTGCTGGAGAGGCGGGGCTAGCCCTGAGGGGTGGGGCCTTACTGGGTGCAGGGCTACCTTGAAGGGGCGGAGCCTGTTGCTTGGGAGGAGGGGCTATCATGGAGGGGCGTGGCCTGTTGCTGGAGAGGAGGGGCTGGCCCATTGGAGTGGGGTCTTCCTGTGGGTAGGGTATTCCTTGGGTGGAGGGGAGGAGCTTGTTTATGTGGAGGCGTGGCTAGCCCAGAGGGGTGGAGCTTATTGCTGGAGGGGTGGGTGGACTAGCCCAGAGGTTCTTACTGGGGGCAGGGCATTCTGGGTGGGTGGGGCCTGTTGCTGGAGAGGAGCATTTCCCCCCTCCCTGGCTGGTCCCTTGATCACCTGGTGGGACCCCTTCTGCCCTCACCACCCGCATCTCTTTCCCAGAGCACCAACACCTGCGCTACAACCCTCTGCGGGAGGACTGGGTGCTGGTCTCTGCCCACCGCATGCGGCGCCCCTGGCAAGGGCAGGTGGAGAAGCCCCCCGAGGAGGACCCCCCACGCCACGACCTGGCCAACCCTTTGTGTCCTGGGGCCACGCGGGCGAACGGCAAGGTGGGCAGCCTGGGGAACAGAGGGCGGGGCTGGGCAGGGCCGTGGGGTCCAGGTCTCTGCTCCCGCCTCACCCCAACCCTCGATTTTGTGCCCAGAGTTTGCTTGCCCCTTTCTCCTTCTGGGGCTTCCTTCCTTGGAGGACCTAATCCTGGCACCTGAGCAGCCCCTGAAGGATGTCGGAGCCTGTATTTTATCCCGTGTTTATTATTCGATAAATAACTGGAGGTGGTGAACATATCGAATAGAATCGTGGAATTATAAAACTGGAGGAGACCTTGGAGGTCTTCTTGTCCAGCCCCATGGTTCCATAATCTGTCCTACAGCCACCATCCTGGTAGGTGGGTTGGATTGTGTAGGAAGTTCGCACCCACCCCTTTCCTGGAAGAATGAAATATTTTAGGAAATATTAAAAAGGCAGTATATTATGTTTCCGTGGTTGAGAAATGGAGAAACATGTTTTAAAGACAAAGCAACTCCCACCTTCCTGCCCTCCCACCCTTTGTTAATGGGCCAGAGGCAGAAACTCAATCTTTGACAATAGGACCCATCTGCAACACAATAGCAACAGAAACTAACACAATGGGACCCATCTAGGACAGAAACTCACCACATGGCACCTGGGAAGATTACATCAACCAGCAAGGCTAGCCAAGACCCCCGCCCCCTGGGAGTCTGACAACCAATCAGGATACTCTTTCGGGGCCCCAGGAAGTTCAAAGCCCAGAGAGGGCATAAAACCCGGGGACTCTTAGTATCCCTTCCCTTTTCTGCTCAGAAACTCAAACCATGTGATCCTGCCCACCATTAAGCCATCTTTCCAAGCAGTCTCCATGTTTCTAGTGTCTTTTTCCCAACTACAATTGGAAGGGAGGGATTGGTCCAAAGTCAATCAGCTGCCTTTCGTGCCTAAAGCAGAACTAGAACTCACAGCTTCCTGGTTTCTAGGCCAGCCCTAGAACCACATCTGTACGATGATGATTCTGCCATGCACAGTGGTACTTTCTTGAGAACAAGAGAGAGATGTTATCCCATTGAAGCTAAGAAGTATCAGCTGAGCAATATTGGCCTGACCTGAAGACTGTAGAAATCCAGAATTCAGTCGGGCAAGACAGCCAGGAACCAAAAGAAGTTTCTCAGAGCGATTTAAGTGGATGGAGCTTCTGGCTCTTCTCTCTTATACTGCACCTATATTTTTGACTCGTATACTGCAGGAATCAAAAAGAGGGCTGGGAAAATACCTACAGACCCCTCACATCCTGGACATCAACTGTTTCAACTTCTACCCTCAAAACGACACTATAGAGCCCTGCACACCAGAACAACTAGACACAAGGACAGTTTTTTTCCCCCACGTGCTATCACTCTGCTAAACAAATAATTCCCACAACAGTATCAAACTATTACTAAGACTGTATTACTATTATTCTTCTCATCCTTCCTAGTATCTATCTCTTCCCACTTATGACTATGATCATGTTGCTTGTATCTTTACAATTTATATTTTTATTGTTTTCTAATATGATTTGATTGCTTATTAGTATTCTATGACTATCACTTCTTCTCCTTCTCCTCCTTCTCCTTCTCCTCCTCCTTCTTCTTCTCCTCATCCTCCTCCTTTCTTCGTCTTCTTGTCTTCATCTTCCTCTTCTTTTTCTTCTTCCTCTTCCTTTTCTTCTTCTTGTCTTCATCTTCCTCTTCTTTTTCTTTTTCTTCTTCTTCTTCCTTTTCTTCTTCTTGTCTTCTTCTTCTCCTCCGCCTCCTCCTCCTCCTTGTTTTCTTCTTCCTCGTCTTCTCCTCTTCTTCTTCTTCTTCTTCTTCTTCTTCTTCTTCTTCTTCCTCCTCCTCCTCCTCCTCCTCCTCCTCCTCCTCCTCCTCCTCCTC
>WNWU01000099.1:40369-51333 GCA_012654045.1 Ptyas mucosa
TTCCTTCCTTCCTTCCTTCCTTCCTTCCTTCCTTCCTTCCTTCCTTCTTTCCTTCCTTCCTCCCTCTCTCCCTCCCTCCCTCCCTCTTTTCATGTTTCCTTCCATCCATATTTTTCCTTCCTCCCTCCCTCCCTCCCTCCCTCCTTTCATGTTTC
This sequence comes from Ptyas mucosa, assembly GCA_012654045.1. NCBI lineage: Eukaryota > Metazoa > Chordata > Lepidosauria > Squamata > Colubridae > Ptyas > Ptyas mucosa. The sequence continues at coordinate 40,525 of WNWU01000099.1, forward strand.
CTTCCATCCATCCATATGTTTCTTTCCTTCCTTCCTTGAGCCATGTTGGCACAGTGGTTAGAGTGTAGTACTGCAGGCTACTTGCAGTTGGCAGTTCAAATCTCACCAGACTCAAGGTTGACTCAGCCTTCCCTCCTTCCGAGGTGGGTAAAATGAGGACCCAGATGGTTGGGGAGACAAGAGGCTGACTCTGCAAACCACTTAGAGAGGCTGTGAAGCGGTATATAAGTCTAAGTGCTAGTGCTAAATTCAATCTGTCTGACTATCTATCTATCTATCTATCTATCTATCTATCTATCTATCTATCTATCTATCTATCTCTGAACCACGATGGTTCAGTGGTTAGAGTGCAGTATTGCAGGATGACTCTGCCCACAGCCTGGAATTCAAGCCTGTCGGGGCTCCAAGTTGACTCAGCCTTCCATCCTTCCAAGGCGGGAAAAATGAGGACCCAGTTTGTTGGGGTGGCAATAGGCTGACTCTGTAAATGGTTTACTTAGGGCTGCAAAGCACTGTAGAGTGGTTTATAACTCTTAAGTGCTATAGCGAAAAATAGATTAGATAGATAGATGGATGGATGGATGGATGGATGGATGGATGGATGGATAGATAGATAGATAGATAGATAGATAGATAGATAGATAGATAGAATGTAGAGATAGGTAGGTAGACAGACAGACAGACAGATCAACCCTCCTCCCTGCAAGCCCCACTCTCTTCTAGCACTGATGACGTTACCTGGTTGGTTAATGAAACATCTGCAAGAAAACCCCCAAGCTCAGAGAGCACCAAGGACCCCACAGGAACCAAACATCCTGGGGATAGATCGGTGCTCCTTTTCTGCTTAACTTTCTCTCCTTTAGGATATGGGTCATCTACTTAGATGGAATTCAGGGAAGGTACTTTCTGTTGTTGCCTGTCGGGATCATTCCAGAAGCCTCCCTTCCTCTCTTCTCCCCAGCAAAGTCATGTGCTTCCATCCCTGGACTGACCTTACCCTGCCCCTGATGTCTCTTGCTGAGATCCGCAGGGTGATTGACAAGTGGGCAGAGATAGCGGTCGAGTTGGGTGCCTCTTACACCTGGGTGCAGGTGAGTGTCTCTGCAAGGAATCATGGCCCGGCCTTTCCTCTGCCGTGCCCAGTTTAAATCCTACGTCAGTGTGGTCCAGTGTTCTCCACTTGCTGGCTGGCTGAGGAATTCTGGGAGTTGAAGTCTGCAAATCTTTTTTTTTTTGCAAAAAGTTTTTTTATTTTTTTCCCAAACATACAAATTACATCTTTTCAGAACAGAGCTTTGATCCAGTCATCAATTTGTTCAATTTTTGGTCATTTTTAACAAAATTTTATCTATTCTATTTTGCCATAACACTTATTTCTTAATCTTAAATCACATATTCAACTAATACCATATTAAAAAAAATTAACACATATTTACTTAATCAAAACAATGTACCCTTCTACAACTACCCTTCTATTCAATTAATAACTCATAATACATTTCAGTACAGTTCAAACATATTTATATTTCATGATACTCGTTAAATCCTTATTCCATTATTACTTTATCAAATTTAAATCTTATCTTTAATCTTAAAAATATAGCAATTTTAACATTTAAACATAGTTCTTAGTTCAAATAATGCTATTTAATGCAATTTCCCAATTATTCCAAATTCTATTTATTAAACCATACCATTTATATAACACCAATTAGTCTGCAAGTCTTACAGCGGCCAAGGTTGGAAACCCCTGGTGTGAACAAAACAATCCTGTTGTTTTTGTCTGTTGGCTTGTCTCCTTGTCTCCTTGCTTGTTTTGGTTTCAGATCTTTGAGAACAAGGGAGCCATGATGGGCTGTTCGAATTCCCACCCTCACTGTCAGGTAAGGTCAGAGGTTCTCTTCCTGAATTTAGCAACGGAGCTGTCGCCCGAGGTCTGAGGATCAGGAGATGTTTTTGGAAGGACATTTCTGGGCTCTTGAACAGGGGTCCCCGTCAGTCTAATTATGAGCTGGGATACAGTGGTGGGATTCAAATAATTCCACCACCGGTTTGCCGAAACTGAGAAGCACGTGCATGCGTGCACGCATGGCTTCTGCGCATGAGTGCAGGTTCCGTGCATGCACGGCTTCCGCCTCGAGGCGAGGCTCGACCAAGCAGCTTTTCAAGGCCTGCTCCCCTCCATCTCTGCTCTCCGGGGCAGCAGCTGCTTCTCTCCACGCTTCCGGGAGTGCGTCTTTGTGCAGTTTAGTAGCTGTGAGACACCGCTTTCCTCTAAGTCCCATCCGGAACACGCTGGTTGCTGCTTCTCTCAGCGGCACTGCTTTCCAGATGGGACTTAGAGGAAAGCGGCGGCTCACAGCTGCTAAATTGCACAAGACACTCTCTTTCCCAGCAAGAGCAGCAGCCGAGAAAAGCAGCTGCCGACCCGGAGAGCACATGGAGCGTCCCCACAAGCAACCGAGGCTCGGAAGGAATGGAAGAAGCGGCTGCAAGAACTCCGCTGCAGCACTTTCTAGATTTATTTATTTATTTATTTATTTTGATTTATATGCCGCCCTTCTCCGGAGACTCAGGGCGGCTTACAGTGCGTTAAGCAATAGCCTTCATACTTTTGTATATTTATACAAAGTCAGCTTATTGCCCCCACAAACTGGGTCCTCATTTTACCCACCTTAGAAAGGATGGAAGGCTGAGTCAACCGTGAGCCTTGGTGAGATTCGAACTCGCACTAATTGCAGGCAGCTGGAAGCTAAATACTATTTTTAACAGTAGCATTAGTCTGCTGCGCCACTCAGGCTCAGGATGGGACTTCTTGCAGATAAGAACAACCATCCGTTCCATTCCCAAACCGCTTTGGCCCTCCTGCGCAGGCTGCAGGCTGAATAAATTGCTTCGGCCCCGGGGGCCGTACTTTGAGGCCAGAGGTGGGGGGTGGCATGCAGGCAGAGGCCCGGGGCAAGGCCGGAGCGGGGGAATGGCATGTTCCCCAACCCAGCCAAGGCGAGTGGCGAGCGGTGGCATGCTTACCTTTGGTGAGCAGAGTGGACGAGGCTCAGAGGCGAGGCACAGAGATTATCTGGGCTGTGTGGCGAAGGCAAGATATATAGGGCGGGGTAAGGTGGGCGGTCAAGCAGGCAGGTGGGGTGAGCGGGCGGGGTGAGTGGTGAGTAGGCGGGCAGGGGTGGGGCCAGCCAGAGGAGGTATTTGCCGGTTCTCCAAACTACCATATTTTTCGAAGTATAAGGCGCACTGGACTATAAAACGCACCTACCTTTTTTGGTGAGGAAAAGAAGAAAAAGAAATCTCCCTCTGCCTGTGACCAATTTTGCCTCGTAACAGCAAACAGCCTGCTTTACTTTAGTTTTCGTTTTCAGCATAGCTTGATTAGCACAAGGGGAAAAAAATTTTCCCCAGCAATTTTCTTCCTTGTAGGAAGCAGCAGAGGCCCAGGCAAAACAGCTGAGAGCAAAACAGCTGAAGGTCAGGAGGCCGATCCAATCAACTTGTGTATATATATTATATATATATAAAGGATTTTATTGCTTTAGTGCTTCTGTGGTTATATAGATTCTATACTTCTGGATTCTGAGTTCTGACGCATGGGTATTGTATAACATGCATCATGCTTTCTATTGTCGTATATAAACAAGTTTCTTCTATAGAAGAATCCTGCTGAATTATTTACTTGTGTGTTGGTTGGATTGCTGCAAACTCTTTAACAGTCCTCAACCCCTGTGTCACAGCCCACTACCAAATCTTTCATTTTTTAAAAGAAGCTTATCTGAACATTTGAAAGAACGTTGGCGTTTCTTTATTTTTTATTTTTTTTTAAAAAAAAGTCATTCAAGCCTCTCTGGTTTGCCAAAGTTTGAAGCTAAGCTATCCAGAAGTGGAAGGACAGGGCATAAATTATTCTTGGGATTATTCAGAGGGTTTTGTTCAATTCCATATCTTTGCGGTTTTGATTGTGATGCTTCTCTGGGGGAGGCCTTTGATCAAGAGACTTCAAAGCAGATTCTTTTTTCCCCCCTTCCTTTTTGAAGCCTGACAGGTGAGGCCAGTTGGGGGGTAGCGGGTGCTGAAATGGGAGGGTGGGAGCAAGGATTCTTTTCCGAGGGGTCTGCTCTTTTCAAAGGGGAATAGAATAGAATAGAATAACAGAGTTGGAAGGGACCTTGGAGGTCTTCTAGTCCTACCCCCTGCCGTGGATGAAAATCCTCAAGGAGAAAACAAGAAGCTTGGGAAATTTTGAAAAGTAAGATTATAAAAGCCCAGTCTAGCACAATACCAATGAAGAAGAAACAGAATATCGATGTAAGGAAGTTTTCCCTTAGACAAATCATTTTTTATTTACAGTTAGTCCTCCTCTTACAACCACAAGCGAGCCCAACATTTCTGTCGCTAAGCAAGATGTTTATTAAATGAATTTTACCCCATTTTTATTACCTTTCCTGCCACAGTTGTTGAGTGAACCACTACCGTGGTTAATTTAGACACACAGTTGTTAAGCAAGTATGGCTTTCCCCATTGGTTTTGCTTGTTAGAAGGTCCCAAAAGGGGATCATGTGACCCTGGGACACCGTCATAAATATGAGTCAGTTACCAAGCATCTGAATTTGGATCACATGCCCACAGGGATGCTACAATGGTCATGAAGTGTGAAAAACTATCATAAGTCATTTTTTCGGTGCCGTTGTAACTTTAAACGGTCACTAAACGAAGACTTTGTATTTTATTTACCTAGCACTGATGATGTTACCTGGTTTGGTAATGAAATGTCTGCAAGAAAACAAGCAAGCTCAGAGAGTGGGGCTCGTTTATTTTATATATTGATTGATTTCTATGGCATCCCATCTTGATCAATGCCTCTGGTGGGCTTATAGTTCAGAAATATTTATTTATTTATTTATTTATTTATTCATTTATTCATTCATTCATTCAGGCTTATATGCCGCCCTATCTCACAATGGACTCAGGGCAGCTCACAACAATAAAACACAAGGCCACAATATAAAATAAAGACTAAAATCTAAAAAATTTAAAATTTAACCCTTAAAACCCCCATCATCAGTCCAGGTCAAGGGATTTGAAAAGCCAAGTTTTTAATTCACGGCGGAAGGTGCGAAGGTCGGGCGCTAATCGGAGCTCCAAGGGGAGTTGATTCCAGAGGGTGGGAGCACCCACAGAGAAGGCTCTACCCCTGGGGGCCGCCAGCCGCCACTCTCTAGCCAACGGCACCCTGAGTAGGCCCTCTCTATGGGCGCGAACCGGGCGATGGGATATCGTTGCTGGCTGTAAGTGGTCCGCCAAATATATATATTACGGTACGAATAATTTTTTTTTAAAAAAAACCTTTCAAGACAATAAAAACATCCAAACCAGTAAAAAACATGGAAACCAATAGCAAACCTAAAAGCAACTTTGAAAAAAAGCCAGCAAAAAACAAAAAAACCCTACCTGGAATTGTAAATAGCATAGAGCCAGATAGATAAAAATATAAAGTTTGCTTGGAGTTGGCATCTTTCTCGCTCTCTCTACTCTCTTCCCCCCTTCTCTGTTTTCTCTCTTTCTGTCTCTCTTTTTTTCTCTTTCTTTCTGTCTCTTTTTTCTTTCTCTACATATCTCGCTTTCTCCTCTCTCTGTCTCTTTTCTTTTTCTTTCTCTCTCTTCTCTCTGTCTCTTTTGCTGTCTCTCTCTCTCTCCTCTCCTCTCTCTCTTCCTCCCTTCTCTTTTTTTTGTCTTTCTGTCTCTCTCTTTTTCTCTTTTTTTCTGTCTTTTCTTTCTCTAGGTCTCTTTTTTCTTTCTCTACATATCTCCTTTCTCCTTCTCGCTCTCTTTCTGTCTCTTTTCTTTTTTTTTCTTTTTCTTTCTCTCTTCTCTCTTCTCTCTTCTCTTTCTCTCTTTGTCTCTGTCTCTCTCTCTCTCTCTCTCTCTCTCACACACACACACACACACACACACACACACACACCAATAATAATCTTATAGGTCCATAAGTGCATGTGTGCTGAATTATTCCCTTCCATTAAAAAAAAAAAGGAGGAATGGCTTGGGCTGCTCTTTAATCCCATCCTCATCTACATTTGTGGTGGGCTAAGTATTGATCGGAGTGGAGGGGTTGATCTGATCTGGGGGGCAAAATTCACACACACACACCCCCAAAATGGGAAGGCAGAGCATGGTTACAGATCCCATCCATGAGGGATTGTCACCTGGTGAGACCATGAAACAGGGCCTTCTTGGTGGTGCCCCTTTCTTTAGGCAACATCATAAGAGCTTTGGTGGCACAGTGGACTAAACTACTGTTAAAGTAGCACTTAGCTGCCAGCTGCTTGCAATTACTGCGAGTTCGAATTTCACCAGGCTCACGGTTGACTCAGCCTTCCATCCTTCCGAGGTAGGTAAAATGAGGACCCGGATTGTGGGGGCAATAAGCTGACTTTGTATAAAAAAGAACACCGCTTGGGGGGGGGAGGGCGAAAGCCCTACTAAGCAGGTATATACAAAAGTATGAAGGCTATTGCTTAACGCATTGTAAGCCGCCCTGAGTCTCCGGAGAAGGGCGGCATATAAATCGAACCAATAAATAAATCCCTCTGGGGGCTCCACAGTTGGTCCCCATCCTGCTGCTTTTCCAAAAGGCCCTGAACGGAGTCGATCAAGTGGCTGTTTTGTTTGTGTTGCTGCTGACACGGTGTGTGTCTGTGTGTTTATAGGTAACTAACTGTGTAGCTAGAACTGAAGAAGCTCCTCGGATGAGAAGCGAAATGTTTTCAAACAAAAAAACACCAAGAAAATCAAGTTCCCTTTTTTTAGGGGGGGGGGGAATTTCTGGACTCAGTATTGACTATAGCAGACAGTGATTAGCCTGAGAGAACGCAATCTTAGGGAGACCAACGAGTGATCTTGCATGGGGGTGGGTGATGGTTGGGGAGTGGTCTCGGAGCCTAAATCTCCTTCTTTTCTGTGACAATTTCAGTGGTCACACTGTAATTACGCAGCCTGCAGACATTTGGACCAGATGGGACAATTTGCTGCGGTCAGCTCGCCACGAGACAACTGGTTGCAGGCCAATTCAATTTAATTTAAAACAATTTAAAACAATTATTTTATGTCTGCAACCTATAAAGAAAATGTGTACAAAATGTTCTGTAGGTGGCACCTTCCCCCGGCAAGGCTGGCCAAAATGTTCCCCAACACCCCATCAACATGCTGGAAATGTAAACCACATCAGGGAACGTACTACCACATGTGGTGGACGTGCCCCAAAGCAAAACAATATTGGAGTAAAATTAGAATACAATTAGAAGAGATAACCAGACAGAGATGAAGCAGAAATATTTTTAATTAGGAATACTCCCAGGGGCTTATGTAAAAAAACAATACAATATTTAATTATACATATTATAACAGCAGCAAGACTAATATATGCACAAAATTGGAAAAATAACAATATACCAATGGAAGACAATCTGATTAGAAAAGTTTTGGAGTGTGAAGAAATGGACAAACTTACAAAGGAAATACAAGAAAAGGAGGAAACAGAATATTATATAGTGTGGGAGAAATTGTATGAATGGTTAGAGGAGAGGGATAAAAGGCAAGGAAAGAGCAAATGAGGAAGATATAGGAGTGCAAATGCAGCCACAAACAAGAGGAAACAGAAAAGATGCAGATGGTAGGAACGAAATTGTGTAGACTGTTATCTATACGTAAATACGTAAATAAATCAATATTAGAATTATATGTATAAAGGATAAATAGAAATAAGGGAGAAAAAATGGATATGTAAGAAATTAAGAAAATTGTAAAAAGTTCTTTTTTGTTTTCAAAAACCCCAAAACACTTTAATAAAAATAATTTAAAAAAAAAACAAAAACCCACACACAATTATTTTAATCTTTGTCATTCACACTTCATCTTGTCCCTCCTTTGGCATCCTTTCTTTAATGATTTCCTTCCACCGTTTCTTTGAGATTAGTGTAACTCTGGTCCCGTGGCGAGTTTGCAATGGTGACCTACCCTGGGGCGAGTTCTCCATGGCACGTTGTCTGTGGGAGGTTGGCTGGGGCGAGTTGTCGTAAACCCCCACTTGTAGGCCTTACGGAGAGCTTTGTGGTTGTGTTTGTCACAGAGCCACAGGGTGGCAGTGCGTACCTGCAAATGGCCTGCTCTTAGCTACAAGGCACAAGCACGAAGCTTTCTAGTCCAGGTTGTTGGGTGTGTTTGTATCAGGGGTGAAATCCAGCAGGTTCTGACAGGTTCTGGAGAACCCGTAGCAGAAATTTTGAGTAGTTCGGAGAACTGGCAAATGCCGCCTCTGGCTGGCCCCAGAGTGGAGTGGGAATGGAGATTTTGCAATATCCTTCCCCCTGGATTGGGGTGGGATGGAGATTTTGCATTGTCCTTCCCCTGGAGTAGGGAGGGAATGGGGATTTTGCAGTATCCTTCCCCTGCCATGCCCACCAAGCCACGCCTACCACGCCACACCACGCCCACCACCCCCTGCCCACAGAACCGATAGTAAAAAAATTTGGATTTCACCACTGGTGTGTATGGTTATAAATTGTAGAATATAGAATCCTAGGACTGGAAGGGATCTTGATACAACTGTGTATCAGTCGTTCAGAATCGAGCCGGAAGGGACCTTGGAGGTCTTCTAGTCCAACCCCCTGCTCAAGCAGGAGACCTTATACCATCGCAGACAAATGGCTGCCCAGTCTCTTCTTAAAGATCTCCAGTGGTGGAGAACCCACAACTCCTGGAGGCAACTTCTGTTCCATTGATTAATAGCAAAAGGCTTCTATACCGCTTCGCAGTGCTTTCCAGCCCTCTCTAAGCAGTTTACAGAGTCAGCCTGTTGCCCCCAAACAATCTGGGGCCTCATTTTACCCACCTCGGAAAGACGGAGGGTTGGGTCCATCTTCAGCCAGTGAGATTCGAACTGCCAAATTGCAGGCAGCCGGCAGTCAGCAGAAAATAGAGGACAGAATAACAGAGTTGGAAGGGACCTTGGAGGTCTTCTAGTCCAACCCCCTGCTCAAGCAGGAGATCCTCTACCATTCCAGACAAGTGATTGTCCAGTCTCTTCTCAAAAGACTCCAGTGATGGAGCACCCATAATATCTGAAGGCAACTTCTGTTCCCCTGGTTAATTGTCCTCACTGTTAGGAAGTTTCTCCTTAATTCCAGGTTGTTTCTCTCCTTGATGAGTTTCCATCCATTGCTGCTTCTCCTGCCTTCTGGGGCTTTGGAGAATAGCTTGAGCCCCCTCTCTTCTCTGTGGCAGCCCCTCAAATACTGGAAGACTGCTATCATGTCCCCCCTGGTCCTTCTCTTCATTAGACATACCTAATTCTCCTCCTAACTCTCTTTCCCTTCGTTACAGATCTGGGCTAGTAACTTCCTGCCCAATGAAGCCTCGCTGGAGGACCAGTCTCAACGGAAGTACTACCAGGACAATTCTGTCCCCATGCTGCTGGACTATGCCCGGCTGGAGGCCGAGAGGAAGGTGGGGACTGCTGGCCCATTAGGGGAGAGGGGGCCAGTCTCTACTTGGGGATGCCGGCTCTGAGGCTGATCTGGGGTTGCCTTGCAGGAACGGGTCGTGGTGGAAAATGCGGACTGGCTGGTGGTGGTGCCCTACTGGGCAGTGTGGCCCTTCGAGACACTCTTGCTTCCTCGGAGACATGTCTGCCGACTGGAGGAGCTCCGGGAGAGCGAGAGAGACAGTAAGTGTCCCGTTTATGGATGATGGAGAGAGGAGGTCCTTGGGCGGCCAGCATGGAAAGTATCAGTGCTGCCTGAGGGAGGAGGAGGAGCAGGAAGAAGAGGAGAAGGAGGAGGAAGAAGGAGGAGGAGAAAGAAGAGAAGAAGCAGGAAGAGGAGAAGGAAGAGGGAGGAAGAGGAGAGGGAGGAAGAGGAGAAGGAGGAGGAGAGGGAGGGAGAGAAAGAAGGAGGAGGGAGGAGGAAGAGGAGAAGGAAAAGGAAGAGGGAGGAGGAGGAAGAGGAAGAAGAGGGAGGAGGAAGAGAAGGAAAAGGAAGAGGGAGGAGGAGGAAGAGGAGAAAAGAGGAAGAAGAGGGAGGAGGAAGAGGGAGGAAGAGGAAAAGGGGCAGCAGGAGGAGGAAGAGGAGGAGGAGGAAGAAGAGAAGGAGGAGATAATTGTAGGATCCTTGTTGCTTTCTGAGCTTGGTGGGTTTTTTGCAGACGTTTCATTACCCAAATAAGTAATATCATCAGTGCTAGAAGGGAATGCTATATAGTGGCTTGCCTTGCCAGTGTTGGTGGGAGTGTTGTTGGTAGTTCTCTGATTGGGGTTGCTTATTTCTGATAATGTTACCTAGTTGGGTCATGAAACGTCTGCAAGAAAACCACCCAGCTCAGAGAGCACCAAGGACCCCATAACCTTAGTCTTCGTCCTCCTCCTCCTCTTCTCTGCAAACCCCGCTCCCTTCAGAGATGTGCAAATGGGGAGGTTTGGGGGGGGGGGCTCCAGCCCAGCTGTTGGTGGGGGTGTGGGATGGCTTGGGGGTTGCAGGAGACCAGCTGACTCCTTTTTTTGCAGGCCTGGCCTCCATCATGAAGAGGCTTCTCACCCGATACGACAACCTCTTCCAGGTTTCCTTCCCTTACTCCATGGGTTGGCATGGTGAGAATTGGGGAGAGGGCAAGCAGGCTTGGGCTTGGGGGAGACAGGAAGCAGCTCTCTTGGGGATACCTTCCCAGGGTTGGAAGGCTCTTTCTTCCTCTTTCTTCCTTCCTTCCTTCCTTCCTTCCTTCCTTCCTTCCTTCCTTCCTTCCTTCCTT
>WNWU01000099.1:134599-159588 GCA_012654045.1 Ptyas mucosa
CTTCCTTCCTTCCTTCCTTCCTTCCTTCCTTCCTTCCTTCCTTCCTTTCATCCATCTTTCCATCCATCCATCCATCCTTCCTTCCTTCCATCCATCCATCCATCCTTCCTTCCATCCTTCCTTCCATCCATCCATCGATTCATCCATCCTTCCATCCATCCAAGACCAACATCGGTGTTAGAAGGCAGTATACAATATCCCATTTGAGGAATTATGGACTCAGACCAACAACCATACAGCAGATAACAATCTAATTAAGGAACCACCGAGAATGCTCCCACCAACCCTGAGTGGGCAAGCCACTCGCATATAAAAAGAGAGCAAAGCCCCTCCTTTCCAGCACTGACTTAGTGGGGTGATGAAACCTCTGCAAGAAAACCACCAAGCCCTCGTTCAACCTTGAGCTACGAATATTCTCCTCTCTTGGCGCCAGCCCCTCTTCCAATGCGTTGCTCAGTATACTAAATATGATATTCCATCCATGTAGAACAGAGAACAACAATAAAGGAACGATCGGGAGAGGTTGATTGCAATGCAGCCTCTCTTGGTATGCTTCAGCCTCTCCTGCCTAATTTGGCCTCTGGAGAAAAGCACAATTACGCACCACCCAGCGTTTCCTTTGGTTCACGGGCGTCCATATCCATTTCTTTGCTACATAAATAAATAATGAATAAATAAAACCGCTGGCCGGCTCGGAACGTCTGGCTGTGAAGGAAATGGGGAACGTCTGATTGTAGGGTCCCACCAGCCACCTAATCTGAGCAGATTGCAGGAAGGAATGGCTTCAACCATCAATCAGCCTTTTGCAGATCGCTTCCTGCGATAAATTCCTGCATTTATCTTTGAAGGATAAAGAGTTCGGGAGATTGGTAGAACTTACTCTGCCCAATGAAACATCATTTGTAAGTCCTGCCGGGCAATTGATATTATTGAATGCAACACCCAGGATGCCACATTCAGGACTGGATTAAAGAAAAAACAAAAAAACGAAACAGCCCCTGACCTACTCGAGGTTTAGGTGCCATAAATCTGTGGTCTTGACGTGAAAAGGTTGCAAAACACTTTGGGGAGAAGAATCCGAGTCTGCCGGATTTGTCAGCTGGGGGAAGGGAGGTGGCATTTGATGGAAGCACCAGGGATGCCACGTTGGGCTCTCTTTCCAGCAGATAATGCCAGACGTAACTTATCACAGGAGGAGGAAGCCGAAATGTTTAGCTTTTGAGTTCTTCACATAATCCACCAGCCAAGAGCAGAAAGCGGATTTTAAATGGGGATGAGGCAGAAAGTGCACCAATTTAGCATGGGGCTTATTGTTCCAACATCCTCACGGCGTCCCTCAAAATTCATCTAACTTTGGTGGGATGCATATTATGTATATGTGCATGAGTGTGCATATGTATTTGTTTGTGTGTGTGTGCGTACATGCACAAACACTTACCTCAAGCTATTGTGTATAAATAGTAAAGCCAAAACTCCCTCACACTGTAGATATAACCTAGTTGGGTAATGAAACATCTGCAAGCAAGCAAATAAACAACCAAGTTCGGAAAACACCCAAGATACCATAGTCCTCCCCTCCCCCTCCCCCTCCTCCTCCTCCTCCTCTACTTGGGTAATGAAACATCTGCAAGAAAACCACCAAGCTCAGAGAGCACCAAGAATCCCGTAGTCTTGCCACCCTTCTCTTCTTCCTCATCATTTATTTATTTTTATTTTATTTATTTTTATCAAATTTATATGCTGCCCTTTTCCCGTAGGACTCGGGGCGGCTCACAGAATAAAAGCAACACAACAATAAAAGCTAAAACAGGCCAATATAAAATCCCCAGACAAGTTAAAAACCTCGCAACAGATCAGGGAATTTGCTGAAAGAGCCATGTCTTCAGGTCGGCGCGGAAAGTGTGGAGGTCGGGGGCCATCCGGAGCCCGGTGGGTAACCAGTTCCAGAGGGCCGGTGCGGCCACAGAGAACGCCCTCATCCTGGGGGCCGCCAGCTGACATTGTCTGGCTGACGGCACCCGGAGGAGGGCAGTCCTATGTGAGCGCACTGGGCGGTGGGAGACCAATAGGAGGTGGTCCTGCAAGTACCCCGGGCTCATGCCATGGAGGGCTTTATAGGTAAGCACCAGCACCTTGAAACGGATCCGAAGGGCCACCGGCAACCAGTGCAACTCGCGAAGGAGAAGTGTTACATGGGAGTAACGGGAAGCTCCCGTAACAACCCGAGCGGCTGCATTCTGGACCAGCTGGAGCTTCCGGGTGCATCCCAAGGGCAGCCCCATGTAGAGGGGTCCCGTCATCCTCTTCCTCCTCCACCTCTTCCTCTCCACAAATCCCTCTCCCTCCCAGCACTGATGATGTAGCCTAACTGGGTCATGAAACATTCACAAGAAAGCAGCCAAACTCAGAGCGCACCAAGGACCCCACAGTCCTCCCCCTCCCCCTCCCCACCCCCTCCCCCTCCTGCTTTCTGCACACCCCACTCCCTTCTAGCACTGATGATGCTACCTAGTTGGGTCATGAAATGTCTGCAAGAAAATATCCAAGTCCAGAGAGCACCGAGGACCCCAAAGTTCAACCTTGAGCCACAAACATTCTCTTCTATCGGGTTTTGTTTAATTGGACACACTGCCTAGGTGGAAGGTTGGTGCAGCCTGCCAAAAATTTTGCAGCCAGATGAGGATAGTCCTCATGACTGATTTAGAGCTTGTTCAAAACAGCAAATTAAACAAAATAATCTCATTCATTACACAGCTCTTTGAACCCCCCCTCCCAATCAGCTTCTTACAGTAATTGAAATAATTTTAAGACAAGCCGATGTGACATGTATTGTTACAAATACCTAGTCGTGTTATAAATAATCCTGTTGTGTTGTACCTTTCACCGAGAGCTGCTCTCTGGCAGGAAAGCTGCTCGTGATCTATGGATCAAATTTTAAAAGCCAGTGCTGAGCCATTTGCTTTCTGAAGCACCTGGCCAAACTTATCTGAACTTGAAATAGAAGGACAAAGAAAGGTATGTTCCCTGCCATGAGCTATTTATTGTCAGGCAGAGACTGGTTGAGCTGGGGGAAGGAGTCAAACAGGGAATTAGTCTAGAATCTTGATCACGTGGATGTGGCTCCCTGTTGTGGCCTGCCAGCTGCCAACCCCTCTAGCAGCCGAATCAGAGGAGGAAGAGGAGGAGGTGTGGGAGTCAGGGCCAGCATCAAGGCACCCTGAGAGCTCCGAGGGGGAAGAGGGAATGGAACTGGCAGAGACAGAGAGAGAGAGACAGAGGTGGAGCCTGGGCCATCCGTCAGCCCTCAGATGGAGAGTCAACAGCCTCCAGGTCTGGAGGTGGCTGAGGAGGAAGAGGAAGAACAGCTGGGTCCAGAGTCTGATGCGTGGAAGCGCAGAAGGCAGAGGAGAGGAGAGTAGTGGAAATCCATGGGCCGGTCCTTGGGACGGAAGAGCCACTGTTGCTAGTGAAGCCCCATCTTGGCTCTGGGAATAAAAGGCAGGGGGTGGAGATGAATAGATGTGGCAGACAGCTATTCTTCTCCCTGCCGGACGGACTTGTTAGCCTGCGGTGAGAAAGAAACTTTTTGTCCGGGCTGCTGGAGCTCCCCATAAAGGAATCTTTGAGTTCACTTCAGAGGGTTTGTGGTGTTTGGGGAGCTGGGTCAGGACACTGCCATCTTGACTTTTTTGACTCTTCTCTTCAGATTCTGCTACCAATACTTCCAATCCTGGAAAAGGGATGTGTGGATAAGAGAAATACGGAGAACTTTTTTCAAAGCAGCAGGAGAATTAAACCCAATGTCTAAAAAAGCTAATTTTTCCCCCCACCTCTGACCTTTCCAGCAGCAAACCATGCTGCCCGATGCAGAGCATAGAATTTTGTTTTTTTTTTAATTATTTTTTTTTAACCAACAAGAAGATAACGGACCCCGCATTTATTTTAAAAATTAATTTTCCACTGTGCTATTTCGCTCCGTTGAAACGGTACAAATTAAAAAAAAGAGAGAGAGAGAGAAATAAATTAGGTTTTCAAAAGAGGAAATGGCACGGGAGGAAGGATCCGGGGCTTGAAGGATATTGGGAGTAGAGGAAGGAGGAAACCCTTTTAGAAATAAATTAATGTGGCTAATAAAGCCAGGGAAAAAGTCAGGAGGTTATTCAGGACCCAATTAAGTGAAGTTGTGGCAGCTTTAAGGGGAGCTTCAAGCCGTGGCTGGCAAGGCCCTTTCTATAAATTAAGACACAGTTTCCCCAGTTTCTCAGTTTTTTCTCTTTTGGTCTAAAATGATGCTGATGGCTAAATTGTCTCTGCAGGGGAGTGGAATACAACATTAATTGATTAACACAAATAATAGAAGGAAGATATGCAACCCGGCATTTAGAAGTGAATAACAACAGCAACCGAGTCTAATAGAAGAGGCTGTTTGAGAAGTTATTCTTGTTGGTTTATGGCTCCCGGGGTCTTCCGGTGCTACTCGCGGTATAAATATACATATTTACTGATGGAGGATATTTGCAGCTCAGGGGTGGACTGTGGGGTCCTTGGTGCTCTCTGAGCTTGGTGGTTTTCTGGCGGACGTTTCATGACCCAAGTAGGTAACATAATCAGTGCTAGAAGGGAGTAGGGGGCGGTGGAGAGGAAGAGGAGGAAGAGGAGGAGGAGAATGTGGGGTCTTTGGTGCTCTCTGGACTTGGTTGTTTTCCTGAAGACTTTTCATGTCCTGAATAGGTTACATCATCAGTGCTAGGAAGGAGTGGGGTTTACAGGGAGGAGGAGGAGGAGGAGGAGGAGGAGGAGGAGGAGGAGGAGGAGGAGGAGGAGGAGGAGGAGGAGGAGAATGTGGGGTCCTCAATGCTCTCTGGGCTTGGTTGTTTTCCTGAAGACCTTTCATGACCCAACTAGATTACATCATCAGTGCTAGAAGGAGGGGAGGACTTGCTCTCCGTTTATATACAGGTGGCTTGCCCTTGTAAACAACTGACAGAAAATGACACTTCCACCAACAGTGACAGGAATAACAGCCAATAATGGAATAACAGAATAACAAAATGACAAAGTAATAGAAGTAACAGAAGAGTTGGAAGGGACCTTGGAGCACTGGTGGATTGCTCCTGGTTCACCCCGATTCGCCCGAATTGGTAGCGGCAACGGTGGGAGCCTCTGCCCACCTGCCCAGACGTCATCAAAAACACTCTGCGCATGTGTCCTCGCAAAGCGAGGGCGCGCACCTGTGTGCTACCAATAGCGAACTGGTAGCGCCGGGATTTGAAACCCACTACTCTCTTGGAGGACTTATAGTCCAACACCTTGCTGAAAGCAGGCATCCTCATTCCCTCCTGGACAAACTGTTGTCCAGTCTCTTCTTAAAAACAAACCAGTGTTGGAGCACCCACAACTTCTTCAACCCCTTTCACTGGTTGATTGTCCTCACTGTCAGGAAGTTTCTCCTTTAGTTCCAGGTTGCTTCTCTCCTTGGTTAGTTTCCACCTGTTCCTTCTTCTCCTGCCTTCAGGGGCTTTGGAGAATAGGTTGAGCCCCCTCTTCTTTGTAGCCAAGAATGCATTTCCAGTACTTTCCCTTTTGGATCAAATCAACCTCCATTGCTCTCTCATTCAAATGCTTTTTTGGGATACCTTTGCATTTGGCAAGTAAAAAGAATACAGCAGGACAATGTGAGAAAGCCAACGCTAGTTAAAAACCATCCATTTTAAGCATTTTTTTAAAAAAACAACAACATGTCCACCTTTGGCCGCCCATCCGCCATCCGTCAGCAGGGAAACCAACGACTTTTGTGTTTTACACACTGCGGTGCTCGACACCCCTCCCCTCCGCCGCCGTGTCTACCTTCCTTGAGGTGTTCTCCTTCCTTTTCTTTTCTTAAATACCTGTTTGATTTATTTCTCCCTTGGCAGATTTTAATTACCAGCCTGCTCTCATTCTCTGGAAAAGCCGCTGCCGTCAAGAGATCCATCATCGTAAAAAATCTGAGATGCAGGAGGAAAGTAGAATAAATGTTAACTGGTGATTGTTTGTGTGTGTGTGTGTTTGTGTGTGTGTGTGTGTGTGAGGCATGAGTAGGTGGTGAGCTAAAGGTTTGACTTGCCCAGTCGTATCCCACTCTAGGGATTTTGTTGCTCATCTCTGTTTGCTAGCCAAAGTAGCCAGTGTTGTCCGAAAACATTTTGTGGTCCTATGGCCATCATGGCAATACAGGCAGTCCTCAACTTATAACACTTCACTTAGTGACCATTCAAAGGTACAAATACCGCTGAATAAAGTTACTGCACTTCCCTGGTCACGTGATCAAAATTGAAAACCGATTCGTATTTATGACGGTTGCAATGTCATGTGATTCCCCTTGGTGAACCTTTGACCAGCCAAGTCAAGGGGGAAGCCAGATTCACTTAACAACCATGTTACTACCCTGTTTCCCCCAAAGTAAGACATCCCCTGATAATAAGCCCAATTGGGCTTTTGAACGCGTGGTAATAAGGCTGAGCGCTTATTTCAGAGTTCAAAAAAAAAATAAGACAGGGTCTTATTTTCGGGTAAACACGGTAACTTAACAGCTGCAGTGATTCACTTAAGAACTGCTGCAAGAAAGGTAGTAAGATGGGGCAAAGCTCACTTCACAAACGTCTCGCTTAGCAAGAGACATTTTGGGCTCAGTTGTGTGGTTGTAAGTCAAGGACTACCTGTGTGCCAAAGTGCAGGGAACGCTGTTACCTTCCCACTGAAGTGGTATCTATTTATCTACTTGCATTTACAGGCTTTCAAACTGCTAAGTGGGCCAGAGCTGAGGCCAGGAATGGGAGCTCACCCCATCGTGCGGCACTCAGGTCTCGAACCCCAAGAAGCTCAGCGTCTTTAACCACTGAGCCATTGTGCCCCTGGGTGGCTGGGTGGGGAGTATTTCTCTTGATAGTGGCATCAAAATGTGGTCTCCTCTAACTTTGCACTTTTGGAAATGCACAGGTCAGCCAGCCAGGTGTGTGTGTTGTGGGAGCTTTGGTTTCATCTTGATTTTTCTGACTGGGTTTAGCTAGTCTAGAGAAGAGAAAGACTGAGGGGCTCTGCCCCAAAGAAGTGGGGAGGTCAACCTCTTCACCAAAGCACCTGAAGGTAACAGATGGAGACTAATCAAGGAGAGAAGCAACCTAGGACAATTAACCAGTGAAACATCTTGCCTCCAGAAGTTGTGGGTGCTCCATCACTGGAGGTATTTAGGAAGAGACTGGGCAGCCATTGGTCTGAAGTGGTCTAGGGCTGTGATGGCGAACCTATGGCACGCGTGCCACAAGTGGCATGAGTAGCCATATCGTTGGGCACGCGAGCTCAGCTCCGGCACACATGTGCACGCCGGCCAGCTGATTTTCGGGTCTTCTGGGCCACCAGAAGTAGGGAAACAGGCAATTTCCTACCTCTGGAGGGCCTTGGTGTGGTGGTGGGGAAGGTCCATTTTTCTCTCTCCTCAGCCTCCAGAGCCTTTCTAGGAGTCTGGGGAGGGCAAAAACAGCCTTCGCACACCTCCGGAGGCCCTCCAGAGGCCGAAAATGGCCTGTTTGTGAACTTCCAGTCCCAACTTCTGGAAGCTTTGCTGGCTGGGGAATTTTGGGAGTTGAAGTCCTCTAGGCTTAAAGTTGCCAAGGTTGGAGACCCCTGGTCTAGGGTTGCTCTACCCCACAGCTGAATACTGCGTCCCTGTTTGGCTTAATAGCTGCCACACCAGCAAGATCGATGCTAGACTAAATGATACAATGAGGATCATAAGCGATTGCATAAAATCTACTCCTACTTGCTGGGTCCCCAACTTGAGCCACATTGCACCGCCAGCCCTACGCAGGCAGGAAGCCTTAAGTGAAGGAGCACAGCAAAATTATGAGAAGCCCACTTCTTCCTGTGTGCACGCTGATTTTCCTCATCTATCCATTGGCAGGCTCAAATCCGGGAAGCCCCCTCTGGCACTCACTCAACAGCTATCTAACAACTTTGACGTCACAGTGGAAAGCCTAATCAGCTGCTGAACGCCCAGAGACAGGCAGTTACGTAGATGACCCTACAGAAAAGGTGCCAGGTTTTGACTTTCCTCACCAGCATTGGTCAACTCTGAACAGGATCCGTACCCAACATGGTGTCTGCCAGACTCATTGTTTAAGTGGGCTCAGTCACAGTGTGACTGTGGTGCTCCTCGACAAAATATCCACCACATTGTGTCCAAATGTCCATCAAGAGCTTATACTGGCCCAATGTCTGATTTAGACCACTCTGCCCAATGAATGGCTGAATGGACTGGACATTAACATTTGAACCACTATAAATCCATGAATTTACCATTCAATCAATCAATCAATCAATCAATCAATCAATCTTAAGGAGAGAAGCAACCTGGAACTAAGGAGAAATTTCCTGACAATTGGAATAATTAACCAGTGGAACAGCTTGCCTTCAGAAGTTGTGAGTCCTCCATCACTGGAGGTTTTCAAGAAAAGTCTGGACAACCATTTGTCTGAAATGGTATAGGCAGTGGTGGGATTCAAGTAATTTAACAACCGGTTCTCTGCCCTAATGATTTCTTCCAACAACCACTTTGCCAAACTGCTCAGAAAGTTAACAACCGGTTCTCCCGAAGTGGTGAGAACTGGCTGAATCCCACCACTGGGTATAGGGCCTCCTGCTCGAGCCGGGGGTTGGATTAGATGACCTCCAAGGACCCTTCCAACTCTGTTATTCTGTTATTCTATGACTTCTTGGCAGACATCCCCACCATTTCAGGCCTCAAACTTGGATAGATAATCCATCATTCTTTTTCATCCTGGAGGCTGTGGGATTCCATAGGGGTTTGAACCCCAAATTCTTGCAAATCCATCTTTCCTCTTCTGCCTGCTTTCATTTGATCTGACAATAAGCTCAGCGGGGGAACCCTCTGGACTAGCAGAGACCGAAAAGATGAAAGAGAATCCCACATATTTTCCCCCTTGCTATGCTCCCCTTCCCCCTCCCTCAAACCCCATTTTCTTGGCACAGGAAGAGACAAGACCACAAACACATTTCTCTTCCCAAAGGCTGATTTTTTTTTTAAAAAAAAGATCGGACTGAGACCAAGAATCCTGATTAGCGTCATGTTTAATCTCTCTGTCCTTGACTCTATTCTACCGCAGCATTGAGTGGTAAGGAGCCAAAGGACTCTGTTTCTACCAAAGATTAAGGAGTGGTCTTGCTTGGCACCAGGTGAGTTGTCTTCTGAGGTCTTTCCTGCTTCTTCATTTGAGATGCTTTCCTTGCCTGGAGCAGGAGTAGCAATAGGGTCCTCCTGCAATTGGCCCTCATCCTTTAAATGAGTCACAGAATCACAGAACCACAGAACTACAAAGCCATAGAATCATAGAATGATAAAATCAGAGAATCAGAGAATCATGAAGTCAGAGAATTACAGAATCAAAGAATAACAGAATCACAGAACCATAGAATCATGGCATCAGAGGATCACATAATCACATAATCTTAGAATCACAGAATCACAGAATCTTAGAATCACAGAATCACAGAATCACAGAATCACAGAATCACAGAATCACAGAATCACAGAATTATAGAATTATAGAATTATAGAACCATAGAACCATAGAATCATGGAATCAGAGGATCACAGAATCACAGAATCAGAGAATGATAGAATCAGAGAATCATGGAATTATGGAATCACAGAATCTTAGAATCACAGAATATTAGAATCATGGGATCAGAGGAGCAAAGGATCAGAGAATCAGAGAATGATAGAATCAGAGAATCACGGAATCACACAATCACAGAATCTTAGACTAATAGAATCTTAGAATCACAGATTCCTGGAATCACACAATTTTAGAATCCTAGAATCATAGACCCATATCACCTAGAACCATAGAATCATGGAATAAGAGAATCCTAGGGCTGGAAGGGACCTTGGAGGTCTTCTAGTTCAACCTCCTGCTCAGGGTTGAGACCCTATACCATCCAGGACAAATGTCCAATCTTTTTTTTTTAAACCTCTAGCGATGGATCACTCACAACTCCAGGAAGCAAGCCATTCCATTGATTAATCAGAATGATTAATCAGCCTCTCAAGGACTGGAAGACTGCTATCATGTCATCCCTATTCCTTCTCTTTGTTAGGCTAGACTTACCTAGTTCCCTTGATTTTTTATCATACGGCTTAGCCCCCAATTTCCTAATCATCTTTGTTGCTCTTCTCTGCACTCTTTTTAAGCATCTTTTTTGAATCATGGTGATCAGAATTGGTCTCATCATTCCAATGTGGTTGTATCAGTGCTAATCAGATAATGAAACATCTGCAAGAAAATAATCCAAAAGCACCAAGAAATCTTACAGTTCGACCCTGAGCTACGTATATTTTCTATTAGAAACAAGTTATTTGCAATGAGATGGGGGAAAAAATTAAAGACATTTCCAGAGATGGTAAGTACTTCTCAACAAATTAAGCTTTTACAATGACAGTTATCTGTGTCATCAGTTAGAGAAATGGAAATAAAAATGAGCTATTGAGTTTGCCAACATACCAGAGAAATGGTTGGCATATAAATTACAAAAATAAAAGAAAATGATATTGAAATTATAAGAGGGAAATACTGTATTAACAGATAGTGTTGCCATACAGAAAGCATTTTATTAATACTATTCCATCTGGTAAGAAGGAGGTGATATCTTTTTAGAGAAAATAGATAAATATCTAAAGAAACCAAATTTAGTGCAAATTACACAGGAACGGAAAGAGATTACGGATGGACCTATAACAAGGAGGAAAGTTACTGGAGCTATAAAAAAGAATAAACCAGGAAAAGTGTCTGGACCAGACGGATTATCAGATTCTCATGATAAAAGTTTACAGGATGCACTTCTACAACCTGGACAAAAGATGATGAACTACAGGGAGGAAAGATGCCAGAGCTCTAGTGGTTAAGGCACCAGGGCAGAAACTAGAAGATTCTGAGTTCTAGTTCTGCCTGAGCTGAGTCAGGAAAGCCAGCTGGGTAACTCTGGGACAATCACCAGGAGATGGTGAGTTCTAGTCCTGCCTTAGGCATGAGAGCACTTTCCCTCCCTCCCTCCCTTTTCCTTCCTTCCTTCCTTCCTTCCTTCCTTCCTTCCTTCCTTCCTTCCTTCCTTCCCTCCCTCCCTCCGTCCATCCCTTCCTTCCTTCCTTCCTTCCTTCCTTCCTTCCTTCCTTCCTTCCTTCCCTCCCTCCCTCCGTCCATCCCATCCTTCCTTCCTTCCTTCACATGGTCCCACCCTCCTATCATCTTCCTTCCTTCCTTTTTAGTTTGTATTAATTTTACTCTTATTTTTCAAACTTTCAATCTCTATATATAAAAATGAAATACCACTCATGCATCATCACAAAATCTCCAGAACCGTAAAGCCTACAAACTTGAAATTTGCCAAGTATGTTCCTCTTGGCTTCTAGGTGCTCACTAAGAAAGGATTTTTTGAAATTACCATCAGAGCATTAGTATTTCCTATATTATTATTAACATGCTCCGATCAGTGATGGATTGCCCCCAGTTTGGTCCGGTTCTATAGAACCAGTAGTAAAACCAGCTGGAGGCTCCACCCACCCACCAAGACATTATCATGGGTGATCTGTGCATGCGCAGAAGCGCGCTCCCATTGTGAACCAGTAGTAAAGGTAAGTAGAACCCACCCCTGCCTCTGATGTTAAGGAGTTCTATTCCTCCTCCCCACCTGAAAAGAAATCTGTTCCAAATACAAAACACAAGCAGAAGAGAGGAGTTTCAGTTTTACTTTCACAGCAGCAAGCAGGGGATAGGATAGGGAGGCTTCTGTGGGGCAAGGCTGAGGGAGAGAATGGGATAGGATAGGGAGGCTTCTGTATGGCAAGGCTGAGGGAGAGAAGGGGATAGGAGAGGATCTATGGGGCCAGCCTGAGGGAGAGAAGGGGAGAGGAGATGTTTTTGTGGGGCAAAGCTGAGAGAGAGAAGGGGAGAGGAGAGGCCGATTGTAACTACTCATTAATTTTCAAGCTGTGTCAATTTATCAAGCCCGATCACACAGTTTCATAGCACAGCATGGGTATTCAGCTAGTAAAAATTTATTTTATAAAAGCAAACAAAGAATTTGTGACAGCACCTTGGAATTACAGTAATGAATTTTGACCAGGCACTTAGGAGAATGAAAAGAAAGTCAAGGCATCTCAAACTGATGGATCAGCTGCAAGTTCAGGCAACTTCAAAGGGTTACCCTAAATCAGTGGAGAAGAACAATTGAGGAGTGGAGATTATCCAAGATGATTCCACAGATCTTCTACTGCGAAAGACAAGATGTCTTGAATATCTATTGCTAGTGGATAAATTGTAGAATAACAGAGCTGAAGGGACCTTGGAAGTCTTCTTATCCAACCCTCTGCCCAAAGCTGGAGTCCTCATTCCATTCCAAACAAATAGTTGTCCACTCTTTTCTTGAAGACCTCTAGTGATGGACCAGCTACAACAGGGGTGGGTTCTACTTACTTTTACTACCGGTTCGCAGCGGAATTGCACGCATGCTTGCTTCGCTCACGCACGCGCCTTGCTTCTGCGCATGCGCAGATCGCTCCTGGTGACATCACAGTCAGTGGGCGGAGCCTCCTGCTGGTTTTACTACCGGTTCTATAGAACCGGTCTGAACCGGGGGCAATCCACCACTGAGCTACAACTTCTGAAGGCAATCATTCTGTCAGGAAATTTCTCCTTATTTCCTTTATCTCCCTCTGAGGAGCTTCCATCTGTTGCTTCTTGTCCTGCTCTCAGCTGCTTCGGAGAATAAGTCTACCCCGTCTTCTCTGTAACAAGCCCTCAAATATTGGAAGACTACTCTCATGTCCCCCTTAAGCCTTCTCTTCATTAGGCTAGCTAGCCATTCCTGGTTCCCTTAGCTGTTCATTGTATGATTAGCCCCCAGGCTTCTTATCATCTTCCATCCTCCTCATTTTTGGGGACTTCCTAAAATACTGGTCGATGGGGCAAGAGTCTGGAGGAAGGCTCTTCTGCCTAATTCAGCAACGTTTCTTTGATGCTTGGAGAAATGGAAATTTGCTGACAAAAATCTCATGTACTTTTTCTCCCTCTCCTAAATCTTCCTTGGTGCTTGTTCTCTTGGTGGAGAACTGAGGTCATGGAGATGTTATGTTATGTTATGTTATGTTATGTTATGTTATGCTATGCTATGCTATGCTATGCTATGCTATGCTATGCTATGCTATGCTATGTTTATTGGACTTCTATACCGAAGGACTCCCAAAGGACTCAGGGAGGTGTACAGCCA
This sequence comes from Ptyas mucosa, assembly GCA_012654045.1. NCBI lineage: Eukaryota > Metazoa > Chordata > Lepidosauria > Squamata > Colubridae > Ptyas > Ptyas mucosa. Next base: position 147,920 of record WNWU01000099.1, read on the forward strand.
TATTAAAACACATATAAATTTACAAAATTTAAAAACAATTTAAAATCGAATATATAAAAAATTTAGCCCACAGATTAAAAACTAACATACACCCATTATAAAATTCATATTAGGCCAGCCCGGCTTGTTGGAACAGAAGGATCTTCAGGGTGCGGCAAAAGGTACGCAGGTCGGGGATCGTACGAACCTCTAGGGCAGTGATGGCTAACCTTTTTGCCATCGCGTGCCAAAAGTGGGGGGAGCGTGGTGGGGTCACACGCACGCGTGCCCACATCCATAATTCTATGCACCCTGCTCCCATGCTGCCCCCCACTTTTGGCACGTGATGGCATGGTGGGCCCAGTAGGCTCGTTTTTCGCTCTCCCCAAGCTCCAGAGCCTTTCTAGGAGCCCGGGGAGGGCAAAAACGGCCTTCCCTACCACACCCAGAAGCCCTCTGGAGGCTGGAAACAGTGTGTTTCCTGACTTCTGGTGGGTCCAGGAGGTTCGAAAATCAGCTGACCAGCACACACATGCATGCCAGAGCTGAGCTCGCGTGCCCACCGAGGTGGCTCCACGTGCCACCTGTGGCACCCGTGCCATAGGTTCGCCATCACGGCTCTAGGGGCAGCTCTTTCCAGAGGGCTGGTGTCCCCACAGAGAAGGCTCTCCCCCTGGGTGCCGCCAGTCGGCATTGTTTGGCCGACGGCACCCTGAGGAGCCCCTCTCTGTGGGAGCGTATTGGCCGGTGGGAGGCTATTGGTGGCAGAAGGCGGTCTCGTATATACCCCGGTCCTAAGCCTAAGATGTTGACTTTTCAGCAGCTGATTCCAAAGTCCGGTGAAGATAAGTGAAGATGATGATAACGATGATGATCATGATGATGGTGTTATCTATTCAGTCATGTCCAACTCGTGGTGATTTCATGGGCTAGGTCTCCCCATGTCTTCTGATCCTCCACTGCTTCTTTGAGTTGTTCTATGCTCTGGTTGGTGTCAGCTTTGATGGGGTCCATCCATTGTGTCCTTTGGCAGCCTGGTTTCCTTTTACCACTAAGTCTTCCCAGCACAATTGCTTTCTCCAGAGAATTTCCCTGCATTACACGGCCACAATAAGCGAGATGCAGTTTTGTGAATTTGTCTCCCAATGAGCTATCTGGTGTTATGCACTCCAGGACTTGTGTGTTGGTCACCTTTGCTGTCCAATATACACGCAGGCGCCTTCTCCAGCCCCACAGCTCAAACGAGTCGATTTTCTTCCTGTCTTGCTTTTTTTAAGGTCCAACTTTCACAACTAGAGGTAGCTCCGGGGAAGATGCCAGCTCCAGGAAACATTCGGTTGCCATGATGTCCTTGCTTTTCCATACTCAGCTCATGTTTCTCATTGCCGGGTGCAAATGGACATTAGACTTGGAATAACTTTATTGTCACTTTGAATGTACACTTGACCTCCGATCGTTTAGCTTGGAGGCTAAAGACGCAGCATGGCCTTCTCCAATTCAAAGAGACACTTGTTCGGCAGGCTGAGGCAAAGAGGCAGTCCCAGAACCAGTGAAATCTGGGGGCTGGGCAGGGGACGGAATGGATCTGCCCTCAGTGTGGAAGGGATGGCCACTCACCAGATGCTGTTTTAGGACCTCTTTCCAGAGCACGATACCATAGTCTCTTGAGACTGAAGGATGCCAATGAATGATAGAATGTACACTAATTGGCATACATGAAAATGAAATTTCATTGACTACAGGTCTCAAAGGGTCACCACCTCTAATATACACTACATAAAACATGACAAAATAAATAAATAAATAAATAAATAAATACAAAGTTATGCATATAACCACCTATATTCTATGACACAGAGAAACAATGCAGTCTACTTTGGATGTATTCACATACATGGTGAGAAAAACGAATCTTGCAAGTTTACCAGACGGATGGCCTAGGGAACAAAGCTGTTACAGAATCTACTAATCCTGCTAGAAATACTTTGAAACCCACTCCCAGAGGGGAGCAACAGAAACAGACCGTAAAGTGGGTGCGTGGGGTCTCTAACAATGCTTCAAGTTCTCAGTACATAGCACTTATGAGCAGCCTCCTGAATAATGGGAAGTGAGCTTCCTATAATCTTCTCCACTGTCCTCACCACTCTCTGTAGGGACTTTCTATCTGAGGCACTGCAGCCACCAAACCAAACAGGGATGTGGTTTGTTAAAACCAGTGATGGGATCCTCCCGATTTAACAACCGGTTCGGTGATCGCGCAATTTACTAGACTAGCCATGCCCAGTTTTAGCAACCGTTCATCATATGTTTATAGCATGCCAAAACAACTAGACACAAGGGCAGTTTTTTCCCCCATGCCAACACTCTGCTGAACACCTAATTCCCACAACACTGTCTTAGACTCTGGAATGTCAAACCATATAGTAGGTCTGTATTACCTATTATTCTTGTCACCTTTCCTATTACCTATTTCCTTTAGCACCTTATGACTATCACTTTGTTGTTTGTATCTCATGATTTGTGTTGATTGCTTTTATTTAGTATTCTATACATCATTTACAACTGAGTGTTGTATCTTAGATTTATGATGACTGTATTTTATGATTATGATCATGATTTATCACATGTTGCTTGTATGTACACTGAGAGCTTATGCACTGGAGTCAAATTCCTTGTGTGTCCAATCATACTTGGCCAATAAAGAATTCTATCCATCCTATCTATCTCATCCTATCCATCTTCTATGCTATCCCTCTTTTCTCTTCTCTTCTCTTCTCTTCTCTTCTCTTCTCTTCTCTTCTCTTCTCTTCTCTTCTCTTCTCTTCTCTAATTCTCTTCTCTTCTCTTCTCTTCCCCTTCCCCTTCCCCCTTCCCCCTCCCCCCTCCTCCCCTTCCCCTCCTCCTCCCTTCCTCCTCTCCTCTCCTCTCCTCTCCTCTCCTCTCCTCTTCTTTGCCACTGCATACTCAGGTGTGCAATGACATCTATTCTGGATGGGTTTTTCACAGGAGTTTCATTAGTCTCCGTGTTTAATTTCCCCTTCCGCTGATCGATCTCCTGGGTTATTCTTTCAGGCAAAGAGAACTTGGGAGGCTGACGAAATAGATGTCTTTGTGAAAAGAGAGACGGGTTTCCTGCCCACCAGCCTTCCTGGCTTCCAAACCGTTTGGGCCATGATCAAGTTCTGGAGTTTTGATTCCCCTTCTGTGGGGCATTTTTTTATTGGCGCATTCATTTTCTTCGGTTTAATTGCATCGTCCGACCAATATTGGAAAATTGGCTGGAGGCTAACGAGAGTGAAACTGTTTTTATTTGGTTTGGTTGTAAAACTGATGTTTCCAGTATTAACGGTGGAGCTGTATCTATTTATGGAGGGCTATAAATGTTGATGGAGGGACTTCACAGCCTTGTTAAGCATTTCGTGTGTGATTGGGGGAACCCCCAGTGGGTGTATGTGGGTGTGGGCCACCTCCTCTCACCCCCAAGGACACAAAGGAGGGAGATTTTATTTCCCATAAGAGCAAAAATCTAGGATGGCCGTGGGAAATTTCAGTTTTCATCAATATTACCGAATATCGTAGTCCTTGACTTACAACCGCAATTGAGCCCAAAATGGATGTTTATTTATTTATTTTATTATTTATTTTATTATTCACATTTCTATGCCCCCCACTCTCCGAGGACTCTGGGCGGCTTACACCAAAGACAGTATACTAAATAGCATATTGCCCCCAACAATCTGGGCCCTCATTTTACCCACCTCGGAAGGATGGAAGGCTGAGTCAACCTTGAGCCGGTGAGATTTGATCCGCTGATCTGCTGAACTAGCAGTCAGCTGAAGTAGCTGCAGTACTGCACCGTAACCACTGCGCCACCTCAGCTCCACCTTGGCTCGTTGCTAAGTGAGACAGACGTAAAAGTGAGTTTTGCTCTGTTTTACAACCCTTCTTGCCACAGTTGTTCAGTGAATCATTCCAGTTGTAAAGTTAGCAACACGGTTGTTAAATGAATCTGGCTTCCGCATTGATTTTGATTGTCGGAAGGTCACAGAAGGGGATTGCGTGACCCTGGGACGTTGCAACCGTCATAAATATGAACCATGTTAATACATGCCGGTTGCATGTATTGTTAATGTGAAGACCTGCCAAGCATCCAAATTTTGATCAACGTGGCCATGGGGATGCTGCAACGGTCGTAAGTGTGAAAATCGGTTGTAAGTTGCTTTTTTCAGTGCCATTGTAACTTCAAATGGTCACTAAACAAATCAGGTCAAGGACCAAAGGTAGAAATACAGATTAGGCGAAACCTGGCTCAAAAACAGTAACCGTGAGAGGGACCTTGGAGTCCCAGTGGACGATCCCTTAAACCTGAGCCAACCGTGTGCAGCAGCAGTCAAAAAAGCTAATACAATCCTTAGTTGTATAGACAGAGGCGTAGAATCAAAATCACATGAAGTCTTAGTACCGTTTTGTAAAGCCTTAGTAAGGCCACACCCGGAATACTGAATCCAATTTTGGACACCACATTAGAAAAAAGATGTTGAGACTTTGGAAAAAGTGCAGAGAAGAGCAACTAAGGGGATTAAAGGCCCGGAGACTAAAACCAGAGGTGGATTTCAGCAGGTTCTGACCAGTTCTGGAGAACCGGTAGTAAAAATTCTGACTGGCCCCGCCCCCCATCTATTCTCTGCCTCCTGAGTCCCAGCTGATGGGGAGGAAATGGGGATTTTGCAGTATCCTTCCTCTGTAGTGGGGTGAGAATGGAGATTTTACAGTATCCTTCTCCTGCCGTGCCCACCAAGCCACACCCACAGAACTGGTAGTAAAAAACTTTGAAACCCACCACTGACTAAAACGTATGAAGAACGGTTGCAGGAGTTGGATTTGGCCAATCTAGAGAAAAGAACAAGGGGGGACATGATAGCAGTATTTTTTTTTAATTTTATTTATATGCCGCCCTTCTCTGGAGACTCAGGGCGGCTTACAATGCGTTAAACAATAGCCTTCATACTTTTGTATACTTATACAAAGTCAGCTTATTGCCCCCACAATCTGGGTCCTCATTTTACCCACCTTAGAAAGGATGGAAGGCTGAGTCAACCTTGAGCCTGGTGAGATTCGAACTTACCGTAATTGCAGACAGCTGGATGTTAAATGCTGCCTTTAGTAGGAGGCATTAGCCTGCTACGCCACTCAGGCTTCCAGTATTTAAGGGACTGCCACAAAAAAGGATGGGGGGCACTTATTTACCAAAACACCTTCTGGATAAGAAACAATGGATGGAAACTTAATCAAGGAGAGAAGCAACCTGGAATTAAGGAGAAACTTCCCAACAGTGAAGACAATTAACCAGTGGAACAACTTGCCTCCAGAAATTGGGTGCTTCATCACTGGAGGTTTTTATTAAGAGGCTGGATACCCATGTGTCTCAAATTGTAGAGAGTCTCCTGGCTGAGCAGCGGGCTGGACTAGAAGATCTCCAGGTTCCCTTCCAGCTCTATTCTGATTGATCGACTTACCTGTATGATGGAAGACACTGATTTGATAGTGGAATTCGTGGAAACATGAATAATCTGGCTGGGATGCATTTAGCTGAGTGCAGGAAGAACAGAAGAAAAAAAAAAGCCCAAATATGTACAAAAATATCTTGCAAAAATCTCACACAAAAATACTACATTGCCCACCCCCCGTTAATTAAGATGCAAGAGTTTCCCTGCCCCTATAAAATGAGGTGTTCACAGGTACTACTGACTGCCCTTTAGTAGGCCAGATCCTGAAGATGAAACTCAAATCCTTTGGCCACCTAATGAGAAGGAAGGAAGGACTCCCTGGAGAAGAGCCTAATGCTGGGAAACATTGAGGGCAAAAGAAGAAGAAGGGGACAGCAGAGAAAGAGGTGGCTGGATGGAGTCACTGAAGCAGTCGGCGTGAGCTTAAATGGTGTAGGAAGAAATCTCCTTCTGGGTTCAGCTCCAAGTGGGGAAAAAGACACCAGAAACATGGAGACTGCTTGGAAAGATGGCTTAATGGTGGACAGGATCACATGGCTTGAGTTCCTGGGCAGAAAAGGGGGCGAGATACAGCGAGTCCCCAGGTTTTATGCCCTCTCTGGCTTTGAACTTCCTGGGGCCCAGAAAGAGTATCCTGATTGGTTGTCAGACTCCCAGGAGGTGGGGGTCTTAGCTAGCCTTGCTGGCTGATGTAATCTTCCCAGGTGCCATGTGGTGAGTTTCTGTCCTAGATGGGTCCCATTGTGTTAGTTTCTGTTGCTATTGTGTTGCAGATGGGTCCTATCGTCAAAGATTGAGTTTCTGCCTCTGGCCCATTAACAAAGGGTGGGGGGGGGGCAGGAAGGTGGGAGCTGCTTTGTCTTTAAAACATGTTTCTCCATTTCTCATCCAGGGAAACATAATATTCTGCCTTTTTAATATTTCCTAAAATATATCATTCTTCCAGGAAAGGGGTGGGTGCTAACTTTCAACAATGGTCTCTGGGAGATGGTAGAGGACAGGAAGGCCTGGAGGAACGTTGTCCAAGGGGGTCGCGATGGGTCGGACATGACTTCGGAACTAACAACAACAAACAACAACGTACTACAGACTTGATCTTAGCCAAAAGACATCTATATGTTTGTGTGAATCTAAGCAGGAGTATAGAAGCTTAGCAGGAGCCAAAGTCCAAAAGGAGAGCATCAGGACAAAAATAAATTGAATTAATAAAATTAATTGCCTGTGAAATAAGATACTTTTAGAAAATTAATTAATCTCTAGGTTCATATTCCAGCCATTCTGCCTCCCACGCACGGAGCACCCTCACACTTGGAAGCCCCCCAGTGAACACACAACACCCCCTCTTGGGAGCAGAAGCAGCCGAAGGTGGAAAAAGAAATAAGCTGTGTGTGTGTGTGTGGGAGAGAGAGAGAGAGCAGGAAGAGGAAGGGAGTGGAAGAAGAGTAAAGGCACCCGGAAAGGGAGAGAGGAAGAGGCAAATTGGGGAAGGAAAGAGAAAAGAAGAGAAGAGAAAAGGAAAGGAGAAGGAAAGAAAGGAAGAAAGGAAAGGAAAAGAAAGTGAAAGGAAAAGAGAAGGAAAGGAAAAAAACTAAATGAGAAGAGAAAGGAAACGAGAAAGAGAAAAAAAGAAAGGAAAGGAAAGGAAAGGAAAGGAAAGGAAAGGAAAGGAAAGGAAAGGAAAGGAAAGGAAAGGAAAGGAAAGGAAAGGAAAAAAGGAATTGAAAGAAAATGAAAGTGAAAGTGAAAGGAAAAGAGAAAAAGAAGGGGAGGGAAGAGAAGAGAAGAGGAGGAAGGAGGGAAGGAAGGGAGGGAAGAGAAGGGAAGGATCTGAGCTTACAAAAAGAGTTACAAACCCCCATTTCTCCATTTCTTCCAAGCCACGCTCAGTTTCCCCTTTGCTAATTCTGATTTATACTGTTTGCATTTCGCCTGGATGCTTTATTCTCTCAACTTACATTGGAAGCATCGTTCTGGAGGAGCTAATTAATTCACTACTAGCCAGCGATTATTAAATTCCCCCCAATAAATCATGTCAAGATTTCAGATGTCACTGCTGGCATTAACCCGTTATTCAGCTGGCTTTTGAGATCTGCTCGGTGTCAGCTTTGTCCACCTCCCTCGAGATGCCCAACAGCCAAGGTCCAGGGTCCAGGACCACCTGGGCATCCGTGGTTGGCTTGAATTCCAGGCTTGGTTGGGTAGCCAATGCGATAACGGCTGGAACTACAACTCACCGCCTCCTGGTGATTGGCCCAAAGTCACCGAACCGGCTTTCGTGCCTAAAGTGGGACTAGAACTCACCATCTCCTGGTGATTGGCCCAAAGTCACCGAACTGGCTTTTGTGTCTAAGGCACCTACTTTCTAGCTTGGTGCCTTAACCAGTAGGTTTTTAATATTTAAAAGATTCATTTGTGGCTTTGTGATTTTTATAGATTTATATTCTGGTTTTTCTCAGATTGGCTGCCATGGAGATTATTCATCATTTTATTCCTCCCACAACCTTGCAAGGTAGGTTGGGCTGAAGGAGAGCATAATCCAAAGTCACCCATTTCATAGACTCATAGACTGGAAGGGACCTTGGAGGTCTTCTAGTCCAACCCCTGTTGAAGGCAAGAGTCCTTATATCATCCTGGACAAATGGTTGCCCGATCTCTTCTTGAAAGCCTCCAGTGATGGAGCAGCCACAGCTTCTGGAGGCAACTTCTGTTCCATTGATTAATCTGCATGTCTGTCTGTCCATCCGTCTGTCCATCTGTCCATCCATCTGTCCATCCATCCCTCCTTCCACCCACCCACCCACCCACCCACCCTCCCATCCTCTATCTTGTCTATCTGTCTATCATATGCATCTTATCTGTCTCGTAGACTCCTAGGGCTGGAAGGGACTTCACCAGGTCAGGAATCTTTATACCATTCTGGACAAACGGGTGTCCAATCTCTTCTTGAAAACCTCCCGTGATGGAGCAAACACAACTTTGGAAGGCAAACTGTTCCAGTGATTAATTGTCCTCCCTGTCAGGAAATCCCTCCTTCGTTCCAGGCTGGGTCTCCCTCTGAGGAGCTTCCATCCATTGGTTCTTCTCCTGCCTTGGAGAAGAGCTCTTGGCAAACAGAAGCCCCCTCTCTCCCCCCCCCTCCCCGGTCTTCTCTGTGACTGCCCTTCAGGCGAGGGTGAAATCCACATGGCCCTCCCCCCCCTTACATTCCCCAGAAGGTGAGAAAATTCCAGGTAAAGTTGCCAGGTGTCCACTATTTGAGCGGACAGTCCGCTTTTTTCACATTATATTCACTATTTTTTTTCACAAAATAGTGGACATTTTTTTAATTCGAAAGCTTTATGATGAAATGGTACGTAATCTAAAGCTGCACATGAGGATAGGAGAATCGCGTTTTGTCTTTTTTTTTCATAAGTTAGAATGAGACAAAGATCGAATATCCATTGAACTCGATTCTCCGAAAAAATTATTAATCATACTCAATTGTTTCACAAGACATTTAATAAAAGTATATAAAATTGTTTCAATCTAATTGATTGCAATAATCCTCCAACTTTAGAAGAAATGACGAACATCTGGTTATTATCACCATGGCGAGAAGAACTTCCACCCAACACTCTCTTCGATGAAATTTCTGCCTTAGAAGAAGTTTATGTTCATCTGCAGGGCGATTCATCCCTTGATAAGTGGACGTCCTTTTTCAAGAAAGAGCCAGCTCCGAGTTTACTGAAACTGTTCCCATATTGTGCATCCATTCCGGTATCAAATGCAAACGTTGAACGAATTCTCAGCGTCATGGGAAATTTGTGGACTGACGAACGTAACCGACTGCTTGTACCGTCAGTTCGAAGTGAATTTTGTATATTTTTTTAATATTTCTCAACGTTGTACTGAAATTAAAGACTTATTCCTTAAACACAAAGAATTGATCAAAGCTGCGCAGTCAAATAAAAAATACACATGACAGCAAAGGAAAATGTAATTTAATATTTTACATATTATTATAATATATTTGATGTTTTGAATGTTAAATAAAGTTTTGACGTGATTATTTTAATACGTGTTAAAATGTTTGTAAGAAAATATATAATTTAATTGTAATTTTTTTAAAAAAAATTTATTACTTAAACACCCCCCCTCACCCCCTGCTTGTCCGCTATTTTTTGGAAGCAGACCTGACGAACCTACCGACCGGTTCTGTGGGCGTAGCTTGATAGGGGGATGTCCTGTGACTGAGTGGGTGTGGCCAACTCGATGTCACTCACAGCCACGCCCACTCAGTCACAAGACCCCCTCCCATCAAGCCACTCCCACAGAACCGGTAGGGAAAAATTTTTAAATTTCTATTCTGCCGGCGTGTCCTTACCTTTCTCCCATGGCGCCGCCCACCCATCCCATTCCCCGGAATCAGGGAATGCACCATTCCCCGACTCCGGCCTTGCCGCGAAGCCGCTGCCTGCTGACCCTTCGCCACACAGTTCTGCCCGTCCCATTCCCCGGAGTTAGGGAATGCACCATTCTCTGACTCCTACTGCTCACCTTTCTCCCGCGGCTGGCTGTCAGGGAAGGCAAGTGCCCGAAAGATACCGGAGTCGCTCACTCTCCTTCTTGAATGAGCTGCTCTGGTCCATGGGTTGGCTGCGCAAGTGCACATCCAACCTGCCGCTGAATTAAATAAACGGTGTGCGCTTGCACAGCCGGCGCATGGACCAGAGCAGCTCATTCAAGAAGGAGAGTGAGCGACTCCAGTAACTTTCGGGCACTTGCCTTCCCTGACAGCCAGCTGCGGGAGAAAGGTGAGCAGTAGGATACACCGCGTGGCGAAGGGCGAGCAGGCAGCGGCTCCACGGCAAGGCCGGAGTCGGGGAATGGTGCATTCCCTGACTCCGGGGAATGGGGCGGGTGGGCGGAGCCTCCAGCTGCCATTGCTACCGGTTCTCCGAACCACCGGCCATCATCGCTACCTACTCGCCCGAGCCGGTCCAAACCGGGAGCATTTCATCCCTGCCTTCAGGTATTGGAAAAAGCTGTGATGACTTCCTATTTTTAACTCCATTTTTTCCCCAAGGTCTGCCAGGAGCAGCCTCTCTTTGCAACGGATGCAGCGACAGTAAACAGAGGGACAATGCTAACTGGGGGTGAAATGCTCCCGGTTCAGACCGGTTCGGTTGAACTGGTAGCGATGGCTAGAGATAGAGAAGCGGTAGAGAACTGGTAGTGATGGCTTTTAAACCGGTTTTAACCAGGAAGTAACCTGTTTTTTACTCTCTGCGCATGCGCAGAGAGTCCAAGCACGCATGTAAGCGTCCATGTGCACTTCCGAACCGATTGGGAACATAAGTAGATTTCACCCCTGATGCTTAACCGTTGGTGTCATGAACAGAGGCAATGAGAAGTGCCAAGTGGGTGGGCGGAAAACCTACCCACCCCAGCTCCTTTCCTTTCCAGCAGTTAGATTCCTCCCATCCTATGCAGGCCTCTCTTCTTCTCCTTGACTTTGGAGAGACTCCAGAGCTGTTTGGGGGAGTCCTTCTGAATCTCCTGGCCACAGCAACTCAGGGCTCTTAGTAGAGACCACCACGGGGGCTCTGTTGATAGCGCAGATGCTGTTTAAGAGATAAGCTGAGGGAATTGAGGCAGGGTTTTTGCAAAAGGGTTCTTTGCAAATAGAAGACACTTTGGGTATTGCCTGAGATTTACTGGGAGGGAGGGAAGGAAGGTGTTCTGTCCCTGTCCCCCACACGCACAAACCCACAGTCATTCGAGGGTTAAATAATTTACTGAATCCAAAATCTCACCCGCACAGTGTCAGTCTTGTTGAAGCATCAAAAGCAGCACTTTTTGGAATAACTTTGTCCATCACAGAATCTAAATGGCCACACCCCTCCTTTATATAGCCTGTGGGGTGTGGTCCAGTGACTCAGCTTAATCCCTGGCACGCCTCCTCTTCTGCTGTGATTGTTTCGCAAGCTGACGCTGACATGGGTCCAGCCACAACTTGTCTCCCTCATCACTCTCCGACCGATCGGAGACACCTGGCTCCTGGCCAATCTCCTCTCCTTCGGCCGACACCTGAGGAATTGTCAGAGAGGAGGGGCCGGGGGAGGGAGGCCTGGCCGGCTCCTCTCCTTCATGTTCGGAGCTTTCTTCCTCCAATACGATGGGCTCGGGGGTTGGAGCCACAAC
>WNWU01000099.1:194677-208443 GCA_012654045.1 Ptyas mucosa
TAGAATAGAATAGAATAGAATAGAATAGAATAGAATAGAATAGAATAGAATAGAATAGAATAGAATAGAATAGAATAGAATAGAATAGAATAGAATAGAACAGAATAGAACAGAATAGAATAGAATTTTTTATTGGCCAACTGTGAACAAGGAATTTGTCTTGGGTGCCTACGCTCTCAGTGTACATAAAAAGAAAAGATACATTCATCAAGAATCAGAAGGTACAACACTTAATGATAGTCATAGGTTACAAATAAGCAATAATATCAATATAAATCGTAAGAATACAAGCAACAAAGTTACAGTCATACAGTCGTAAGTGGAAGGAGATGGGTGGTGGGAAGAATATTAAATTACCGGAATATTAAAGCACATGTTCTTGCACAGGAACAGGAAGCTCAAATACAAAGCCCAACAGAAGGTATAAAAACCCACCCACTCTCCACTCCGTTTGGTCAGCTGCCCAGAGTCGCATGTGGTTCTGCTTCATCATTAAACCTCTCTTTCCAATCGGCCTCCATGTTGCTTCCAGTGTTTTTTTCCCCCGCTTGGAACTGGACCAGGGGCAGGTTGCCCCCCGGTTTGGATCGGTTCGCAAGAACCGGTAGTAAAACTGGCAGGAGGCTCCGCCCACCGACCCCGATGTCATCAGGAAGCTTCTGTGCACGTATGTGCGAGCAAAGCAAGAGTGTGCATGCGGCCCCGTTGCAAACCAGTAGTAAAGATAAGTAGAACCCACCCCTGAATTGGAGCTGGATATTTCTTCCAACACAACTAAGGATTTTTTTGGCTGCTGCCGCACACGTCTGGCTCCTGTTTAACGGATTACCCACTCGGACTCCAAGGTCTCCTTCGCGGAGCCTGGTTTCGCCTAATCTGGATTGTCCCTTTGGTTTTTCCCCCTGAAGAAGCTTGAGGAAACGAAATGATTTTTTTCCCCCTGCCTTCCCTGCAGCTTGTGAATCCTATCATTTGAATGACAATGGCTCCCTCTCTTCTCATTCCCCGGGCGGTGACAAAAACTCCAGTTCTTTAAAATGTGCAAATCAAATTCTAACTGCTGAGCCTTTCCCTTTGTTCCTGGGAGCCTTTGAGCCTGCTGATCTTGTGAGACCCTTCAAAGATATATATATATATATATCTGCTCGGAGAATTTCATCAGTGACTGGGGCAGAGGTTGCATATAAATTAAGTTTCGTGGCCGGAGGGGAAGGAGGTGTGGCTCGGGGCTGCGTCATTTGGTGAAATCCAATTTTTTTTACTACCGGGTCTGTGGGTGGGGCTTGGTGGGCGGGGCTTGGTGGGCGGGTCAGGGGGAGGATACTGCAAAATCCCCAATCCCTCCCCACGCCTGGGAAAAGGATATTGCAAAATCTCCATTCCCACCCCACTCTGGGGCCAGCTAGAGCTGGTATTTGCCGGTTCTCCGAACTACTCAAAATTTCCGCTACCAGTTCGCCAGAACCTTCAGAACCTGCTGGATTTCACTCCTGGTCTGCATGTTTCCAGCAAGGAGGATACGGAGATGGCATAGGAGCAGGGCTGGTATTCATTTATTTTCCCTACCACTTTGCAAATGTGAGCGTCCCATCCACGCATGCACCCCGCCTTCCACGCATGTGTTTTGCTGGCACACACGCCTTCCGGGAATGCATCCGTCCTCAAAAACATGCCTATATAGGATGGCATAGAGCCGGGGCTGATGGGCAAGTAACAGTAACAGTAGAGTTGGAAAGGACCTTGGAGGTCATCTAGTCCAACCCCCTGCTCACGCTGGAGACCTGTGCTAGGGATTCGAACCGCCGAACTGCCGACGTTTCTGATCGACAAGCTCAGTGTCTTAGCCACTGAGCCACCTGCCATTTCCGCTTCGTCTGAACCGGCTGAATACCACCTCTGCATAGGAGGATGGGACAAGGGGGTCTCTTGGCTGGGGAAAGCCATCACCTCCCACTAAACCCAGGTGTTGGTTTACCTGGGTAAAGAAGGATTGTTCAGGTGCTCACCTCTCAATGTTGGACTTTCCAGTAAACCAGGAGATTGCCTTAAGGCAGTGTTTCTCAACCTTGGAAGCTTGAAGATGGGTGGACTTCAACTCCCAGAATCCCCCAGCCAGCGCTGCTGGCTGGGGGATTCTGGGAGCTGAAGTCCACCCATCTTCAAGCTACCAAGGTTAAGAAACACTGCCTTAAGGCCAAGCTTCGTCATAATGCCTGTGGTCCCAATTGTTGTCATAAGTCAAGGACTGCGCTGTTGTGTTTCTCTGCAGGCTGGGGAATTCTGGGAGTTGAAGTCCAGACATCTTAAAGTTATTAAAGAAGAGAAACACGGCAGGATTGGTAGCCCTCGGTTTACAAAAGTTTGTTTAGTGACCATTCGGAGTTATAACGGAACTGAAAAAAGTGACTTATGACGAGTGGTGGGTTGCTACCGGTTCTCCCTGGTTCGGGGAGGCTCCGCCCACCTGCCCGGATGTCATCAAATACGCTCTGCGCATGTGCAGAAGTGATGCAGGCGCGAGCGAACTAGTAGTAAAATGTAAGTGAAACTCACCCCTGTTTATGACCGTTTTTCACAGTTACGACCGTTGCCGCATCCCCAAGGTCAAGTGATCAAAATTCAGACGCTTGACAACTGATTCATATTTATGACGGCTGCAGTGTCGTAAATCACTCTTTGCGACCTTCTGGCAAGCCAAGTCCACGGGGAAGCCAGATTCATTTAGCGACCGTATTACCGGCTTAACAACTGCAGTAATTCATTTAACGACTATGTCAGGAAAGGTCATAAAATGGCGCGAAGTTCGTTTAACAAATGTCTCACTTAGGAACAGAAATTTTGGGCTCAATTATGGTCGTAAGTCGAGGACGACCTGTATACAATAGAACCTAAACCATTGCCTCGCGTAGAAGCAAGGAGATTTTGGACTAAGATACACATGTGGTTGGAAAAAATGATAAAAAGACACATTGATTTTAAACCAGAAATCTTTTTATTAGGAATCTCACCAGAGACATTCAATAAAGAATTGCAATATTTAATTGTGAATATCTTAACAGCGGCCAGAATTGTATTTGCTAAAAACTGGAAAGGAGAGAAGATACTTACTGATGAAGAAATTATTAAGAAAATATTGGACTGTGCTGAAATGAGTAAACTGACATGTGAAATAAGAGAACAGGAAGATAAACAATATTATTTGATATGGGAGTTATTTTATCAATGGATAGTCAATAAAACATGGAGATGAAATATGATATATGAAATGAAATTAAGATAAAATGTGTAAACACTTGTTTTCTTTTAGGGGAAAAGAACATTTGTCATATATGGATATTTTGAAGATTTTGGGAGCACGTGAGGATTTTAACCAACCGAAACACTGTCTGTAATTGTTTGAAAGGATGATGTTTTTATGTTGTTTTTGTTTGAAAATTTAAAAAAAATTCTTCATAAAAAAACCCCATCGCCTCGCTTAACAACGGAAATTCTGTTCCGAATTGTGGTCATAGGTCGAGGACTTCATGTAATTGGCCCGGATTGTGGAAAGGATGGGCCAGCATAGGATACGTCTGCACTAAACCCCATGATGATCCCTTCCCTCGGCCTCCCAAATCTAATTAAAGATTTAATGCAATTTTTAAAAAGTTGCTCGACCTTCCCTCCCTTGTAGCGGCGTCAAATTTTACGGGTGTTGCCTGTTTTAGTTGTCACCTTTTCAAAAATGCTGAGACACAATTCCTTGGGACGGGAACACCGGTGCCCTTTTCAGTTCTGCTCGAGAGGCCAAAGGAAAGAAGTCTTTATGGGTTGGCTGTTTCTCCCTTCTAAATTGGCAGCTGGAAAAGAAGAAGAAAAAAAAATCTCTCAGAATCTCCACCGAAGGCTGCCCAAAAAATTAATTTCTCCTCCCGCCCCTCGTTTTCCCCAAAGTGCTTGTCCTGCAAATGCCAATGTCAAATCTTTAACGGAAGGCTTCTTCCTCCGTCTGGTGCCAACCTTGCTAACTTTTCCTGGGATCTGATGACCGTTGAGATGGATCCGTTGATATTTCGGTCAGCTTGATAGCTGTCGTGCCATGACATTTAGCATTTGACGGCTCTTGTCCGAATCCCGTGAACATTTGATAAATGAAGACTAAAAGGGCCTGGAGTTTGAGGCCTGGTATTTGTTACTGGACTTGACATTTGACAGCTAGGCTCTGCATATTTAATCACTATACGTATTTATTTATTTAAAGTATTTGAAGTCAGGTTCTTCGGAGTCACTTTTCATTGTTTGTTCAACCTGGGGAAATATTTTTGATTTCTTCATCAACTGCTACCATTTCTTTCCGTCATTATGCATGGCTGCAATTGCACTGATGATGTTACTTAGTTGGGTCATGAAACATCTGCAAGAAAACCAACTAACTCAGACAGAATAGAGTAGAACTGGAAGGGACCTTGGAGGTCTTCTAGTCCAGCCTTCTGCTCAAGCAGGAGAACCTATACCATTTCAGATAAGTGACTGTCCTGTCTCTTCTTAAAAAGTCTCTTCTTCCATTGTTGGAGCACCCACAACTTCTGGAGGC
Source organism: Ptyas mucosa (assembly GCA_012654045.1). Lineage (NCBI taxonomy): Eukaryota > Metazoa > Chordata > Lepidosauria > Squamata > Colubridae > Ptyas > Ptyas mucosa. Next base: position 199,251 of record WNWU01000099.1, read on the forward strand.
AAGTTGTTCTACTGATTAATTGTTTAACTGTCAGGAAATTTCTCCTTAGTTCCAAGTTGCTTCTCTCCTTCATTAGTTTCCAACCGTTCTTTCTTGTCCTGCCCTCAGGTGCTTTGGAGAACAGATTGACCCCCTCTTCTTTGGGGCAGTCCCTCAAATATTGGAACACTGCTGTCATGTCACCCCTAGTCCTTCTTTTCTCCAGACTAGCCATACCCAATTTCTGCAAACGTTCTTTGTATGTTTTAGTCTCCATGCCTTTGAACATCTTAGTTGCTCTTCACTGAACCCTTTCCAATGTCTCAACATCTTTTTTGTAGTATGGTGACCAAAATTGGTTTCCTTCTCCTGCAAGAAAATAGCTGAAGTCAAAGGGCACCAAGGACCCCACAATCCTCCTTCTCCTCCTCCTCCCTCCCCCACAAACCCCTTGTAGCACTGATGATATTCCCTAGATGGGTCATGAAATGTGTGCAAGAAAGCCATCAAGCTCAGAGAGCACCACCAGTTGTCCTCCTCCTCCTCCTCCTCCTCCTCCTCCTCCAAGGTCCCTTCCTATTCTGTTATTCTCTTATTTAATCAGTGGAACGACTTGCCTCCAGAAGTTGTGGGAGCTCCATCAGTGGAGATTTTCAAGAAGAGACTGGACCACCATTTGTTTGGGATTGTATAGGGCCATGATAGCGAACCTATGGCACGTGTGCCAGAGGTGGCATGCAGAGCCCTCCCTGTGGGTACCTCGCCATCACCACTGCTGTTCTGGTTTCTGGTACCTATGGTCTTCGTGGGTGCCGGAGCATTGGAAAACGGCCTGGAAAAAAGCCAAAACCAGCCAAAAAACAGGCATGCGTACGCCAGCCAGCTGGTCTTTCAGTTTCCAGTGCTCTGGTTGCATGAAGACCAGCTGGCCGGCGCACATACCCATGCTGGAAACCCAAAGACCAGCTGGCCAGCACGTGCACATATACGCCAGTGGTGAGTTGCCCCCAGTTCACACCAGTTCTATAGAACCGGTAGTAAAACCAGCGGGAGGCTCTGCCCACCGACCCCGACTAGGGTTGCCAGGTTTGCTTCCAAAAAATAGCGGACAAGCGGGGGGTGGGGTGTTTAAGTAGTAAAAAAATTAAAAAATTATTTAGAATTAAATTATATATTTTCTTACAAACATTTTAACACGTATTAAAATAATCATTTCAAAACTTTACTTAAAATTCAAAACATCAAATATATTATAATAATATGTAAAATATTAAATGACATTTTACTTTGCTGTCGTGTGTATTTTTTATTTGACTGCGCAGCTTTAGATTACGTACCATTTCATCATAAAGCTTTTGAATAAAAAAAATGTCCACTATTTTGTGAAAAAAAATAGTGAACATAATGTGAAAAAAGTGGACTGTCCGCTCAAATAGTGGACACCTGGCAACCATAACCCTGAGATCATCAGAATGCTTCTGCGCATGCCTGCGGCCCCGTTGCAAACTGGGAGTAAAGGTAAGTAGAACGCACCCTTGACACACGCATGCACGCATGTTTCAGTTTGGGCACTAGGTGCCAAAAAGGTTTGCCATCACTAGTATAGGGTCTCCTGCCAGAGCAGGAGGTTGGTCTAGAAGACCTCCAAGGCCCCTTCTTATTATTCTATGTTCTAAGTGCACAAAGTAACTGGAAATCAATATACATTTATTTATTTATTTATTTATTTATTTATTTAGTTAGTTAGTTCGTTAGTTATTGGTTCGATTTATATGCCGCCCTTCTCCAGAGACTCAGGGCGGCTTACAATGCATTAAGCAATAGTTTTCATACTTTTGTATCTACCTGCTTAGTAGAGCTCCCCCCCCCCCAAGCAGTGTTCTTTTTTATACAAAGTCAGCTTATTGCCCCCACAATCTGGGTCCTCATTTTACCTACCTCGGAAGGATGGAAGGCTGAGTCAACCTTGAGCCTGGTGAGATTTGAACTCGCAGTAATTGCAGGCAGCTGGTGCTACTTTAACAGCACTTTAGTCCACTGCTCCACCAAGGCTCCTTATTTTATTTGATATTTGATATACTGTAAGGAACCATATGCTTATTTAGGAACAAAAGGGAGCCAAAAGGAACAGATACACTGGCAAGTAACCTCTGACAATTTTTTAGGAATACTTAAGGCTTTTATGTTGCAACATAACATCTCAAATATTTCTAAAGCGTGAAGCACTTTTATTTCCAGGTAAATCACATTTCTTTAGCTCCAGTGGCATGCTTTTAGCTTGAGTTCAATTGGGCGTTTTATATTTGTGTCTTACTTTTATCCTTGTCTTGCCTGCTCCTTCAGGATTGGCTAGATTAGAACATACAATGGTGGTCCTACCATTGCTGTCTTTTTAATTGTGAAGAGTTTGAAGTGGAAAGCAGCTTTTGCAAAAGAGAAAAATACTCACGGCCTCGTTTCTGAGATGAAGCGTCAGAGCACTTTTAAAAATATGATCACTCTTTAGTCTGCCTAGTTGTTTCCGGGTTGCAAAAATTGAATAACATTGTTTATGTTTATGTACTTGTGGGGGTGGGGGAAAAAATACATTTTGTACGAATCTGTACAGCTTTGTTGTAGAAGCTGCTCTCTGTCTGGATCCAAAAATGTTCTCCAGGATTTAGGTGGGAATTTTTCTTACCAATTACCCAGGTTAAAAAGCAGAATAACAGATTAACAGAGTTGGAAGGGACCTTGTAAGTCATCTAGTCCAACCCCCCACCCAAACAGGAGACCCTACACCATTTCTGACAGAGGGCAGTCCAGCCTCTTCTTGAAAGCCTTCAGTGATGAAGCTCCCACAACTTCCGAAGGCCACTTCTGTTCCACTGGTTGATTGCTCTCAAATTTCTCCTTATTTCTTGTTTTCTTGCAGAGCACACAATAGATACAAACTTAAAGTGAACCGCTCCAAACTCGATTGCAGAAAATATGACTTCAACAACAGACTGGTCAATGCCTGGAATGCACTCCCTGACTCTGTGGTCACATCCAAAAACCCCCAAAACTTTAACCTAAAACTGTCTACAGTGGACCTCACCCCATTCCTAAGAGGTCTGTAAGGGGCGTGCATAAGAGCACCAGCGTGCCTACCGTCCCTGTCCTAAGATTCCCTTTAATTGTACTCATTTTATGTATGTCAATTCATGCTTATATATATTATCTAATATGTACTCTACAAAATATAATAAATAAAATAAATAAAATGTTTTGTGACCCAACTAGGTAATAATATCAGCCCGCAAGAGGAGCTGTCCAGGGTGCATCGAGTGCTCAAAAATGAACTTCCGGTTTCCGGTACGTGCATGCATGCCGGCCAGCTACTCTTCTGGGTTTCTGGCACACACGCGTGCATGACGGTCAGCTGGCTGGCGCACATGCTCACACAGGAAAATGGAAGACCAGCTCTTCCAGTTTCCGGCACTGCCGCACGCAAATCCTCCTCACAATCCAGTCAGAACCGATGAAGATCCTTGGATGAGAAGAGAAATACCTTCTTCTTCCTCAAGGAGAAAAAGGTTGTAAGTCACGTTTTTCAGTGCCGTTGTAACTTCGAACAGTCACTAAACAAACTTGTAAGTCGAGGACTACCTATATGTAACATTTTCACTTTTGCAGGCTCCCTTTAATCTCCCCTCTGTAGTCAGTCTCCTCCTTTCCCCCTCTTCCTCCTTTGTGAATTCAGTTGCAGGCTTCCTGGAAGCCTCTTCAAAGCACTTAGTCTCAGTAAGGATAATTAAGTAAATTTGTAGAAAAATTGCATAATTCACCAAAGAGACCAGCCAGCGTTTAGAAATGGCTGCAGGCCTATTTGAATGTAGACGTTTAGCAGGATATCTTATTATTATTTTTTTCTTAAACCTAGCTCTCTTGGATGTTTCCCTTTTGAAAATATAAAAAGAGTAAGATTTGCTCGTGTTTGCACAACCATTTTCCAACATAAGCCGCCCAGAATCGCTGCATAATGAAATGGATGGCATATAAATTGAATAAATAAATAAACCGATAACTAAATAAGTGATAATTCTTCCTTGGCTTCCTGAATCCTATTCCTCCTCTTGTAATCTGCTACTCAATTCAGGGCAATTTAATTATGGCTTCCTTATGCCATCTCCTTTTGTATGATGGTTTAAGCATACGAATGTTTGCTTGCCTTTTGGTGGTGAAAGTTTGGTTCAAAGTGGGCTGAACATGGTTTCCCTAAGAAGAAGACAGCATTTCAAACACAACAGTGTTTGTGGGTGTCACCCAAAAGTTTTTTTTCACAAGGCAACTGGACTTTGTTTTTCCTTAAGACATTTCGCTTCTCATCCAAGAAGCTTCTTCAATTCTGACTGAATGGTAAAGGATGGCGGAGTTTTGTCAGAACTGAAGAAACTCTTTGGGTGAGAAGCGAAACATCTTAAAAATATTTTATGATTGTAAGCCACCCAGAGTTACCTTGCGATAAGATGGGTGACCAATAAATTGTTTGTATTTATGTATGTATGTATGGATGGATGGATGTATGGATGGATGGATGAATGAATGAAGAAAGAAAGAATAAAGAATAAAGAATAAAGAATAATTTTTCCAGGAAATAAAATCTAGGACCATCTCCAAATGTTACTGCATTATTTGGAAGCAGTGAGAGGCTAAACAGACTGATTGCCTTTTGAGTTATTGCTGCAGGTGATCAGCTGACCGAGAATCTCGCAAGTCTGAAAATGCAAATCTCCCGCCATCACATTTTTTAAAATTTGTCATTACAAACCCCTCGCATCCTGGACATCAAATGTTTCAGCTCCTACCCTCAAAACGATGCTATAGAGCACTGCACACCAGAACAACTAGACACAAGGAGAGTTTTTTCCTGAATGCCATCACTCTGCTAAACAAATAATTCCCTCAACACTGTCAAACTATTTACTAAGTCTGCACTACTATTAATCTTCTCATCGTTCCCATCACCCATCTCCTCCCACTTATGACTGTATGACTGTAACTTTGTTGCTTGTATCCTTACGATTTACATTGATATTGTTTCCTAATATGATTTGATTGCTTATTTGTACCCTATGACTATCATTAAGTGTTGTATCTTATGATTCTTGACAAATGTATATTTTCTTTTTATGTACACTGAGAGCGTATACACCAAGCCAAATTCCTTGTGTGTCCAATCACACTTGGCCAATAAAACATTCTATTCTATTCTATTTTTATTTTATTATATAAAATACAAAGAAGAAAAAGAAATAGAAAATTAAGGGAGGGAAAGGGAATGGGGAAAGGAGGTTTTGAGACACAAGAGGAAAGAGAAAAAGAAAGAAAAGGGGGCATTGACATCCAACTCTTCTTAGCACAGTTCAAGATAAACACACTCCAATCTCATTTTTTTGCTTTTACACATTAATATGTAACTAGCTATTTCTAGAACACCAAATCTTTCTAATCAACAAAACCAAGGTCAAAGTTTCATATTTTTTTTCTTCACAAGCACAAATTCCAGAAGTGATGTCCAAATAAGAACATATTTTCCTCTTTGAATAAAATAATCACTGCCATTGCTTTTGACCACTTGATCAGTTAAAGTGGCTTCTAAGTTCTAAGTTTCTTCCTCTGAGCATTGAGCTACTGGGGGCTCCTGATCTCCCTTCTCTGATGGTTCCCTAGGCAGCCTCTCTTCCCCTCGTCCCCCAAGGCCATCCACAAGAACAAGCCATGTCCACTATGAACGAACCATGTCCACTTCTTAGGACTCCACAGCATCAAAAGAACGATCCTCTCTACCCACCACATCAAAGAGAGAGAGAGATGGGCTACCAGGATGGTGACTCACCTTGTTCCATCAACTCCTTGGTAAACTTCTGCAAGATCAAAGGCTATCTGACTTTTCAGACTTGCAAGACTGATGTCATCTCTCCAGGTCAACCAGACAGGAAACACAACTAGCTAAATTATCCTTATTGTAAAGCTACAATAAGAGAGTCTTGCAAGTCTGAAAATACAAATCTCCCGCCATCACTTTTAACCACTTGATCAATTAAAGATCCTCTCTACCCACTACATCAAAGAGAGAAGCCCAAGAGACTGGACACCAGGATAGCATTTCATCTCATCCCCTCAAGGCAAGGGTGGGATTCAGCCAGTTCGGAACGGTTTGGGAGAACCGAATGTTAATTTTAATCTGGTTCACTGAACCGGTAGTTGCAAGGACTGGCTGACCCCGCCCACCCCATCCTGCCCCTTCCAGGAGTCTTCATGCAGCCCGTTTTGGATGCCAGGTAAGTGCAGGGCCCACACGGAGGCTCTGGGAGGGTGAAAAATGCAACATCACAGCCATCTGCTCAAGACAATACATCGCAGAACTCAGGCTGTTACAACACTAAAGCTCAGGATGTTACAACACAACCAACTACCCAGGATGTTGCAGCACAGGACTCAGGATGCCACAACACTAAAGCTCAGGATGTTACAACACAACCAACTACCCAGGATGTTGCAGCACAGGACTCAGGATGCCACAACACTAGAGCTCAGGATGCTACCACACAACCCATTACCCAGCTCGTTACAACACAAAAGACTAATGGGCACACAGCTAGGACCTCGGCCACACAGGATGTTATGAAACAGCCGAATAATCTGCAAACATCAACTCCATCTACTAATCAAGATGTAACAACACAGCCAACCAACCCGCTTATAACAACAAAGCCAGAACTCCCCACCTCCCCACCAGTATTTATAGAGAGATGGCATCTCCGATCACACTTTCCTCGTACAAGCACGAAGCCGAAGACACCAGCCTGAAGATGACGAGTGGGACCTCATCGAAACGTCGCCAAGATACTCTCAATCTTACACAGGAAAAGACCTGAATACACCAAGACTTGCATATCTCTACCCGTGAAAATCTACAAACACACACGCACACACATACATAATATGTGTGTGTGTATGTAGATAAAGAGAGAGAGAGGGGGAGGGAGGGAGAGAGAGAGAGAGAGATGAAATGAATAGTACACATTATGATATTTCTTACTCACAAACAGTTCTAATTGTTAAATCCCCAAATTTAAGTTTCGTTTCAGTCAGTTCGAAGCCAAAAGTCCCAAAGTGGTTTTCACGTAGAAATAAAGCTCATTAAAACCCTTTCTTTAATCAAAGTAGTTATTTTCACCACCTCACCTCTGCCAAGTCCATTAACTTCACAATTCATCCTTCCATTGGGTAGATTCCATCGCTGGGCACTCAGAAGTCTCTCTGCTCTGATTAAATATAGAGACAAAGTCCATGTTTTCTCTCTCTCTCTCCAGCTTCTAATCCATCAAGCCAAGAAAGGAGGAGGAGGAGGAGGAGGAGGAGGAGGAGGAGGAGGAGGAGGAGGAGGAGGAGGAGGAGGAGGATCCCTATTTCAATTGTAAGTTTTTTACTTTTTTTAGACTTCTCTAAATTAAGTTACGTATCTCGTTCCAATCATTCTTTCCTTTCTTACATGTCCACCAAACACGATCAAAAGGACTTTCAGATGGATTACATTTCCAAGATATATTTGACACAACCATTATACATCTTTGACAATTTATAGAATATTTCATAGAATCCTAGGATTGGAAGGGACCTTGGAGGTCTTCTAGTCCAACCCCAATCAGGTGATTAAATGCATCAACTTATCAAAATTGTCTTTCAAATGGAAAAATCAATGTGAATTTGAGTCCCCTCGATCAAGCATTGTATTATATGAAATTTTTTTTGCCCATTTAATCATGCACTTTAACACATTCATTTTCTATATTCGTTTTCAATTAAAATTTGTGCATCTTAGCAATAACGTGCTCACTGGTGATATAAGGATCCGGTTCAAAAACATTTGTAAAATCAAAATTCTTCTTATCCAATTTTAATTTTTTCCATCAAGCGAGCACAAGCGAACCCTCGACAAGCAAAATTCCCCTTTTCAAGTTCTTTTCTTGTTTTTAATTTAGCTTCTCCTTCAGAAAAAGTCAATAAATCAAGGTAGGTCGGTCAAGTTTGTGCAACTATCGTTTCTCTCCAATAAGAAAAGCTTCTTGGGGGAGTGACAAATGCATGGGAATTTGGAGAGTTAATCTTGCTTTATACCTGCTCTATACCAGACCTTCTGTATGTATGTAGGTATGCCTGACTAGGTGGCTCAGCCTGATTAGGTGGCTCAGTGGCTAAGACACTGAGCTTGTCGATCACAAACGTCAGCAGTTCGGCGGTTCGAATCCCTAGTACAGGTCTCCTGCGTGAGCAGGGGGTTGGACTAGATGACCTCCAAGGTCCGTTCCAACTCTTGTTACTGTTAATCTGTATGCCACGCCTAATAAAATAAGTTTGAAAAACTATACAGATAGTCCTTGACAGTTTATTTAGTGCAATCCATCTGCATTTGAAAGAGAAAGGCTGCTCTTTTGAAGACAGCAGAGTCCACATTTTGGACAGAGAGGACCGCTGGTTTGAGAAGAGGGGTCAAAGAGGCCATCTATGCCCAAATTGAACAGCCCTCTCTCAAAATATTGAATCGAATCGAATCGAATCGAATCGAATTTTTTTTTATTGGCCAAGTGTGATCGGACACACAAGGAATTTGTCTTGGTGCAAAAGCTCTCAGTGTACATAAAAAGAAAAGATACGTTTGTCAAGAATCATAAGGTACAACACTTAACCATAGTCATAGGATACAAATAAGGAAAGAAGGAAGGAAGGAGAGAACAGGAAGGAAGGAGGAAGGATGGAGAGAAAAGGAAGAAGGAGGGAGGGAGGAGAAAAAAAGGAAGGAAGAGGGAGGGAGGAAGGAAGGAGAGAAAAGGAAGAAGGAGGGAGGGAGGGAGGAAGGAGAAAAAAGGAAGGAAGAGAGGGAGGAAGGAAGGGAGGAGAGAAAAGGAAGAAGGAGGGAGGAAGGAAGGAAGGAAGGAGAAAATAGAATAGAATAGAATTCTTTATTGGCCAAGTGTGATCAGACACACAAGGAATTTGTCTTGGTGCATATGCTCTCAGTGTACATAAAAAGAAAAGATACGTTTGCCAAGAATCATAAGGTACAACACTTAATGAAAGTCATATGGTACAAATAAGGAAGGAAGGAAGGAAGGAGAGAACAGGAAGGGAGGGAGGGAGGGAGGAGAAAAAAAGGAAGGAAGAGGGAGGAAGGAAGGAAGGAGAGAAA
>WNWU01000099.1:208453-224628 GCA_012654045.1 Ptyas mucosa
AGGAGAAAAAAAGGAAGGAAGAGGGAGGAAGGAAGGAAGGAGAGAAAAGGAAGGAGGGAGGGAGGGAGGGAGGACCAAACCAGGCTGAATCCCAGCATTGCCTTCTCTCAACAGAAGAGGAGAGATACAACATCATCTCTCTCCTGCCCACAATGGAGTCCCTTTAGCAGTTCCGGGAAGTCTCCATTCCCATTTGCACCACTCAGGGGACCCCGAGGACACAGATAAACCTCCAAGTGGCCTCAACGACCCTCTAAAAGGATGCAAATGACCAGTTGGCTGCAAGCAGTGTAAATCCTTCCATCCTCCACCTTTTGGTCAGAACTGAAGAAGTTTCTTAGATGAGAAGCGAAACGCCTTCAAAAGAAAAAACAAGAAAGTCCAGTTGCCTCCTGAAAAAGCACCGTTGGGACAACCGTGACCTGGAGGACGGAGAATCTCCACAGAGCAGAAGCAATGGATGGGAACTAACCAAGGAGAGAAGTGAACTGGAATTAAGGAGCAACTTCCTGACAGTGAGGACAATTAACCAGTGGAACCGCTGGCTTCCGGAAGTTGTGGGTGCTCCATCAATGGAGGTTTGTAAGAAGAGATTGGACAGCTACTTATCTCAAATTGTATAGGATCTCCTGCTAGGGGGTTGGGCTAGAAGACCTCCAAGGTCCCTTCCAGTTCTATTCTGATTAATCCCTTGTTACAAGGCGAAGGGGAAAGAGGTTGCCACTCAGGCGTTTGTATACAGGGACGTCGTACATCACTGTCTTTGTACTTGGCTCCCGCACAAGGAACCCATTTCGGATATTGCGTTGCTTGTGTTGAGGTCACACTCATCCATGCTCCATCTCTTCACTGTGTAGCCTTCAAAAGCGTTGGCAGGCTTTGTTGCTGGGTCTCAGTCTGGCAAGAAGCCTCTCTTCGGCCCACCCATTGGGCTGATCTCCTCGACTTACAACGAGGTCCATTTAGTGACCCTTCAAAGTTACAAGAGTTCTGGAAAAGGTGACTTATCATCATTTTTCACACTTAACAACCGTTGCAGCATCTCCCATGGTCACGGGATCAAAATTCAGATGCTTGACAACTGGCTCATATTTATGACGGTCGCAGTATCCTGGGGTCATGTGATCCCCTTTTGTGACCTTCTGATAAGCAAAGTCACTGAAGAAGCCAGATTACCTTCCCATTACAACTGTGTTACTAACTTAACAACTGCCTTGATTCACTTAACAACGGCGTCCAGAAAGGTTATAAAATGGGGCAAAATTCACTTAACAACTGTCTCACTTAGTCTCAGAAATTTTGGGCTCAATTGTGGTCGTAATTCGAGGAGTACCTGTACACTAATGGGGTAATCCACTATATAAACTGAATGCAAACTGTAGTACTACATATAGTCCTGATGTTGTTCCCTAGTTGGGTCATGAAATGTCTGCAAGAATAGCACCAAGCTCAGAGAGCACCAAAGACCCCCACAGTTGTCGTCGTCATCGTCGTCATCGTCATCCTCCTCCTCCTCCTCCTCCTCGCCTCTGCAAACCTCATTCCCTTCAGGCACTGATAATGTTCCCTAGTTGGATCACAAAACGTCTTCAAGAAAACAACCAAGCTCAGAGAGCACCAAGGACTCCACAGTCCTCCTCTTCCTCCTCCTCCTCTTCTCTCCTCACAAACACCACTGCTTTCTGACACTGATGATGTTCCCTAGTTGGGTCACGAAACATCTTCAAGAAAACAACCAAGTTCAGAGAGCACCAAGGACCCAACAGTCATCGTTCTCCTCCTCCCCCTCCTCCTCCCCCCCTCCCAAATGCCACTCCCTTCTGGCACTGATGATGTTCCCTAGTTGGGTCACAAAACGTCTTCAAGAAAACAACCAAGCTCAGAGAGCCCCTAGGACTCCACAGCCCATCTCTCCCTCTCCCCTCCTCTTCCTCTTTGTCTCTGCAAACCCTTCTTCCTTCTAGCACTGATGATATTACCTAGCTGGGCCATGAAACATCTGCCAGAAAACAACCAAGCTCAGGAAGCACCAAGGACCCCAAAGTTCAACCTTGAGCTGTAAAGGTTCTCTTCTATCTGCATCCTTCGGGGTTCCCCGGAGGGGCTGTTCTGAGTTTCTCCAACCTGCTCCCTGCTCTATCCCCTGTTGGGAGGCTTTGTTCGGCTGGCCTCTGCCTTGAACCCGGTTCCCTGCGTGATTCAGAGACCCGGAGTTTTAATTACCGAAGTGGGTCTGCCTGTTTTGCCCAGCACAGCACTCTTAAAAGTTCAATTGTTGATGGAGGCGAGTCCCATTTCTCACCAGGTAGAGGAAATGAGATGCGGATCGTAACATAAAAGATTGTTTTAATTAAACCTGGCATTTCCAAGGCTTCTGCTGACAGGGGATAATAGCGTCGCTGGGTTCAAAAAACAGATTAGACAAATTTATGGGGAATGGAGACATCGGTGGCAATTAGCCAAGATGGGCTGTCGACGGATATCGAAAGGGTCTCTTTGCTCCTGAGAGCATCCTCTGTGGGGAGGGGCTCCCCATTCACCCCACCCCCCCACCCATTTCTAAACAAGGGGCTGTATTGTTGAGGGGTGGAGGCACCGGTGTGCACGTCGGTTCTGAATTTTGTTTTCCAAGAGGTGAGAACGGAAGGACGATTTGTACGGCACCCGGGGACCCTTTCCCAAGCTGTGCTTTTCAGAGGCATTGGACTACAACTCCCATCATCATCAGACCTTGTCTGACCCAGCTTCTTTCTGGAAGGAGAGAGGGGCTCTCTCTAGGTCAGGGTGGGTGGGGGTGGGGGGCTTATCTCTTGCATCTGGCCTGGTGCAAATTAAATGCCAGGTAACAACATACCTTGAGTTGTGAGTGTGTGTGTATATATTTATATGTATATATATATAAAACAGATAACAAAATGCTGCTCTGATGTCTGATAAAGCCAAAAAATTCTAGTGGATGAGATTTCACTGAACCATGGCTGTATAAAGATCTTGATTTATATAGGAAAAACCTGGATGAAACATATATATATATATATATATATATATATATATATATATATATATATAAATATTTTGATATATAAGATAAATCTCAAAAGTTGGGATAAAATACAGGTAGTCCTCACTTAATGACTGATGCTTAGCAACCATTCAAAATTATGGCTGACACCCTAAAAGCTACTTATGATCTGGTTCCAGAACTCCCATGGCTGCACGCAGATTTTGGTTGCCTGGCAACCAGCTCACTTTTACAAGCAAGGTTGCCGCATTTTGAGGTCATGTGAGCACGATTTACAATGTTTTAGCCAGTTTCCTGGCTTTTGGGTTGGTTTCCAGCAAAAAAAAAAAACAAAAAAAAACCCTCCATCCATAGGAATATATGGATTCATTTAATGACTGCTATGAAAAAAGTTACAAAATTTGGGTCTGATCACATGAGTGCCTTGATTTATGATCATCGGGACTTACAATGGAAATCCTGTGCTCCATTATCGTCATACATTAAGCATTATCTGTAGTAATAAGCAGAGCAGGGGAGTTAAAGAAAGAGACGGAGGGGCTAATTCTGGCTGGAAAAGACCAAGTTTTTAAAGCAATGCATACAAAGCCAGAATGGAGAAGACAGCAACAGACAGCAAACGCCCCCTTCTGCAAAGAAGCTGAAGAAACAGGGGACCACCTGGCAAGCTGCTGACAGAAGATCGCCCAGACTGACTACAAGCAGCAGCATGACAAAGTAGCAACAATGGCACATGGGAAGATCTGCAAGAAATATCATTTGACTGCAAGCAAGAACTGGTGGGACTGTAAAATAGAGAAAGTCATAGAAAGTGAAGAAGTTAAATTGCTCTGGGACTTTAGAATTCAGACAGACAGACAGGTACCTGCCACATAACACCCTGGACTTAACAATTGTCGGTAAGAAAGACAAAAAAGTCTGGATAGCAGATGTGGCAGTACCTGAAAACAACACAAGAAACGAGAAAGAACTGGAGAAGATCACAAAATACAAAGGGGACTTGAGGATAAAACCAGAACGGTTGCTGGAACTGGATATGTCTTGTTTGATGAAGAGAAGGACCAGGGGAGACATGATAGCATCTTCCAGTATCTCAGGGGGTGCCACAAAGAAGAGGGGGTCAAACTGTTCTCCAAAGCCCCTGAAGGCAGAACAAGAAGCAATGGATGGAAACTAATCAAGGAGAGAAGCAACCTAAAACTAGGGAGAAATTTCCTGACAGTGAGAACAATTAATCAGTGGAACAACTTACCCCCAGAAGTTGTGAATGTTCCAACACTGGAAGTTTTTAAAAAGATGTTGTGATAACCATTTGTCTGACGTAGTGTAGGGTTTCCTGCCTAAGCAGGGGGTTGGACTAGAAGACCTCCAAGGTCCCTTCCAACTCTGTGATTCTGTTAATAATAGCAACCTGAGAACCAGTCCAGCAACTTCGGACTGCTTTTTCAACCTCGCTTGACCCAATTTTTTTTTCCCGAGTGACTTCTTGCTCTTGCTGGTGTCACCTTATTCAAAAGTGAGTAGGACAAAGGAGGAAGAAGAAAAAAAGAAAAGCCAACTTTTGCTGCCGGGTTAAAAAAAAAGTGAACTCTGTGTGTGAGTTTGTGCGTGCGTGTGAATGAGACGGCTCCTATGCATAGCCAGCCTTTAAGCTTCTAGTCCATAGAAAGAGGCAACGAGGTACTAATTTACAAGCTGATAATGAGGGACCTTGATTTATGCCGCAGGCCTTCGTCTGAGAACAGGATGAAGAAATTGGCCTGCGAAGGCCACATGTGTTTTATCACACCACGTTTCAAAGTCATTATCCTCCTTTGCTGGGCTCCTTTAAGCATCTCTTGAGAAGGAAGGTGTGATTCTTCCTGGCAGAGCTGTGAACCAAGCCAGGGAAATGCTGGAGAGAATAATAACCGCTTCTTTAAAAAAGGGGGGTGTATGTCTCTCTCTTTTTCTGGGTCTCTGTGTGTGGAGTGGAGCAATGGATTTTGAAGAAGATTTTACTTTAGAGAACCCGAAGTTGCTTCTTCCGAAAAAGCCGCTGGACTTTCTTGTAGCTCGAAGAAGCTTCGTGGATGAGAAGCGAAACGTCTTCAAAGAAAAAGGAAGTCCAGCTGCCTCCTGAAAAAAAAGCACCTTTGGGTAGGTAAGGTGACCAACATTTTTACAATGAGAAGGAGGACACAAATAAATTGAAGGAAAAAAAATATTGTAAATAAAAGAAACATTTTATTCATTGCAACAATGAGTCTAATGCGTGCCTGTGCGCCGTGTCGTGTTTCGGTAAGAAGTTAACAAAGCCACTTGCGCACGGCGCACTCCAGTGGTGGGCTCCTCCCGGTTCGGATGAGCTGGTAGCGGTGACGATATGACGTCTCCAAACCGGTTCTGCCCCCACTCCCCTGCCCCTCCCCCACATTATTCTTACCATTTACTTGGCCCCACCCCCAATCTATTGCTGTCTCCTGAGTCCCAGCTGATGGGCTATAAGGATAAACTGTTTAAACTCTTGCCACGGGGCTTCAAAGGGCCGCCCTACAGCAGTAAAAGTGGTAAAAGGCAGCTTGGTGGTAGACCGGTGCCTCCAAAAATAAATGTGTAGACCGATGCCTCCAAAAATACATGAGTAGATCAGTGCCTGCAAAAATACATGAGTAGACCAGTGCCTGCAAAAAATAAGTGGGTAGACCGGTACAGCTCTGCAAGCAGTTAAAAGCCTGGTAGACCAGTACCTCTGCTAAATCCTAAAGAATTGTCACATGACCATCAAGCCACACCCACAAAATAACCCATGCCCACAGAACCGGTAGTAAAAAAATTTAGAATCTACCCCTGGTGCACTTTTGCACACAGCGCACCCTCTCAAAACAATTCTCCTGAGCAGAGCACATGTGTCTCATAACTGCATCTCACCGCACTGTACCGAGCCTTGACGAATCGTCACGTCAAATACAAATACGTCACATCACACGCAACGGATTGGATCAGCATCGATCGAATACGGAGATTTACAGATTAGTCTTCCAATATTGAAAAGGAAGACATGTAGGAGTTCACTTTTCGAGAGAGGACAGAACTTACAAAAGAAGGACTGTCCTCCCTAAAGGTT
The DNA here is from genome assembly GCA_012654045.1 of Ptyas mucosa. NCBI lineage: Eukaryota > Metazoa > Chordata > Lepidosauria > Squamata > Colubridae > Ptyas > Ptyas mucosa. Next base: position 214,582 of record WNWU01000099.1, read on the forward strand.
GGTCACCTTACCTTTGGGACCACCAGGACTTGGATGATGGAGAATCTCCACAGACATTTCTTTGAAAACATTTCGCTTCTCATCCAGGTTCTTCTTTGGTTCTTCATCAGTTAAACTTCTCTGAGGAGAAGCAAAATGTTTTCAAAAGAAAAAAAAAACCAAGGAAGACCAGTTGCTTTTCTGTAAAAAAGCACCTTTGGGGCAACCATGACCTGGATGATGGAGCATTTCCATAGACCTTTCGTTTGGAAGAGTTTTGTTCAAACTTAAGAGGGGTGGACTTCAACTCCCAGAATTCCCCAGCCAGCTGTGGTTATTGTTCCCCACTTTTTCTGACACTGGCTGAAGCAGCTTCAAGATATGAAACATCTGAGAGGCTTCGTGGAAGGAAAATCAAGGGCTTGGCAAGAACTAGGATCAGAGTTCATAGAAGCAGGAGAGAGATCATAGAATCCTAAGGCTGAAAGGGACCTTGGAGGTCTTCTAGTCCAACCCCATGGCCAATGCAAGAGACCTTATTCGATCTGGACAAAGGGCTGTCCAATCCCTTTTTGAAACCTCCAGCAATGGAGCACCTACAACTTCTGGAGGTTAAGCTGTCCCACTGACTGATCACTCCCACCATCAGGAAATTCTTCCTTATTTCCAGGTCGGAGTTCCCTCTGACCTGCTTCAACCCATTGCACTTCGCTTTTTTATATTATCTCTTATTCGTTTGACTTCATCTACTACTGAGTTGCTCTTCTGGCTGTCCATGGTATTCTCAACCATTTCAGAGAATCAGAGAATCAATTAGAGTATCATAGATTCACAGAATCTTAGAATCATAGAACCATAGAATTACAGAATCAGAGAATCATAAAATCACAGAATCAGAGAACCACAGAACCACAGAATCAGACTAGCAGAGACTCATAGAATCACAGAATCACAGCCTCATAGAATCCTAGAGCTGGAAGGAATCTGCCCAAGGCAGGAGTCCTTATACCATCCTGGACAAGTACTTTCTTGCAAGTATTGGAAGATGCTATCATGTCCTCCTCCTAAGCCTCCGTTTTGTAATGCAGAGCACTACACTGGATTGGGCTGTAGATTTTTTTTTTTAAAAAAAACCAAATGAATATGTAGTTTGTGTGTGTGTGTGTGTGTAATCTCAGGATCGGCATTGTCTGAATTTTTGATAGACCAAGGCCAAAATGTTGTCTGTCCTTGCATGAATGGGATGTGAACCCCAGATTTGTACGGCCATTGGAAATCCAAGCTTACCTTAAACAAAAAAAGTCAGAAAAGCTGGAATTGTATCGTGCGGCCTCTTTCCAGGTCCTGTAGGGCAGCCAGACAAAGGCCTTCGTGAACGGCCTTCAGAATAAAAGCTGTGAAACTAACTCTGGAGATAAAACAATGATAGATGATTAAACGCTGCTCTCTCTTCTGTGAATCTCACAAAGAAGGGAAACCATGGAAGGTGAACGTTTCCAACTTCAAAATGCGGCGGAAAAGCTTGTTTATTCTGTGGCACCAGCTTGGAGAAGAAGACCTGGTGGAACCTTTTTAATTGAGAAGATTCACCCTGAGGGTCTCTGGAGACCTTTTCATTCCTGCGAAGAGGTCAGCCGGCTTGACCTCCCTCGCTGGGACGTTGCTCCAATGGGTTTCCTTCCTCTCATTTTGCTCTTGATTTCTTTTTAATGATATCAGGGGATGAAGAGGTTTCTTTGAAACTCCAGAAGCCAACAAATTGTTCCTAACCCTTTCCCTGACTTCATAAAAGAGCCAGCTTTTATACGGAGCTCGGATTAAGCTATTATGAGCTTGACATGGAGAATGGCAGGCAGTGGGCCAGGCAGATTTCAATCACCCCGAGACAGTCAGGAAAAACTAGACAGGCAGCTGAATGGAAGATTTTAACACACACACATCCCTCTTTTTCATTATGCATTGTCTATCTGCCTGCCTGCCTGCCTGTCTCTAAAGCTCCAGAAGGCAGCACAAGAAGCAACGGATGGAAACTAACCAAGGAGAGAAGCAACCTGGAACTAAGGAGAAATTTCCTGACAGTGAGGACAATTAATCAGTGGAACAGTTTCGCTCCAGAAGTTGTAAGTACTCCAACACTGGAAGTTTTTATGAAGAGATTGGATAACCATTTGCCTGAAATGCTAGGGGGTTGGACTAGAAGAGTTCCAAGATCCCTTCCAACTTCGTTATTCTATTCTGTTCTGTTCTGTTCTCTACCTACCTACCAATCTACCTAACATCTACCTATCATCTATCCATCAATCAATCAATCAATTTAACATGCATCTATTATTATCTGTCTGTCTCTCTCTCTCCATACACACACACACACACACACACACACACATTGAAGCAAACTGATACACTCCATGAAGATGTGGCACGACCACGAACGCGGAGCCAAACAACAGCAACGCAGCTCACGAGTTCAAATCCCACTCCAACTCAGACCAACCTGAGCACAGCCAACCCCCCACCCTATCAGAACACACCCCCATCCAATCAGAGCACAGCCAACCATCCATCCAATCAGAGCACAGCCAAGCCCTCAACCAATCAGAGCACACCTCCACCCAATCAGAATACAGCCATGCTCCCACCCAATCAGTTCATACCCCCACTGGCAGTTAAAAAGAAGAAACAACCACGATCACACGTTGCTCCTAGAAGCACAAGGCCAAAGATACCAGCCTGAAGATGAAGAATGAGACTTCGTTGAACCGTCGCCAAGGTACTTCCAATTTTACACGGGAGAAAACCCGAATAACCAAAGACCTACATGTATGGGATCCCGATTAAAAACGTCCATGAAAGAGACCTAAAACAAAATGGGCCGACAACATCAGCAAGGCAGAAGGAAGCTCAGAGCCAAATCGGTTGGAAATATGCGGAAGCGGCCTTCATCCTCCAGTGTATGGACAATGACTAAAATGATGATACACTTCTATCAATTTAAATTAAAATACCCAAACGAGAGAGAGAGAGAGAGAGAGAGCAAGAGAGAGAGAGAGAGAGAGAGAGAGACAGACAGACAGACAGACAGACAGACATATAGCAACCACACTTCATCCACAATAAGGAGCCACCTTAAGATGTCACCTGTTCCCTGGAACCCCCCAACCTGGGAACCCCACAAAAAGCAGTTTTGCAAGTGAGAAAGTCCACCTGGGGGTGGCCGAATCAAACCACCTTCCTGTCCCCATTGGGTTGCCAAGGGGTGGGGAAGCCTCATCTTTGAATCTGCCCCACTACAGAAGCCCCCACCCCACCCCATCCAAGCCAGGTGCCCTCTTGCCGGAGGCATCTGCTGAAGCATTAAACCTCTATCTCAACCCCAGGTTTTGTCTCTCTCTGTGGATGCCCACTCCTCCCCAGCCTGTTCTCTCTCTGCTCCAACGCGATCAGATTAGGAATTAATTATAAATGTGAATAAGAATGGAAAATAATCTTTTGTTTCATTTCTTTTTCTTTTTTTCTTAAGTGTATCAGCCAGACGAACATTAAAAGCAAATTATACTCATCAGCCAAGGGGAAGGCTGGGCCAGGAGGGGAGGCAAAGAGAAAGGAAGGCTGTGCAAAGCCGTAATTGAAAATGGAAAGGATCAGCCGGGGCCTTCCATTCCATCCTTGTAACAACCTCGGTGTGCGAAATGACAGCATTGCACAATCAGTGTTGGGGAGCTGGTGGCACCGAGAGGGATTGGATTCACTCACCGTTGAATACCTGCCTTTGTCTGAGTTGAATTGAAGTCAGAGCCAAGAAAACTAAGAGCAAAATTCAAACATCTATCCAACCTGTTCATTAAGGTTGGTTAATGGTCCTGGTTGTCCCAAAAGTGCTTTTTTTCATGCTTCTTATCCCAGAAGCTTCTTTAGCTCTGGCTGGATGGTGGGGAATGGAAGGATTTATATTCCTTGCAGACAACTGGGCATTTGAGTCCTTTTAAAGAGCCATTGAGGCCACTTGCAGGTTTCTCTGTGTCCTCAGGGTCACCTGAGTGGTGCAAATGGTTCCTGTAGCCTACAATTTTTCCCTCTGGAAATCCATTCCTCCTCCCACACCATTCAAAGGGTCTTCATCCCAAATTGGATAGCTCAAAATCCGTAGAGATTCTCAGTCTTCCAGGTCCTGGTTGTCCCAAAGGGGCTTTTTCAAGAGGCAACTGGACTTTCTTGGTTTTTCTTTGAAGATGTTTCACTTCTCATCCAAGAAGCTTCTTCAGCTCTGACTGGATGGCAGGGAATGGAAGGATTTATACTCCTTGCAGACAGCTGGTCATTTGCACCCTTTTATCGTTGAGGCCACTTGGAGGTTTATCTGTGTCCTCAGGGTCACCTGAGTGGTGCAAATGGGAATGGAGACTTCTTGGAACTGTTGAAAGGATGGTGTAGTAGGCTGGAGATAGATGATGTCATATCCCTCCCTCTCTGTTGAGAAATGGCTGTTCAGTTTGGACATAGATGGCCTCTTTGACCCCTCTTCTCAAACCAGTGGTCCTCTCTGTCCAAAATGTGGACTTTGCTGTCTTCAAAAGAGAGGCTGGCATCTTTCAAATGCAGACGGACTGCTGAATCTAGTCCTGATGTGTTTGTTCTCCTATGCTGTGCCACGTGTTTAGGAAGCGGCTGTTTTGTTTCCCCAATGTTCAGATCAGCAGACGGCTCACTGCATTGTACTGCATGTACCACATTGCCTAGTTTGTGTCTGGGTGCACAAACTTGGAATGGACAAGCTTCTGCCTTAGTGTATTCTTCAGTTTGAAGTGTGCACGTATGCAGTGGTGGGATTCAAATAATTTAACTACTGGTTCTCTGCCCTAATGAACAGCTGGGTGGGCGTGGTCAGGGGGTGTGACAGGTAGCACTTGGACTCCTGCATCCCCCTGGGAGCAAAAACGGGTCACGGGGGGAGCATTGCCCCCCTTTCCCCCCTTTGTATCTAGTAGGCTTCCCTGCAGCCTTCTGGGAGCAAAAACAGGCCATCTTGGGCCTAGGAGGCCTCCCTGCACTTACCTGGGAGCCAAAATGGGGTGTGTGGGGACTCCTGGAAAGGGGGGGCAGGACCAGCTAGCAATTTAACAGTTAACGGTTCATCTGAGCCAGCCCGAACCGGCTGAATCCCACCACTGGACGTATATCGTGCTGGCTGAAGATCCTGGCAGCTGTCTGCAAGGAGTATAAATCTTTCACTTCCCCGCCATCCAGTCGGAGGTGAAGAAACTTCTTCAATGAGAAGCGAAACATCTTCAAAGAAAAACCAGAAAGTTCAGTTGCCTCTTGGGGAGAAAAAAAAAAAAAGCACCTTTGGGACAGGTCTTCTGATAATTCCAGATTGCAGACACAGTTGAATGGCCAGGGATCCAAATCAAGAACGAAGCACTTTGAATCAGCTGCCCGGATGGATGAACCTATCAGTTCTGCTCTAGTTTTCATGCATCGCTTTAAGATCTCGGAGTTCTTTCCGTCCCATTGATCACGGAACCTGTGAACTTCAATAAAGGGGCCTCTGACAATGGAATGAATGTACAGCTTTACTCTGACTGTCAAAAGCTCTTCGTCTCAACCCACCCTGAGCTGTGTTTCTCCATCAGATCAGTGGGCCATCTCTGCGTAGACAGACGTCTTGAGGAAGAGAGAAGGGAAAAAAGCTCTCAGGTGTGGGCGGATAGAGACGGTACCATTTTGCCTGAACTGTGTGACTCTCACTGCAGTTTATATATATATATATATATATATATATATATGCTCTCTACATGGGGCTCCCTTGAGGAGCATCTGGAGGCTCCAGCTGGTCCAGAATGCGGACGTGCGGGTGGTTATGGGAGCGACGTGGCGCTCCCATGTGACACCCCTCCTGCGCGAGCTGCACTGGCTTCCGGTGGTCTTCCAGGTGCGCTTCAAGGTTTTGGTTACCACCTTTAGAGCGCTCCATGGCTTAGGACCAGGGCACCTACGAGACCGCCTTCTGCCACCAGTAGCCTCTCACAGACCAGGACGCTCCCATAGAGAGGGACTTCTCAGGGTGCCGTCGGCCAAACAATGTCGGCTGGCGGCCCCCACGGGGAGAGCCTTCTCTGTGGGGCACCTACTATTTGGAATGAGCTCCCCCCGGAGATACGGAACATCCCAGATCTGCACGCTTTCCGCCGTGCCCTTAAAACGTTCTTTTTCCAGCAGGCTGGCCTGGCCTAACCTCTTTTAAATTGTTTTAAATTTTAAATTGGGTTTTAAAATTGGTTTTAATTTGTTGTTTGGGGCCATAATATTTAATACATTTTAAACGTTTTTAATATTTGTATTACATGTATTTTATTTTGGCTGTTCACCGCCCTGAGTCCCTCGGGAGTAGGGCGGTATATAAATTTAATTAATAATAATAATAATAATAATAATAATAATAATAATAATAATAATAATAATAATAATAATAATAATATAATGGCAATTCTGGGCAGCTTGCAGAAATAAATCCCCAATACAAAACCTAATATAGAATAAGGGTTGGAAGGGACATTGGAGGTCATCTAGTCCAATCCCCAGCCCAAGCAGGAGATCCTACACTATTTCTGACAGAGGGCAGCCCAATCTTTTCTGGAAAGCCTCCAGGGATGAAGCTCCCACAACTTCCGAAGGCAACTTCTGTTCCACGGGTTGATTGTTGTCCCTGACAGAAAATTCCTCCTTATTTCAAGGTTGAATCTCTCCTTGATCAGTTTCCATCCATTATTCCTTGTCTGGCCTTCAGGTGACCCCCTTCCTCTCTGTGGCAGCCCCTCAAATATTGGAAGACAGCTATCATGCCTCCCCTGGTCCTTCTCTTCACTACACTAGCGATGCCCAGTTCCTGCAACTGTTCATCGTCTGTTTTAGCCTCCAGTCCCCTCATCATCCTGGTTGCTCTTCTCTGCACTCTTTCTAGAGTCTCAACCTCTTTTTTTTATAGTGTGGTGACCAACACTGGATGCTGTACTTTAGGTATGGCCTTACTAAGGCTTTATAGAGGGGTATTAGTACCTCCCTTGCAGGTCACTGAGTTTTGCTCTTACTTCTTTCTTACGACACCCCCCCCCCCCCCATAAATCAAGAGTGTTGTAAGAGCGGAGCTTCTCTCAATCCTTTATTGAAGTTCCAAATCTTGCCATCTGGAGATATTTGTTGAACTTCAATATTTGCTTTTTCTGTCTTGATACGCAGAATTTTCTAAACTCTAACTGGCTGTTTGTTTCTTATTGGCTGAGAATATATGCAAGACAGCCGCTTGGCTAATCATGCTGGTCAGCTTGCAAAATTACAGAAAAAATCTATTACAAAAATATCATAAATCAAGAAGTACAAAAGGTAACAGCTGAGAGACTAAATGCTTAACATTAAAATGCTAAACCATTAGGAAGTCTGGCTGAGGTAATAGATTTTAGTCAAGCTGTTTGCTTGACTATCCAAGTCTGTCAACCAGGGATAACAGACATGTCCCTAGAACAGTTCCCCCCTTTCAAAAGGCCACGTAAAAGAGCCCCCCTCCCATTCCCAAAGACACTGAGCTTGTCGATCAGAAAGGTTGGCAGTTCCAATCTCTAGTATAGGTCTACTGTGTGAGCAGGGGGTTGGACTAGATGACCTCCAAGATTCCTTCCAACTTTGTTACTGTTACTGACCTGACCTGACTCTATAAAATATATGCTGACACTTTGGAAAGAATGCAGAGAAGAGCAACCAAGAGGATTAGGGGACTGGAGGCTAAAACCTATAAAGAACGGTTGTAGGAATTGGGTGGTTGTTGTTGTTAGTTGTGAAGTTGTGTCCGACCCATCGCGATCCCATGGACCACGTTCCTCCAGGCCTTCCTGTCCCCTACCATCCTCTGGAGTCCATTTAAGCTCATGCCAACTCCTTCAGTGACTCCATCCACCCACCTCATTCTCTGTTGTCCCCTTCTTTTGCCCTCCATTGTTCCCAGCATTCGGCTCTTCTCCAGGGAGTCCTTCCTTCTCCTTAGGTGGCCAAAGTATTTGAGTTTCATCTTCAGGATCTGGCCTTCTAGAGAGCAGTCAGGGTTGATCTCCTCTAGGACTGACCGGTTGGATCGCTTTGCAGCCCAAGGGACTCGCAGGAGTCTTCTCCAGCACCAGAGTTTTTGGGTATGGAATTGGAAATAGGTGTAGGAATTGGATATGTCTAGTTTAATGAAAAGAAGGAGTGAGGTGGCATAATAGAGGTATTCCAGTGTTTGAGGGGGGTCAACCCTTTCTCCAAAGTGCCTGAAGGCAAAACAAGAAGCAATGGATGGGAACTAACCAAGGAGAATTCCTGACAGTTAGAACAATTAACCAGTGGAACAGCTTGCCTCCAGAAGTTGTAAATGCTCCAACACTGGAAGTTTTTAAGAAGAGACTGGACAGTCACTTATCTGAAATGGTATAGGGTCTCCTGCTTGAGCAGGGGACTGGACAAGAAGGCCTCCAAGGTCCCTTCCAGCTCTGCTATATTCTAACTACCTATAGAAGTGATGGCAAATCTTTTTGGCGCCACGTGCCAAAAGCAGGCAGACCGTGTGGGGGGGGGGGTGTCATGTGCACATGTGTCCACAACCATAATTCAATACCCCCCATGTGCCCTGGCTCCTGCGCATGTGCCAGCATCACCCTGTACATGCGCGCACGACCCCCTGCCCCATTTTGGGCCTAGCAGGCCTCCCTTTCTCCCCCCCCCAATAAGTCAAACCCCGAGATTTATAGCGAGGCTGGCAGGGGGAGGAGGAGGAGGAGCAGCCGCTACCTCTGCAAAGACGATCCCCCCCCGGACCTTTCTCTTCCACCCCCCCAGTAAGGCAAACCCCAAGCAGAAGCAGTGGCCTCCAACGTGGATCCCGGACAGTGGATGTCAATGGCATGGCCGGTATGCGTGCACACGCTAAGAGGAGCTGCCCAGTGGGCGTGTGCATGCTGGGAAATAAACTTCTGGTTTCCGATGCATGCATGCGCACCAGCCAGCTAGTCTTCTTATTACTGGTGAGCATGTGTGCAGGACGATCAGCTGGCTGGCTGAGCTTCTGGTTTCTGGCACAACCATATGCGTGAAGGCCTGCTGATCATTGCACGCGCATGCACGACAGTAACCAGAAAACTAGCTGGCCGGTGTGTATGTGTCCATCAGAAACCCGGAACATGAATGGGTGTCACCGCGTGTGCCAGGCAACATGGCTCCGCGTGCCATCTGTGGCATGCGTGTCACAGGTTCGACATCACGGATCTATAGGATACAGATGTAACTCGCTGGTCGATTCTTGTATGGAAAAATTTCCAGGCGGGATTTTCAGTCCGCAACAAATGCAGGGATTGTGTCTTTTCTCTTTCCTCCGATCAAAGAAGACACGGAGGCCCCCTCATCATTTCTTTCCACAGTCCCCGCGAGAGACCGTCTTTCCTTCTGAAATGCGTCTACGCAGCCCAAACTGGCAGGTGCTGAGCGGACGGAGCGTTAAAAAACCAGCCCAACTAAGTCAAGCTGGCATAAAATCCATGCGGGACATTGAACTGCAATGATTCTGACAATAAAGCCAGCCCGATAAATATTATGAAATGAAAACAGCCCGGCAGGAATGCGCGATCGATCCGAGGGGGCAGAAGTTTAAGCGCACATAAGATGAGTGGTAGGATTTCGGAGCAGCCTCGGTGGTGGAGTTTGTTTGGGGTTTTTTTGGCATGTGCCTAACATGAGGGGTATGCTTAAAAGGCAGCCACGAGGGTGTGATTGAAGCTCTCTCTCTGTGTGTGTGTGTGTGTGTGTGTGTGTGTGTGTGTGTGTGTGAGAGAGAGAGAGAGAGAGAGAGAAGGATTATATACACACAAATCTATCATCTGTCATCTCTCTCTGTCTCCTTCACCTGCCTGCCTATTTATCTATCCATCTATCCGTATATCCATCCATCCATCCATCCATCCATCCATCCATCCACCTATCCATCCATCCACCTATCCATCCATCCATCTATCTATCTATCTATCTATCTATCTATCTATCTATCTATCTATC
>WNWU01000099.1:247188-262449 GCA_012654045.1 Ptyas mucosa
AACTAAATAACTAAATAACTAAATAACTAAATAACTAAATAACTAAATGAGAATGCCTGAGAATGCTCAGGAAGATAAATTATCTCAGCATCTACTTCTGTCCTACTATCGCAGCACCATTGAGAGTGTCCTGACATACAGTATTCTTGCATGGTATGGGAGTGGCTCTGTAACGGACAAAAAAGCTCTACAGAGAATCATTAAAACTGCCCAGAATATCATCGGGCTCCAGCTACCAGCCCTGGATGACATCTTTGAATCTCGCTGCTTGAGAAAGTTGCACAACATTCTCAGAGACTCTTCCCATCCTGCTTACAATCTTTTTGGACTGTTGCCTTCTGGCAGAAGATACAGAACCATTAAAACTCAGACCACACGTCTTCTGAATAGTTTCTATCCCAGAGCTATAATTGCACTCAACAATGAACTAAAGGGCCACCATCAGGGAGCTGTTGGACAGCATTACTTAGTCTGTTGTGTGGATGTTTGGGTGGTTTAGGGGTGGGGAATTGTGGTGGTAGTGGGGGGTGTTTGGGGATTGTTACGTGTGTTGGACCTGGTCTTTGAGTGTTAAGTGAATTTCGTTGTATGGGTATACTGTGTATACACATACAATAACAATAGAGTTATTATTACCAAATAACCAAATAACCAAATAACCAAATAACCAAATAACCAAATAACCAAATAACCAAATAACCAACTACTTAAATAACTTTCTTAAAAGGAGGCTGGTTCCCCCTGGCTTCCTTGGGTCAACAGCAAAGGAGTCTCGGCCCTCTGAACAGAGTGCAGGAAGTAAATTTGCAACTATGCAAATCTCTCAGAAACAGCAATTTCCGTCCATTTCCAGTAGCATCCCATTTCCTTTGGGAGAAACAGATGCTCCCGCTTAAGGCAATGCCGTCTGCCTGGGAGCGACTCGTTCCGCTTCACAAGCATCATCGCACTCGGTGTGGCCCGCACGAAGCGCGATGGAGCAGGAGACAGCTGCAGCGATTTCTTCTTCTTTTTATTTATTTATTTATTTATTTAAAAAAAGAAACATTTTCATAAAGCCGCCTCCTATCTCTGAATTTCAGCAGAAATTCAGAAAAAGGGGCTCCCAACCTAGCTGGTTTCTTTTATCCGCCAGCTGCTCTTCGCTGCTTTTTTTATTTCCTTGCGGGAAAATTGGTGGGTTAGACGGAGAATTTTTCTTTCTTTCTTTTTTACTCTTTTGGAGGAAAGAATGTGTGATTAAGGAATGTCTCCCTTGAAAGGGATGAGAGATGCATAAGACAATTTAGACTGGATGGAACTTTAAATGGGATCTAATTTTTGCTTCTTAGCTTGTAGAGGAGTTTCAATTCCATAAGACTTTCCCTCCAAAAAAAAATCTGGAGGAAAAATGGCTTCATTTGGTAAGGGAACATAATGCTGGTTTTATTTTGAATGTCGCAGGTGGCTCCAGTTCTGGTTTGGCTTACTTTTTTCCTTTTAGCAACCAAAATGCTCCATTTTCCTACAGAATGAGGGAGGTTTCTGTCGGTTCTGCTTTATATTTGCAGAACTTCCAACTTACAGATTCTTTCCTTCTTCTTGTTAATGAAAAATGAATTCTAAGAGGCTTTGTTCCATTTGGGTTTTAGATACACTAGAAGAGGGAAATTTTTCCATATCTTTTTCGTTTCTAGGGTTAATTAAATATGGAGTCCTTGAAGCAGGTTGCTACAAAATGCAATGGTTTCCACATTTTAAAAATATTTCTACTTAACAGAAGAGAATAACAGAGTTGGAAGGGACCTTGTAGGTCATCTAGTCCAACCCCCCACCCAAAAAGGAGACACCCTACACCATTCCGGACAGATGGCAGTCCAGTCTCTTCTTGAAAGCCTCCAGTGATGAAGCTCCCACAACTTCTGAAGGCAACTTCTGTTCCATCGATTGATTGTTCTCATAAAGCTAAATTTTGGTGCCTTAGCAGTGGAGCAGCATTTAAATATGAGCCAACTTCCTCATCCAAATTTTTGATAAAAATACTGAATGGCACAAGGCCCAGAACAGAGCCCATGATCCTTCTCTCAAAGTCAGTCTGGAGGGGGTGAAATGATAGTATTTAATATTTGAGGGGCTGCCACAAAGAAGAGGGGGTCAACCTATTCTCCAAAGCACCAGAAGACAGGAGAAGAAGCAACGGGTGGAAACTGATCAAGGAGAGAAGCAACCTGGAATTGAGGAGAAACTTCCTAACAGGGAAGACAATTAACCAGTGGAACAGCTTGCCTCCAGAAGTTCTGGGTGCTCCATCACTTGAGGTTTCCAAGAAGACATTGGACACCACTTGTCTGAAATGGCAGAAAGTCTCCTGTCTGAGCAGAGGGTTGGACTAGAAGACCTCCAAGGTCCCTTCCAACTTTATCCCAATTAAGTGTTCATCCAGTCTCTTCTTAAAAACCTCCAGTGATGGAGCATCCAAAACTTCTGAAGGCTGTTGTAGTAATGTTAAAACCTATGCTCAATAGGTACAACCAGATCAGACAGGTCTAAGCTGAAGAATGAGACTGAAGCTATTCCACAAAACCCCCACATTCAACATATGAGAATAAATAATCCGAATTTCATGCCGGATCGATTGTCCCCAAATTAACAAGGAAGATGTTGGATGCCATGGCTCCTGGCACTGAACAATGTGCTATAGGTGTCAGCTTCCTGTGTTAGAATCAAGATCACGTGAAATGTTAATACCACTTTATAATGCTTTGGTAAGGCCACACTTGGAATCCTGCATCCAGTTTTGGTTGCCACGATGTAAAGAAGATGTGGAGACTCTAGAAAGAGTGCAGAGAAGAGCAACGAAGAGGATTAGGGAACTGGAGGATAAAACTTATGAAGAACGGTTGCAGGAACTGAATATAATGAAAAGAAGGACCAAGGGTGACATGATAGAAATATTCCAATATTTGAGGGGCTGCCACAAAGAAGAGGGAGTCAAGCTATTCTCCAAAGCACCTGAGGGTAGGAGAAGAAGCAATGGGTGGAAACTAATCAAGGAGAGAAGCAACTTAGAACTAAGGAGAAATTTTTTGACAGTGAGAACAATTAATCAGTGGAATGACTTGCCTTCAGAAGTTGTAAATGCTCCAACACTGGAAGTTTTTAAGATGTTGGATAACCATTTGTCTGAAGTGGTATAGGGTTTCCTGCCTGGGCAGGGGGTTGGACTAGAAGACCTCCAAGGTCCCTTCCAATTCTGTTATTCTGCATTCTGTTAGGCAGAAGGCCATGGAGCTGACAAGCTATGGAAAGCAATCAAAGCAAAGAATTTGGCCAAAGGGGAAAAAAAAACACACAATTACAGAAGGTTTTTAGCAATCAAAACCCTCAAAAAATGGATTTCAAAAGTGAATTTACCCGCTTTGGAAGAAAGACAACCGGATTTACAGGTTACTGAACAGAGATTTGTGGAGCAAAGGTGTACGGTTTTTTAAAACCCGTGTTCTTTACCAATGCTGACTGGGAAGCAATTGAAAAATTGCTGAAAATTCAGCTTTATTCAGAACTACCAATAATAATACTGATTTGCAGGCTGAGCAACCAAGAGTAGAAAATGAAGAGTCTATTGATGTCAATGAAGAACAATGAGGAGAAGAAACTGCAGGAGCTGAAGAACTTCAAGTGTTACTGGTTAATCAAGATTAACTGAGGGGCTGCCCCAGAGAGGAGGAAGGGGGTCAAGCTATTCTCCAAAGCACCTGAAGCCAGACAAGGAATAATAGAGATTCAACCTGGAAATAAGGAGGAATTTTCCGACAGTGAGAACAATCAACCAATGGAACAGAAGTTGCCTTCGGAAGTTGTGGGAGCTTCATCACTGGAGGCTTTCAAGAAGAGACTGGACTGCCATCTGTCAGAAATGGTGTAGGGTCTCCTGCTTGGGTAGGGGGTTGGACTAGATGACCTACAAGGACTCTTCCAACTCTTGTTCTGTTCTGTTCTAGAAGACCTCCAAGGTCCCTTCCAACTCTGTTATTCTGTTAATCTGTTAAAAAGATCTGGTTGGGAAAATCAAGGACAGAATGAAAGAAGCTTAGAAGAATGCATTGGTCAAAATTGGATCAAGTTAGCAGGGAAATTTTGGCTAAAATAGTGAAGAATACTAATGAAATGGTCAAAATTATTCCAACTGAAACACTGGCCCCAATGAACCAGCTGATGCAGCCTGCGTAACCACTGGAGAATTAGAACGTAAAATATGAAGGAATGAAATTATAAAGAAAGGAAAATGTAAAACTAAGCAAGGAGAGAAACAACTTAGAACTAAGAAGAAATTTCCCAACAGTGAGAATAATTAATCAGTGAAACAACTTGCCTCCAGAAGTCATGAATGCTCCTACACTGGAAGTTTTAAAGAAGAGATTGGACAACCATTTGTCTGAAATGGTATAGGGCTTCCTGCCCTGAGTATGGGTTAGACTAGAAGACCTTGAAGGTCCCTTCCAACTTTGTTGTTCTGCTCTGCTCTGCTCTGCTCTGCTCTGCTCTGCTCTGCTCTGCTCTACATTCTACTCGACTCTACCCTACCCTACCCTACCCTACCCTACTTTACCCTACCATATTCGATATTCAATATTCTATCTATTCTATTCTGGTTGCATCTGTTCAGCATAATTCTTAGCATCACTAGAGCAGAATAGTAGACCAGAAAGGAAATGAAAAGCAGAAGTATAAGAGATCAGCTTCGATTTGATAAAAGGATTGTGGAGAATTGCAAAAGCCGAAAGACCAATTTACATGTGGTCTGGATTGATTACAAAAAGACATTTGATTCATCACCACAGAGTTGGATTATCAAAAGTTTGGAAACAACTGGTGTCAGTAAAAATATTACAATATTTATAGATAAAACAATGAAGCAAGGGAAGACAGAATTGGGGGTTGGAAATGAAAAAAATACAGGCTGGTGAACCTGAGGAGAGGCATTTTCCAGGCTGACTTATCACCCTTATTTGTCACTGCCATGATCCCACATTCCGTGATTTTGAAGGAAACAAATCTTGGCTCTCAAACAGCCAAAAACATGCTAATAAAAGTTCTCATTTGCTCTATATGGATGATCTGAAGCTTTATGGAAAATCAGAATGCTGGCAAGGAAAAACATTACATAGTCAATTTCTACAAAAGATTGAGCGGAAAGGGGATAAAGATAAAACCTGGCAATAACTTACAAAAGGAACATTAAGTAAAATCTGAAAGTTTGATTTTGGCTGAGTCAAGGCCAGAATTGAAAAAAATCATCCAATGATTCGAAGTGCAGATTGTGCAAAGAAGCAGAAGAAATAGTAGATCATATATGTTCAGCTCAGTCAAAAAGATCACACAAAATGATTATTATTATTTTTTTTTAATGACATTATACCATCACCAAACTCATTCCCTGGAATATCTGTAAAACTTATCATGGTCAAGGTAGTCCTTAACTTATGAACATAATCGAGTCCCAGATTTCTGGTGCTAAGCAAGACCGTTGATTTTTGCCTCGTTTTAAAACCTTTCTGGCCACCGTTATTAAGTGCAATTACTCAGTTAGGAACACGGTTATTAATGAATCCAGCTTCCAAATTAACTTTGCTTGTCAGAAGGTCGCAAAAAGGGATCACGTGACCCTGGGACACTACGACCGTCATAAATACGAGTCAGTTGTTGAGCGTCTGAATTTTGATCACATGACCACAGGGATGCTGCCATGGTCATAAGTGTGAAAAATGGTCATAATCACTCCCCCTCCCCTCCAGTGCTGTTGTTAATTTGAAACGAATGCTTATAAATTGAGGATTACTTGCATCAGTAAAATTGGAGGCTTGAAAAAATGACTTGAAAATGAGTAATTTTAATATTGTGGGTTTCTGGAACACAATCTGATAAAAGTCTTGGCTCATAACGCACCAGATCAGGGGTGAAGTGCTCCCGGTTTGGACCGGATCGCCCGATCTGGTAGCAATGGCGGCGGGTGGTTCGGAGAACCGGTAGCAAAAATCCCTCTGCGCCCCCCCCCCCCCCACCCCCCTCTGAGCCGCACAATTATCAGAGGCTTTTTTTTTTACTTTTAAAAGCATTTTTTCATCAGAAGAGGTTGTAGAAAAAATGCTTTTAAAAGTAAAAAAAAAAGCCTCTGATTATTGTGCGGCTCAGCTGGGATCATCAGAGGCTTTTCAAAGCATTTTTTTCTGCAACCTCTTGGCCGAAAAGGTGGTAAAAAAAATGCTTTGAAAAGTCTCTGACGATCCCAGCTGAGTTGCCTGATCACCAGAGAGGCTTTTCAAAGCATTAGAAAAAATGTTTTGAAAAGTTAAAAAAAAAAAGTTGGCCACGCCCACCGTCACATTACACCCCCCCACACACACACCAAGCCACGCCCACGGAACCGGTAGTAACAAATTTTACATTTCACCCCTGCACCAGATGTAGCTCTTGTGAAAAAGAAGAAAGTATGGAGATGAGGCAATGCCAGGAGATAGTCGTATCAGAAAAGTTGGAAGGGACCTTGGGGGTCTTCTAGTCCAACCTCCTGCTCAAGTGAAGAGAAGGACCAGGGGAGACATGAGAGCATCTTCCAATACTTGAGGGGCTGCCACAGAGAGGAGGGGGTCAAGCTATTCTCCAATCCACCTGAAGACCAGACAGGGAATAATGGATGGAAACTGAACAAGGAGAGATTCAACCTGGAAATAAGGAGAATTTTTCTGACAGTGAGAACAGTCAATGGAACAGAAGTTGCCTTTGGAAGTTGTGGGAGCTTCATCCCTGGAGGCTTTCAAGAAGAGACTGGACTGCCATTTGTCAGAAATGGTGCAGCGTCTCCTGCTTGGGTGGGGGGTTGGACTAGATGACCTACAAGGGCCCTTCCAACTCTGTCATTCTGTAAACAAGTAGTAGAAGACAAGACAAAGGATTGGAGAAGAACGCATGGAATCAAGATCTGAAAATTGGATTATTATGGCGTAGTATTATGGCATAAACTAGCCATGGGGTTCGCAGTGGTTATCAGGACATTGGGTGCCATACCAAGAAGTCTTGGATGACCTTGTTAAAAAAATTGCTCATTCACCAAATTTCCATCTGTCAATCACAAAAGGCCACCCTGATTATATACTACACTATATACTACACTAATGCATTACAATATTTTAGGTTCTTGGAAAGAACTTGACATGTATGAAAGCCAATAACAGCTAAAAAAAAACAGCATTTGTGATTTCACGTTGTTGCGAACAGAGAATAATAACAATAATTTACTAGGAACAGCTTACATCCTGTCAAGATACCTTTAATACCATCAACCGTTCACCTCTGCCTATCCCAGATCCTTGGAAAGGACTCAATGGTTGGGCAAATCCAGTCTGAACATTTGGCTGGCTGAACCACAAACCATCATAATAATGTCTTCAAAGAAATAAACAAGAAAGTCCAGTTGCCTCTTGAAAAAGCATCTTTGGGACAACCAGGACCTGGAAGACTGAGAATCTCTACAGACTTTTAGCTATACAATTTGGGATGGAGACCCTTGGAATGCTGTGGGAGTAGGAAAAAAATTGCAGACTACAGGAACCATTTGCACCACTCAGGTGACCCTGAAGACACAGATAAACTTCCAGGTAGGCCTCAACGACCCTCTAAAAGGATGCCAATGAGCAGCTTTTTACAAGAAATAGAAATCCTTCCATTCCCTGCCACCATCCAGTCAGAGCTGAAGAAGCTTCTTGGATGAGAAGGGAAACGTCTTCAGAGAAAAACCAAGAAAGTCCAGTTACCTCCTGAAAAAGCCCCTTTGGGACAACCAGGACCTGGATGGCTGAGAATCTCTCCAGACATCATAATCACGATACTTCTGGAACTAGTTATGGCCTTCACACCTCTTCGTCCTGAGTTTTCAGCTCTTGAAGGCAGTGTGAGCCATGATCAATTTCAAACCTGGCTTGTTGACAATGGCCTTTGTATCAGGGAGTCAATTGTCTTTGTGGAGGTGAGAAGACAACACAATTTTCTCCAGGGAGAGCTGCTTGGTGCTGCTTTGTCTGCCTCAATGTCACGCCACGAAATCTGGACAAGGCTGCCACACGTAATTCCAGCAGCTGAATGGAAATCTCTCCTGGGTCCTACAAGGGCTGCTTGAGGCAGGCGAAGAGAAGCATCTCAGATGCTTTGCTTTCCTCTCAGAAACCACCCTGCTCTGCAAAGTAACTGTCAGAGGTTGTCCCACCTGAGCTGCTTTGGCATGAAGCACATGCTGGAAAATCTCCACACTCCTAGCAAGGGCCTTCTCTCCCTTGTATCCAATGAGGCCTTCGGATCATTGTTTGCTGTTTAGATAGAGATGATAGAGATAGATGATAGATAGATGGGGGGGGGAGGGAGAGAGAAGATAGGGAGACATAAAAGATGACAGACAGACAGACAGACAGACAGACACCGTAGATGTTAAATAGACGATGGATAATAGATGATGGAAAGATGGATGGATGGATGGATGGATATTGATGGACAGAGATGATAGATATGGTAGATAGATATATAGATGATAGATATAGATAGATGATAGATAATAGATGTTAAAAGATGATGGATGATAGATAAATGATAGGTGGGTGGGTGGGTGGATAGGTAGGTACATATAGATATAGATAATAGATGTTAATCGGTGATGGAAGATAGACAGATGATAGGTGATAGGTGATGGATGAATAGATAGACAGGCAGACAGGTTGGATGGACGGATGGACGGACGGATAGAAAGAAACATGCACGTTTGAAACCGTCTTCCAAAGCTGCCACGTGCTTCTCGCTGGTTCTCTTATTCGCAGCTATCCCTGGATACGCTGTTCCGTCAATGACCTCAATCTCTCCTGCCCAACCTTCCTGTGATTTATTCCTTGCATTATTTCAGGCTCATTTTCTTTGCTGAGCTCCGAGGCTGATGGATCTCAGTTAGCACTTTCCGTCTCCAACGCACTTGGCAAGCCTTTGCTAATTCATTCATGCCAGCCTGCCCCACCCCCTCGCTCTGGGGCAGGAAAGGCCTCTTTGGAGTGCGGGCGGGGCGCTGAACTCAAGGAAACCGAACCCCCCGGATGGGAATCACACAACTTACACCAGGAAGTCTTTGACCAAAATGGACCCGCTGGCTTGGGCAGAAAAGCATTGTTGAAAATGTTCCTCCCTCCCTTTCCTTCCTTTTTCTCTTCTCTCTCATTCCCTCCCTCCCTCCCTTTCCTTCCTCCCTCCCTCCCTCCCTCCCTTCCTCCCTCCCTTCTTCCTTCGTCCTCGCTTCTTCCCTCCCTACTTCCCTCTCTTCCTCCCTCCCCCATTCCACTCCTTTCTTCCTCCCTCCCTCCCTCCCCTTACTGTTTCTTCTCCCTCTCCATCCATTCCACTCCTCCCTCCCTTCCTTCCTTCCATCCATCCATCCTTTCTTCCATCCTCCCACACTCCCTCCCTCCCTTTCATTCCTTTTTCTCCTCTCTCCCTCATTCCCTTCTTTCCTTCCTTCCCTCCTTCCCTCCCTTTCCTTCTTTCCTTCCTTCCTTCTTTCCTTCCTCCCTCCCTCCTTCCCTTTCCTTCCTTTTTCTCCTCTCTCTCATTCCCTCCCTCCTTCCCTCCCTCCCTTCCCATATAACCCTTTTCTTTTTGAATACTTGACATTTAAGAGTCCTTATCTAATGGCCTTTCCAGATATCTCCAGCTTCTCTTCTCCTTCTTGCCCAGCAGGGCCGTCAAGGCGAGGAGACCCCAGGACCTTCCAAGCAAATAGTTTTTCTTGCAATGTTTCCTTGAGCACCAGTCTTTGCTCACCAATTTCCTTCTGTTTTCCACCCAGTGTCATTTTGTCATTTCCAGAACTGAAGCTTTACCTCAACGAAAGCAGTCAGACGTGGAAAGCATGCTTAGATGAGGCTATTCGTGCCTGGCTCACAAGAGACATTTTGTCTGATTTCTCCAGCCTGGTGCTTTAGGGATCCTGGTGGATTGTAATTCTCACCCTGTTTGAGGATTATGTCCTTTGTAGTCCCAGCTCAACTGTAGCTAGACCACAGAGTTAGAGAAAGCCAGTTTAATATGCCAGAACGTGTTGAAGTTGGGAAATCTTTATGCAAGACCACGCTGAATTATTCAACATTTAACCTGCATATCTATATAGAGATGCTTTCGGAATGGCCCATGTTCCCCAGCAAGGCTCTGTGTGGGACAATTTAAAGGTTCCCTTGTAATTCGGCTGGAGATCTGGAATCTGGCTACTTATGTAGAACTGAAACGGCTCAGTTTAGCAAAAAATAAAAACACTTTTGAGAAAATGTAGGGGTGAGTTACACTCAAACAGCCATTAGCCTTTATTTGTCTTGAAGATGGAATTCGTTTTGTGCAAAAGCAGATTTTTAAAACATTTTACCAAACTGCCTTGTCCTAAACTACCGATTTTTCATAATAAGGCAGGAAGCACCTGCTCACCCAGATCAGAAGGAGAGGGGAGAATTAAGGTGAGCCAAAGAAGATTAAGTGCCTTTCAGGCCAGTTTTTTACATCAGATTTTTTTTTTAAAAGAAAGAATGTGAATTGATAGAAGAAGGGGTGGGGGGGAAAGCTCAGGATTTGTGAAACAAGGACAATTACTCCCAGGGGTGCATCGAAAACAAGTAAGACGTTGCCTTATCCAAACCTGTCTTGAAAAATCTAAGATAGCTGGAAAAAATACAGACGTGAGGCATCTGGAGAAATTCGATTTCACATTTACTGAATACAGAATAATAAAGTTGGAAGGGACCTTGGAGGTCTTCTGGTTTTTGACATCTAGTGGAAATTATTTCAAATAAACTTTATTTCCACTAGGTGTCAATTATTGCAAGTCTATGAAATTGCATCAAAGAAGATTTCTTCTGAGTCATTGGGTTTTCTGGACCTCAGAAGTCCCATATTTTACAGAATAACAGAATAACAGAATAATGTAGTGGGAAGGGACCTTGGAGGTCTTCTAGTCCAACCCTCTGCTCAAGCAGGAGACCCTATACTATTTTAGAGAAGTGACCGTCTAGACTCTAGAGTCTTCTTATAAACATCTAGTGATGGAGTACGATTTCTGGAGGTAAGCTGTTCCACTGATTAATTCTGGTAGCCCCTCTAATATTGGAAAATGCTATCATATCACCCTCTAGTCCTTCTTTTCATTAAACTAGACAAAGCCAATATCTGCAACCCATTCTTCATATGTTTTCATCTCGAGGGCTTTAACCATCTTCGTTGCTCTTCTGGAAGTTTTTCAGAAGAGATTGAACAACATTTGTCTGGAATGGTTTAGGATTTCCTGCCTGAGCAAAGGGGATTGGACTAGAAGACCTCTAAGGTCCCTTCCAAATCTGTTATTCTGTCATTCTCTCTGCACTCTTTCCAAAGTCTCAATATTTTTTTATTATTATTATGTGGTGTCATTTTATGATGATGATGTATTTTTTTTCTTTGCATGGTAAATAATTCTGTATAATACATTCGGATTAAGAAAATGTTCTGATTAAGTATATGTTCTCCTGATGTGCCCCTGTATGCTGGATCTGGAAATTTAAGTCTCATCGGATATTTGATTCTCAGAATGAAGATTGGTTCTCCACACACACAGAAGAGTTAGAATATCTGAAGATGCAAGAAAACGAGCTACGTATCTCTTCCTTCCAGAAGATGCACAATAACCTTGCTAATCAGCACATGTTAGGCATTTTATCAAATGTTTCCCTGAAATCAAGATATATTACACCTAGAGCATTGCCACAATCTATTAAGGGAGTTGCCTGAACCAAAAATGACGAAAAATTAAGCTGACAAAATTTCTCCTTGGGAAAACAAAGAGACGTGGATTTTTGATGATTATTTCCAAGAGGTTTACAGATGGAACTTTTTAGAATCTGTTGTAGAATTTGCCTAGTATTGACTATGTAATTCTTTAGTTTGAAAATGCTCCTTTGGGATGGTATGAACTTTCTCCATTCACAAAGGGGTTGCACACATCAAGAATTGGCCAACCCATCTACAACTTCCTTCAGTAGTCTAGGATGCAGGAATCTGACCCTGGAAATGTAAATTCATACAAGGAAAATTGGTATTTTAGTCTCACCAGGCTCAAAGTTGACTCAGCCTTCCATCCTTCCGAGATTGGTAAAATGAGGAGCCGGATTGTTGGGAGCTAGAGGATGATTCTGTAAACAGCTTAGACTGTGAAGTGGTATATAAGTGCTATTGCTAAGTGCTAAGAAAGAAAGGGAGAAAAAGGAAGGGAGGGAGGGAAGGAAGGAAGGAAGGAAAGGAAGGAAGGAAGGAAGGAAGGAAGGAAGGAAGGAAGGAAGGAAGGAAGGAAGGAAGGAAGGAAGAGTCCTGGTGGCGCAGTGGTTAAAATGCAGTATTGCAGGCAAACTCTGCCCATTGCCAGTTCGATCCTGACCAGCTCAAGGTTGACTCAGCCTTCCATCTTTCCGAGGTGGGTAAAATGAGGACCCAGATTGTTGGGGACAAATAGGCTGACTCTGAAAACTGCTTAGAGAGGGCTGTAAAAGCACCATGAAGTGGTATATAAGTCTAAGGGCTGTTGTTATTTCCTCACCATGTTTCTATTCATTTTAGAATTTGGTTTTGTCCTTCATTCTTTCCTTCACACACACACACAAACTTTAAATACCAACCAACCAAATAATAGGAGCTGGGTAGCTCTGTTGCCTTCCCATTTTGCTGTCTTCCTTGAGGAACTAAGGTTTTGTTTTCTAAAATTGTTGTTCTTTTATTTTAAACCCTTTCACTATTCTAAGGAGCTTTTGCTAACTGAAATTCCTTTGGGGTTTTCTTCACATCACTTCTCTTACTATGCAGTGGGTTGCAGCATGCAGGTGAAGGTCTATGACATGGGATCCCCAGAGTCTTCAGTGTTAAGTCAATGATGCTATAGCTTTAGAGGCTCTTGGCACCATCTTTAGATGCAGATACAGATTAACAGAGTTGGAAGGGACCTTGTGGGTCATCTAGTCCAACCCCCTGCTCAAACAGGAGACCCTGCACCATTTCTGACAGAGGGCAGCCCAGTCTCTTCTTGAAAGCCTCCAGTGATGAAGCTCCCACAACCTCCGAAGGCAAATTCTGTTCCATGGGTTGATTGTTCTCACTGTCAGAAAATTCCTCCTTATTTCTAGGTTGAATCTCTCCTTGGTCAGCTTCCATCCATTACTTCTTCTCTGGCCTTCAGATGCTTTGGAGAATAGGTTGACCCCTGACCCACAAGTGGATTAGGAGAAACTGGTATCTGTCGGTTCTGTCACAAACACAATTTGTGCTATGGGGTATTTAGTGCTATTTGAGCTCAGGTTTTTTTCCTGCAAACATTTCATTACCTGACTAACATCATCAGTGCTAGAAGAGAGTGGGAGTTATGGAGGAGAGGCAGAAGGGAGGAGGAGGAGGAGGAGGAGGAGGAGGAGGATTGTGCCATGGTGGCACAGTGGTTAGAATTGAGGGTTACAGACTAATTCTGCTTATTGCCAACTGTCTGCAATTCGACAGTTCGAATCTCACCAGGCTCAAGGTTGACTCAGCTTTCCATCCTTCTGAGGTTGCTGAAATGAGGACCCAGATGGTTGGGGGCAAGAGGCTGATTCTGAGAGGGCTGTGAAGCACCGTGAAGCGGTATATAAGTCTAAGTGTTATTGCTATTGTTACTGTATTGTGGGGGTCCTTGGTGATCTCTGAGCTTTGTTGCTTTCTTGCAGACATTTCATGACCAAACTAGGTAACATCATCAGTGCTAGAAGGGAGTGGGGTTTGTTGGGGGAGAGGAGGAGGAAAAGGAGGACGAAGAGGAGGAGAAGCAGAAGGAGAAGGAGGACTGTGGGATCCTTGGTGCTCTTTGAGCTTAGTTGTTTTCTTGCAGATGTTTAATTACCAAACTAGGTAACATCATCAGTGTTAGAAGAGAGTGGGAATGGGGTTTGCTCTCTTTATTTGATCTTCTGATAGATAAAATCCTTCATGAGACTAAGAGACCAGCAGCTAATGGTAATTTGATTCTTCATGGGAGTGGATGAAGTTGCAGGGCTCAACTTCATTCTCTCTTCTTTTCAGGAATCCCATCCTGAGGTTATTCTCATAAAACCTCTGTCTGGTCAGACAGAATTTGAGGTGACCCAAACATCTTTCAACTTCTTTCTTTTCTTGGTATTTTTTACTATAGAGATAATGAGCATGGCAGATAAAAAGGAGAACCTGGACATGTTAACATAATCACCTATGTACTGCCTTCCTTATTACAAAGGATGTAGCTTTATACATTCATGCATTATTATTGATTGTTTGCAAGCATTATACCCTGGAAGTCACCATGGCTTGAACTCAGTGCCAATCTATCAATCAGGGAAGCAATCCTACTGGCCGTGTTTTCCCAGACTGAAAGGCACTTTTAAAATAACGTGGTAATTATAGTACCCCATTTATCATGGAAAAACGTAGCCTTTGCTTTTTGCTGCAGAAATAATTTGCATGATCTTTTGTGCACTGAGTCCATTAATCAATTAAAATTTACACCGTTCCCTGTCACTTTCAATCATGCGACGGTCCTAATAGATGGTTGCTGTCGAAAGCAGATGATGCTCCATTCTGGAGCTGTTTTGGGGGTTACCAAATCTTGACTGCAAAACATTTCGTGACCCTAGAGGGCAGCAAAGAGATATAGACTAGTCTGTTCCTCTGAGGCCACCTAGTGGGCATCTAGTGTTTTGCAGTCCAGAAATGATAGGCCTTATGAGTGCAAAGCACATAACCATCCCTCCCTCCCTTCCTCCTTCCTCCCCTTCCTTCCTTCTTTCTTCTCCTCTCCCTCCCTCCCCTTCCTTTTTCTTCGCCCCCTCCATCCATTCCACTCCTTCCTTCTTTCCTTTGTCCTCACTTCCTCCCTCCCTACTTCCCTCTCTTCCTTGTTCCCCATTCCACTCCTTTCTTCCTCCCTCCCTCTCTCCCTCCCTCCCCTTCCTGTTTCTTCTCCCTCTCCATCCATTCCATTCCACTCCTTCCTTCCTTCTTTACTCCCTCCCTCCCTTTCCTTCCTTTTTCTCCTTCCTTATTCCATCCCATTCCTTCCTTCCTTCCTCCCTCTCTTTCCTTTCTTCCTCCCTCCTTTGTCCTCTCTCCCTCCCTTCTTCCATTCCCCTCCTTCCTTCCTTCCTTCCTTCCTTCCTTCCTTCCTTCCTTCCTTCCTTCCTTCCTTCC
>WNWU01000099.1:272125-282381 GCA_012654045.1 Ptyas mucosa
TTCTCTTCTCTTCTCTTCTCTTCTCTTCTCTTCTCTTCTCTTCTCTTTGCACACACACACATCCTATCGGAGCCTGAATATGTGGAGGGGGACGAGCTGGAACTGGAGCCGACGGAGATCAAGGAGGTGGCTTCATTGGCTTCGGAGGAATAAGGGGAGGAGCAGGCCGAATCAGCCAGGGCCTTTCAGGCTTGTAGGCAGGCAGGAAGTGGGGGCAGGATGACCAAGAGAGGCTAAGCAGTGGACATGGGAGACAGAGCTCAGGCGATGAGCAAGGACCATCCCCTCTTGATCCTCGAGCACGGAGAGTGGAGAGAAGGCAGGAACACTGCAGACTGACCCTACTACTCCGGAGGACAGCACCCCGCCCCTCTCCACAAGACACACCTGGGGACTGAGACCTAAGAAGACACTGTGGGGAGGGGCGTTTGTCAGGAACAAATGCTGAATTCATGGAGGGTTGTGTGCCGTTGCCGATGTTGGACGACGTTTCCTGGACTTCTTGTTTTATTTCTGGCTTCCTGGATTAATTGCCTTGTTCTTTTGCATCCTGGACTAATTGACTTGCCCTGCTGGATTTCTTGTTTTGCAGCCATTGTGCTCACAGCTGGACTATTTGCAGCCAGAGGCTGCTGGAGGTGTGTGTGCGTGTGTGTGCGTGTGATCACTTTGCTCTAGGACTTGCCAGAAATGTGGGAGCGTTTTGGGAATATATGGAGCAAAAAAGGGGTGGTTTGAACTGTCAGCTGAGTGCGGTGCCTGTGTGCCATGCCCTGGGTCATCAAATTCTATTGGCTGTTGTCAGATTCCTATGGGGTCATGCAGGGGTCATAGCTGGCTGTATAGGCAAAAGAGGAAATGCAATTCCTAGCTGTTTGTCTGAGCTAACCTGATAAACTCTGGCTTATTGTTTATCTGAGCTCCCAGGTGCAGTTTGGGCTGCTCTGGGGGTGGCGCAATGAAGGGCTTGTGTTCTGAAAGGGTGTTGGGCAATTCCTATTGTGGATAGTGGCTTTCATCCTGTGTTGGATCTTGGCTGAGGGGCTGTTTTCTAATTCTACCATTCTGCCAAGGAGTTTCGAAATATCCTGTCTTGAATGGATTTCTGCCTGCCGTATTTGCTTTGCTTATGAATAGAGCTAACTAGGTACTTGTCTTCCTCTTTCAATAAGCTCTTTATCTCCTTAAGTGCCGGCATCTGCTGGGGGCTATTAAGAAAGACTCGGGGGCTGTTTCCTGCCTCTAAAACATGTTTCTCCATTTCTCCTTCTGTTGTGGCTCCGACCCCCGAGCCCATCGTATCGGAGGAAGAAGGCTCCGAACGTGAAGGAGAGGAGCTGGCCAGGCCTCCCTCCCCCAGCCCCTTCTCTCTGACAATTCCTCAGGTGTCGGCCGAAGGAGAGGAGATTGGCCAGGAGCCAGGTGTCTCCGATCGGTCGGAGAGTGATGAGGTAGACAAGTTGTGGCTGGACCCACATCAGCGTCGGCGTGCTAAACGATCACAGCAGATGAGGAGGCGTGCCAGGGATTAAGCTGAGTCACTGGACCACACCCCACAGGCTATATAAAGGAGTGGGGTGGCCGTTTAGATTCTGTGATGGACAAAGTTAATTCTTGCAAGTTCCTTTGGTGCAAAGCCTCAGTCTGCTGAAGGATTGTGAATTGGACTGTTTTTTCCCAGCCAGTGTGTATTGTATTGGTTATCTGGTGGAGGAACACCCCCCTTCTTGTTATAGTAAAGAACTTGGCAACCAGTTCCCGTAGTGCTGCCAAGCCTCTGATAACGGACCGTTTGTGTGTGCCAATTATTTAACCCTCGACTGTCTGTGTGGGTTTGTGCGTGTGGAGGACGGGGACAGAACACCTTCAGGGAAATATAATATTCTGCTTTTTTAATATTTCCCAAAATATTTCATTCTTCTAGGAGTGAGGGGGGGGCTTCCTACACTTGTATAAACAGAGGCATAGAATCAAAATCACATAGTATTAATACCGATTTATAAAAGCCTCAGTAAGGCCACACCTGGAATTCCACATCCAAAACTGGTCCCCACATTACAAATAAGATGTTGGGACTTTGGAAAAAGCACAGAGAAGAGCAACTAAGATGATTAAAGGCCTGGAGACTAAAACATAGCAAGAACGGTTGCAGGATTTGGGTTTGGCTAGTGACCCTGGAGCATTTGAATCATTTGCCAAGCGTCTGAATTTTGACTCTGGGCAGGTTGCAATGGTCCCAAGACTTTTTTTCAGTGCCGTAGTTAACTTCGAATGGTCACTAAACGGACAGTTGTAAGTCAAGGACCGCCTGCATGGTAGCAGTTGTTGTAGTGGTATTAATGGGAAGGTTGTCGTTTCTCTTTCCTACCCACCATCAGTGCGAGAGTGATGGAGGCGGTGGGAACGGCTGGCTTGTCTCACACATCTGGTGCTAGTCGGCCTGTTTCGGCTCCTTTTTTCGACAGGGAGTGAGATGACAATGCAACCACAACTAGGGCGTGGGGGGGGGGAGAAAACCATATGTGTGCATGCCCCAAATTAAGGCAACCTGTTTCCATTTCCAGGAATCCGGGAAGGCGGGAAGGAACAACAAAACCGGCTGGATCCCCTGCGCTGTGGGATTGTTTGAAGTCCCCGCTCTTCAATCAGGCTCCCCTTCCCCTTTATTTCAGGGTGGGGGGGGCAGGGGGGAGGTTGGGGAGTCAAGGTGCCAGAAGCAATTATGCCCTCCCTAACTCATTCCATGCCTTGGCAGACTGTCCTTCCGGTCTTGAGGTTTCCTGGGTGTGAAGACGCCCCGTGAGATGGGTGGGGACGGAGGAGAGGAGGAAGCGGGTGAGTGGAGGACTTTGGGAGGGGATGGAGGGAGGGAGGAAGGAAGGAGATGGGAATGAGAGAAAGGAGGGAGGGAGGAAATGGGAGGGAGGGAGGGAGGGAGGAATGGAATGGAATGGAATGGAATGGAATGGAATGGAATGGAGGAAGATGGGAGGAAGGAGATGGGAGGAAAGAAGGAAGGGAGAAGTGGAATGGAGGAAGGAAGGAAGGAAGGAAGGAAGGAAGGAAGGAAGGAAGGAGTGGAATGGAGGAAGGAGGAAGGGGAGGAAGGAAGGAGTAGAATGGAATGGAGGAAGGAGAGGAAGGGAGGGAGGGAATGGAATGGAATGGAATGGAGGGAGGAGATGGGAGGAAGGAAGGAAGGAGTGGAATGGAGGAAGAAGGAAGGAAGAAAGAAGGAGTGGAATGGAATGGAAGAAGGAGAAGAAGGAAGGAAGGATGGAAGGAAGGAGTGAAATAGAGGAAGGAGAAGAAGGGAGGGAGTGAGGAGATTGGAGGGAGGCAGGAAGGAAGGCAGGAAGGAAAGAAAGAAGGAAGCAAGGTAGGTCTGGGAGGAAGGAAAGAAAGAAAGAGGAAGGAGGAAAGAGGAAGGGAGCAGTGGGAGGAAGGAAGGAAGGAAGGAAGGAAGGAAGGAAGGAAGGAAGGAAGGAAGGAAGGAAGGAAAGAGAGGAGGGGATGGTGGGAGGAAAGAAAGGAAGGAAGATAGGTTGTACCTTTGAACGGAAGTGGATGCTCCAACACTGGAAGTTTTTAAGAAGAGATTGGACGGCCATTTGTCTGAAATGATACAGGGTCTCCTGCTTGAGCAGGAGGTTGGACTAGAAGACCTCCAAGGCCCCTTCCAGATCTCTTATTCTATTAATTCTATAAAATGCTTTCTGAAGAGAACCACAGATCAATTTTTGGGAAGCTTGAAAATCTCCCAAATAAACTTCTCTTTCCAGGATCCTCTCAGGGGTCTTCTACAACACTCAGTCTGTTCATGGCCAAACCTCTGGACAAGAAGTGGGAAGTGTTCAGAGGAACAAATAAATCTTCAATAAATTAGGCATTTTACTGAAAGGCTTACAACTGCAATGGAGCCAAAATTCCCGTTGCTAAGCGAGACAGATGTCAAGTGAATTCTGTTCTATTTTATTATCTTTCTTGCCAACGTTGTTAAGTGAGTCTGGCTTTTCCCATTGACTTGGCTTGTCAGAAGGTCGCAAAATAGGATCAAGTGACCCTGGGATACAACCGTCATAAATACGAGTCAGTTGCCATAAGATATTCTGCAACAGCCCTATCTGTGCAAAACGGTCATAAGTCATTTGTTTTCAGTGCCATTGTAACTTGAAATGGCCATTAAATCAACTGTTGTAAGTCAAGGACTAGCTGTATCAGGATGGTATAAATTACAGTGTTTCTCAACCTTGGAAGCTTGAAGATGGCTGGACTTCAACTCCCAGAATCAACTCCCCAGAAAGAGGGAGCTTGAAACATGGTTTGTTTCTCTTTGATGCTCTTTAATGATCGTTACTGCTCTTTGCTGTGTTTTGCTACTGTTTGCAAATACAGAAGAACTAATTATTGTCTATGACTAAGATGACTGGTAAGAAGACTTTGTTATTGGAATATCCCTGGACTGTTGTTTTACTATCTACTGCTTTATCTGTGTATGACCTGGATTGTTTATTGGACTGTGCCTTATTACTATTTTCCTGAAAGTAAACAGAACTCAGTGTATCTCTGTATTGGCTGTGTATTTTCGCAACTGCTCTCAATTGCTTTTATGTGCACACCCTTGCTACTCAATGAGTTGCTCTGCGAATTCCTTAACACCGAACTGTGTGTTTAATTTATGGTTGTTGAAACTGGGGGGGAAGAAAAATCAACAGGGAAGAATTGGATTTTCTGTGTTTCTTTGGTGCCACCTAGTGGGTGCCTGGATTTCTGCATCCCCCTGATCTGGAGCCTTTCAGTTTTCTAAACCAATCTGGCTTTGGTTCAGCAGACTTTATTTTGACTTTTATTTAAAAGTTATGGTCTAGCCCAGGGCTCTCCAAACTTGGCAACTTTGAAGACTTGTGGACTTCAGCTCCCAGAATTCCCCAGCCGGCCATGTTGAGTTCTGAATTCTGGGAATTGAAGTCCACAAGTCTTAAAAGTTGCCAAGGTTGGAGACCCCCTGCTTTGCATCATTCATGTCACATCCTTCTGCAGGGATTCCCAGGAGTTGTGTGAAAAAGTTATTGGGGTTTATCCTGACTCCAGCCCCAGCGCACGTCATGTTAAAATATTAAAATCACATTTTTTAAAAATGTATTCGAGGGGCTGCCACAAAGAAGAGGGGGTCAAATTATTCTCCAAAGCACCAGAAGGCAGGACAAGAAGCAACGGATGGAAACTAATCAAGGAGAGAAGCAACTTAGAACTAAGGAGGAATTTCCTAACAGTGAGAACAATCAACCAGTGGAACGACTTGCCACCAGAAGCTGTAGGTGCTCCATCACTGGACGCTTTTAAGAAGGGATTGGACAATCATTTGTCAGAGATGGTATAGGGATTCCTGCTTGAGCAATGGGTTGGACTAGATGACCTCCAAGATCCCTTCCAGCTCTGTTATTCTGATTCTTCCTGCCACCTGCTGTTTCCCTTCCTCGTCCGTCCCTCTGGATTAAGGGACAAGAGCTCCTCGTATCCTAATCCAGCCAGACATTCCTCTATAACTGCCAGAGCCTGTTTAAATATCTTTTCGGCCATAGAGTGGTTGCCGGTGTTTGCTTTTCATTATGCAAAGTTAAAAGCCGGCAGTGAGATGTGTAGTTGGAGGCTCCCTCTGTTTGCCCAGGACTCAAGGGAGATGAGCTTCTCTCTTCAAGCGCTTTGAAAATGCAAAAAGATTAGAAAGGAAAAGGAAGCTACGTTCGGTGGGAGCACAGCAGCTGTAGGACTTGAAGGGGGAAACCCGGGCAGGCCCTCAACATTCAAGGGAATCGGGGATGCCGGAATGACAGAGTTGGAAGGGACCTCGGAGGTCATCTAGTCCAACCCCCCTGCTCAAGCAGAAGACCCTATATATCATTCCAGACAAATGGCTCTCCAATCTCTTCTTAAAAGCCTCCAGGGATGGAGCAGCCACAATTTCTGAAGGCGAGACGGACCACTGATTAACTAACAGAATAGCAGAATAGGAGAGAGAGTTAGATAGGTAGCTGAGAGAGATCAATGGACAGAGATAAATAAAAAACATACGAGACAAGAGAGGGAATGGAGGAAAGGATGGAAGGATGAGATAGATAGACAGGGATAATGGATGGATGGATGGATGAGAGAGAGAGAGAGATACCACTTTTGATTGATTGATTGATTGATTGATTGATTGATACAGGTAGGTTGGTAGGTGGATGGATGGATGGATGGATGGATGGATGGATGGATGGATGGATAGATAGATAGATAGATAGATAGATAGATAGATAGATAGATGTGATGATAGATAGATAGATAGATAGATAGATAGATAGATAGATACCAATTTTGATTGATTGATTGATACAGGTAGGTAGGTGGATGGATGGATGGATGGATGGATGGATGGATGGATGGATAGGTAGGGAGAGAGAGAGATACTGATTTTGATTGATTGATTGATACAGGTAGGTAGGTAGATGGATGGATGGATAGGTAGGTGTGTAGGTAGGGAGAGAGAGAGAGAGAGAGATGATAAATAGAGACACACAGACATAGACAGACAGACAGGCAGGCAGATAATAGTAGGTAGGTAGGTAAGGTAGGTAGGTACCAGATAGACAGATAGACAGACAGACAGACGAGAGAGTGAAAAAAGATAGAGATAAGAGATATAGAAATAGATGATATAGATATAAAAGTGGAGATTCTCCAGGGGATGGAGGAATTTTCTAAAGATTTCTCAAAGCAAGACCCCCACTTCTCTTAGGCCTAGTCCCAGGAAATCCCCCCACCTAGCACCCACGGAAGGACCTCTCTTCAGAGCTTCCTTTGGGATTTAATGAAAGCCCAAGAAGCCAGAAGGATGCAGATCCTCAGGGTGGGCCGTGATCCCACCGAAGTCTGTCTCACCGACAAAACAGAGACACAAGTTAATAAAACGCAATTAGATTCTCGCAGGAACCGAGGCACCGAGACTCAATACTGCAATCGGCTGTCACATTTTCTCAGCGATGACCCAGAAGCTGGAGAGTAATAATATAATGGTTCGCTTCAAAAAAAAAAAGAGCAGAGCGATGTAAAAATTCATCCAATCGACTCAGGTATTCCGGCGGTTGAGAGCTAATATATTTTGCCCACAAATCCTTATGAAAGGAACTGTCAATAAAGCTTGACTTATCGCTTCATTTTCCCAGATTCACAAAGGCGAGTTTTCTTCTTCCGGGAGGTTTGGGGAATATTTACATTTAGGAGATAGAGATACCTATAGTAACTGCTACTACAGGTCTGGCCTTGAAGAACTCTCTTCATGCAGCTTTGGAAAGGTAAGGACCAGAGGTGGGTTTCAGCAGGTTCTGACCAGTTCTGGAGAACTGGTAGCGGAAATTTTGAGTAGTTCAGAGAACTGGCAAATACCACCTCTGACTGCCTCCCGAGTCCCAGCTGATTGGGAGGGAATGGGGATTGTTATGTCCTTATAAGGACATCCGGCCGGGGATTGGTTAATCCTCCGGGCGGGAAAGTTAAACCGCTGTCATTGGACGGCTGGTCTGCCGGAGCGCTATAAAAAGGGCTCCGGCAGCACAGCCGTTCGTCTGTTCTGACTTAGTTGAGAGCTGAATAAAACTTGTTCAACAGACCCCGCTGGTCTTGTCTTCTTTCCTGCGCCTGATCTAACAGGGATTTTGCAGTATCCTTCCCCTGCCATGCCCACCAAGCCACTCCCACAGAACTGGTACTAAAAAATATTGAATCTCACCACTGGTAAGGACAATTAATCCCAGACTTGCAACTGGGAGCAGAATTTCCATGGCTAAGCAAGGTGGTTCTTAAGGAAGTCACACCTGATTTTTATTTTATTTTTGGGACAGGGTTCTTCAATGGATCACTACACTTATCCGTGAAAAACCAGAAGCTGTTAGACCACGTGGTCACCTTGAGTCTCACTGACCTGAGGGTTCAATTCCGCCATTTTGTTGTTGTTATTCAGTCGCTAAATCATCTCTGACTGTTAGTAAGCAAATTTCCAACTCCAATGTCTTGGATGTCCATGGAGATCCTCAGTCATCCAGGTCCTGGTTTTCCCAGTGGCAATGTAGAACACCCTTCTATTTATTTATTTAATAAGAAAATGTCTACTGCTGCTCAAGGAATGAAAAAAACATTGTTCTTGTCCTGCCCTCAGGTGTGATGAAGAGTAAATCAACTCCCTTTTCCCTGCAACAGGCCTTCAAGGATTGGAAGATGCTATCAAGTTACTTCGTAATCCTTCTCTTCATTAGATTAAAGGTCCAATGAATAAGAATATTTGTAGCTCAAGGTTGAAATGAGGAGTCCTGGGTGCCCTCTGAGCTTAGTTGTTTCTTTGCAGACATTTCGTGACCCAACTAGGTAACACCTTCAGTGCTAGAAGGGAATGTGGTTTGTGGACTAGAGGAGAAGAAGGGGGGTGGAGGAGGAGGAGGAGGAGGACAAGGACGAGGATTGTGAAGTCCTTGGTGGTCTTTGAGCTTCGTTGCTTTCTTGCAGACATTTCGTGACCCAACTAGGTAACATCATCAGTGCTCATCACCTTACCTAGTTTGAGTAATGAAAAATGTGCAAGAAAACAACCAAGCTGAAAGGGCACCTACAGTCCTCCCCCTCGCCCCCTTCCTCCTCCTCCTCCTCCTCCTCCTCCTCCTCCTCCTCCTCTCCATAATCCCCACTCCCTTCTAGCACTGATAATGTTATCTAGTTGGGTAATGAAATGTCTGCAAGGAAACAACCAAGCTCAGAGAACAGCAAGGACTCCTCGTATCAAGTTCCCTTATGTTCTGCCCCAGCTACGGGTCCCAAGAAGTGTAGCACATACACACAGCTCCAAAAACTCTGTTTAATACAAACAGACCCCTTTCAAAATGCAGGCTTTAACCACAAATGTCCTTATCAGCCTTCTATGAATTAGAGATTAAACGAAGTCCGACAAGGGTTGGCAATCAGCCCAGAAACCAAGTTGTAACAAAAAACTCACTCTCAAAATGCTCTGCGTAGGACCAAACATTGTTTCCAACAACATTTGCTATCTGTGTGCAAACTTAAATAGGCTAAGGGAGTGGCCAATTATCCTCAAGCCTTACTCTCAAGGAGACCTCCTCCTCCTGAGTAGCCACTCCTGCCTTTTGGCAGCCCTGCGTGCTCGAGCATTGAGAAGAGGCTCCTCCACTTCACTCTCTCCACTTGAAGGAGCCTCTGGAGCTTCTGAAGGCCCAGGCTGAGTCTCTGCCTCTGGCACCACATCCTCTTCAGCCTCCTTGCTGTCCGACTCGAGCGCCGGCTGCACAGGCTGCTGGCGCGGCACCACACCAGCCCCCTCATCGTCAGGATCAGCCACAATCCACGCAGGCTGCTGGCGGGCCACAACACCTTAGCCGTTCATCGCACGATGGAGCCTCCAGACCCCCTAATCGTCTTTGTTGCTTTGTTATAAATTTGTTTATTAAAATAAAACCATTCCTCTATCCATCCCAGAACTCCGTGGTCTCTTTCCTTTCTCGAGACCAGAAGCACATGGCTCCCAGGCCCTTTCTCCGTGCTCTTAAGGAGGAAGCGCTGGTGAACACGGGCCCTTCCCCCTTTTTAACGCATCCACCTCGTTCTGCCAAAGGCGAGCTTTGATGGGACATGGCGGTGGTTTTGTCGCTGTCTTAGATGAAAAGTGAAGGGGTGAGGACAAACCCATGAATCACTCCTCTTTGGTTTGGCGGGGGGGAGGGGGGGGGGGGTGCAAGGGAATGTGTTGTGAAGTGTTTGATCCCTTTCAAAGCTGGCTTTCTCCCTGCTTGCTTTCTTAAGCTTCCCTTCCTCCCCCTCCTAAATTATCCAAAATTATTCCAAGATGGTCCAACCAGCCGAGACATTTTTTCCCCCCTCCACTGCCTCCTTACAGCATCTATCAAAGGCAGAAGCCTCCTTCTTGCTGATGGTAGCCTGGGGGGGGGATGGATCTGGCTTCCCGGGGCACGAGAGGGGCGTCAAGGACCCAGGGGGAGAGGGGCTCTGCAGCATGCCCACCCTATAAGACTGGCTTCCTGTAGAGCGAACCTCTTCGCACTGCCTTCCCACGGGGAGACATCTGCTCTGCATTTTCCTGGACTTTCTTCTCTTTGGCTTCTTGCTCTGGAAGAAGAGATGGTGTTCCTTGGTTGAATTTTGAAGTAAAGAGTAGAGTAGAGTAGAGTAGAGTAGAGTAGAGTAGAGTAGAGTAG
>WNWU01000099.1:368305-382221 GCA_012654045.1 Ptyas mucosa
AATAGAATAGAATAGAATAGAATAGAATAGAATAGAATAGAATAGAATAGAATAGAATAGAATAGAATAGAATAGAATAGAATAGAATAGAATAGAATTCTTTATTGGCCAAATGTGATTGGACACACAAGGAATTTGTCTTGGAGCATACGGTCTCGGTGTACATAAAAGAAAAGATACACAGAGAATAAACAAAGAGAGAGCTCAGTTGCAGGAACAAATAGAAGAAGAAAAAAAACATCAAAGAAATAAGCACGTTCTGAGCTTTTCAGTTATTATTGTTTTAAATAGATTGCTTCCTGGTTGCTATGGGTAAAACTCCCCAAGAGGGTTTAAACGGTCTAAAAACAATAACACAAATAGGAATGCATGAAAAGGAGCCCCTTAGGGAGCGTTAGATGGCTCAGAAAAGCTGAGTTTAAAACACGCCAGGGTTGTGGGTAGGAGCTCTCTTTGCAAGATAGGGAACACCAGGTATCCCATCATCCTGGGCTTTTGATTCCTGTCTGCTCAGGGAGCAGGTTTTTCTTTGTCTCGAGTCAAATATTCGCATTCTTATTTTCCATCCAAGCCTTCATTCTATCAAGATTATCCTGAATTTTATTTATGTCCTCTCTGTGTGTCAATCTTGGCACCTTGAAGATAGGTGGACTTCAACTCCCAGAATTCCCCAGCCAGCCAGCATGGCTGGCTGGGGAATTCTGGGAGTTGAAGTCCACCCATCTTCAAGGTACCAAGATTGACACACAGTGCTGTGATTTCTGCTTGTTGTACTTGAACTAGGGGGAAAAAAAGAAGAAAAAACTTTGACTTCGGGATTGACTGATTTGCAATTTTATTCGGCTTATAAAATGGCTGGTGTATACTGAGCATGCAAAATAAAAAACTGAGGCTGTAACATTATGATGCTCCTTTTACCACGGCTGGGGGGAAAAATCAGAACTTAATGCTTTTTTTTTTTTTGGTTTTTCATCCTACCTATTTCTCTTTCCCACTACTTTCATTTGTATTTTACACTCTAATAAGCTTAATAAAATTATTTTTTTAAAAAAAGAGAAGCATTAGCTGGCCCAACCGATTTAATAAGCTTTCCTCGACATTTTTAAACCAAATAATTAATAAGCCTCTTGAAGAATGAGAGGCCGAGGACTAAATTCTTCTGGCAGCCCCATTGACGTCTGCCTACTGTGAGGAGGACCAATAATTTTAAGACCAAAGAGAGGAATTCCCCAGATCAAAACAGGTGAAGACTTCATGAATTGTAATTATTATAAGGGGAGATTAAACTCGGCTGATGGGCCTTCTTAACAAATTTAAGCTTCATTTAAGCTGTAGAACTTTTGAATTATTGATTCTTGATCTGTCATTCTGGTGATCGTCCTTCCGCTCCTTTTTATACCTAGGGACGTGATTTTTGCCCTCGTCCAAACCCTGAGCACAATTTTCTAGAATTCTTTCTCAAAGATTTGGAGTCGTAATGGACAATCACTTACCGTATTTTTCAGAGTATAAGACGCTCCGGACTATAAGACGCACCTACCTATTTTGGCGAGGAAAACAAGAAAAAGAAATCTGCCTCTGCCTCCCAGCAATTTTGCCTCGTTTCAGCAAACAGCCTGCTTTACTTTCATTTTTGTTTTCAGCATACCTTGATTACCACAAGAAAAAAAAAACTGTTCCCAGGAATTTACCTCCTTGCAGCAAGCAGCAGAGGCCCGCGCAGCAATAGGCAATGGGAATCTCTGCAGCCTGAAACAGCTGAGAATCGGGAGGCTGATTCAAGGACAATCAACTTGTGCTAATTAGGCTGTGCTGAAGCTGAAATGGGCTGTTTCTTCTTGCTGTTTGCTGCAAGCAGGTAAATTGCTGGGAGGCAGAGGACAAAGGGTGGGGACCAGTGGGTGGGCGCGGCTACATTTGGTGTATAAGATGCACCCAAATTTTCACCCCCTTTTAGGGGGTAAAAAGGTGTGTTTTATAGTCTGAAAAATACAGCACCTAGGAGCCAGCCGTGTGCAGCAGCTGCCAAAAGAGCCAACACAGTCCTAGGCTGCATCAACAGGGGGATAGAATCAAGATCACATGAAGTGTTAATACCATTTTATAATGCCTGGGTAAGGCCACACTTGGAATCCTGCATCCAGTTTTGGCTGCCACGATGTAAAAAAAAAATGTGGAGACTCTAGAAAGAGTGCAGAGAAGAGCAACAAAGATGATGAGGGGACTGGAGGCTAAAACATATGAAGAACGGTTGCAGGAACTGGGTATGTCTAGTTCAGGGGTCAGCAACCTGTGGCTCTGAAGCCGCATGCGGCTCTTTGGGCCCTCTGCTGTGGCTCCCTGTCAGGTGATCCCACCACTGGTTGGCTCCGCCCCTCACCCTCCCCTCCCAGTCACTCCTTGCCTGGCCTGAGAAGTTTTTAACAACTGGTTCTCTGCCCCAATGACCGGCTGGGTAGGCGTGGTTGGGGGGGGGGGGGTCATGTGACTGGTGGAAGTGAGTGACATCGAGTTGGCCATGCCCACCCAGGTTTTGTGGCTCCCAGTGTTTTCTTTTCTGTGGGAAATGGGTCCAAATGGCTCTTTGAGTATTTAAGGTTGCAGAACCCTGGTCTAGTTTGATGAAAAGAAAGACCAGGGGAGACATGATAGCAGTCTTCCAATCTCTCAGGGGCTGCCCCAAAGAAGAGGGAGTCAAGCTATTCTCCAAAGCACCAGAGGGCAGGAGAAGAAGCAATGGGTGGAAACTAATCAAGGGGAGAAGCAACTTAAATCTAAGGAGAAATTTCCTGACAGTTAGAACAATTAACCAGTAGAACAACTTTCCTCCAGAAGCTGTAAATGCTTCACACTGGAAGTTTTAAAGAAGAAATTGGACAACCATTTGTCTGAAATGGTGTAAGCTTTTCTGCGTAAGCAGCGGGTTGGACTAGAAGACCTCCAAGGTCCCTTCCAACTCTGTTATTCTATTCTATCAAAGGTGTGCAAAGGGTCTCCTAGCCACGACCGCCAAAATTTATACCCCAACTTCAGCCAGACCCACCAGGACTGGATTACCTTCAGGATTCAAGATAGATCACGTCTCTTTAAAAGGTCCGCTGCAATTTTCCTTTTTATTGGGCAAGCGCTAGAAAAAACTTTCTTTCATTTGTTCTTGCATCTATTTTAACCCACCTGGTCCCTGCAGCCTTGCCGAATCCATGTGTTTACCTTTGTTTACTAACATTTAATTACTAATGGTGTCAGGTTGCAAAAGTCTGAATCCAGACATTATGGTCCAATTACCATATTTTTCAGAGTATAAGATGCTCCGGACTATAACATGCACCTAGCTTTTGGGAGGAAAACAAGAAAAAAAAATCTGCCTCTGCCTTCCAGCAATTTGCATCCTTGCAGCAAACAGCAAACAGCCTGGTCAGCTTCAGCACAGCCTGATTTAGCACAAGCAGCTGATTGGTGGTTGGATTGCCTCCGCTGATCAGCTGTTCCAGGCTGCAGGAAACACCACTGCCCATTGCCACCATCGCCTATCTCCGCCTCCACATGCCCCATTTTTGGACTCTGCACATCCCATTTTCAGCCTCCACGTGCCCCATTTTCAGCCTCTGCACGTCCCATTTTCGGCCCATTCCAGGTGGTGGGCATAGACTGGGGTGGCGTGGATCCCTGCCGCCTGGAACAGGCTGAAAATGGGGCACATGGAGGCTGAAAATGGGGTGCGTGGAGGCGGTGATAGGCGGTGGTAACAGCAGCGATGGGCGGCGGTGATCCCCGCAGCCTGGAACAGCTGATAGGTAGTATTCTGGGAGGCAAATCCAACTGCCAATCAGCTGCTCATGCTAAATCAGGCTGTGCGGAAGCTGACCAGGCTGTTTGCTGTTTGCTGCAAGGAGGCAAATTGCTGGGAGGCAGAGGCCGAAGGGTGGGGGCCAGTGGGTGGGCAGGGCTTCAGCAACATTCTCTGTATAAGATGCACAGACATTTACACCCACTTTTGGGAGGGGGGAAGTGTGTCTTATACACCGAAAAATATGGTAAATTGATTTATTGCTAAAATCCTATGTATAGGAATCTTCTCAGCACCTGGTTAGAGTTAGATAAGGGTCAATATGTCAGGGAGTTGATTGATCCCATCCTGGCTCTGGGATAATCACACCCCGGTTTAGAGGTTTGGACCGTGGCTTCTCCTCGAAAGTATACTTTGAGAAAATAAAACCCGAAGAAGTATTTCTAAGAAAACTCATTTTTATTGTAAAAGTAAAAATATAAAATTCTTGCTACCTAATTAGCTACATCTTGGCAGCGTTCCTGCCGCACCTCTTGGCAGAGAGAACAAAGGAGTAAGAAGAAAAGCTAGAAAATGGAGTGCAGAAGATGCGCAGTAGTTAGTTACTGATAACGACTTGGCAAAACTACAGTAAGTCTATTAGTCCAAAAATGAGAGCTCAGCTGGGAAATACAAGAACGCGGTGACACAATAGCAATCAAAGGGAGTTGAATTTAGTCGGCCTGTGACTATGTAGGGATGCTAGACTGATCCCTCTTTTAATTCTGCCCCTCCTTCCCCTACAGGGCCGCAGCAGAAAAGGATCTTCTCCTTGACCCCAAAAGTTGGAGTTCCTTGGCCAATGGCATCTGCAGCAAGCTCATTCTGCCAGAGCGAATACAATGGGCCAATCCCATTGGGGTGAGATGGCTTTTCAGGTAACCTTGAAGCGCTTTAAAGGTAAGAACTAACACCTGAGTTGGACCCAGAAGTAGACTGGAAACCAGTGCGGCTCACACAACAGTGGTGTTGTATAGTCCACCCAAGGGGCCTCCAGAACTGCACATACAACTGCGTCTTGCACCACCTTTAGCTTCCAAATACTCTTCAAGGGCAGCCCCAGCTAGAGTCCATTGCAGTAGTCTAAACAAGAGATGACCAGGGCATGAATGACTGGGCTTCACAATCCAGATAAGGGCGCAGCTGATCTCAACACCAAGTTGTGCAAGGGGTCTCCTAGCTACGACGGCCAAAATTTATACCCCAAGCTTCAGCCAGACCCACAAGGACTGGATTACTTTCAGGATTCAAGGTAGATCACGTCTCTTGAAAAGATCCGCTGCAATTTTCCTTTTTATTGGGCAAGCGCTAGAAAAAACTTTTTTATTTATTCTTGCATCTATTTTAACCCACCTGGTCCCTGTAGCCTTGCCGAGTCCATTTCTTTCCGTTTCTGAGCAGGGAAGATATTTTTAACAGAGAGCGTGTCTCTCTCTCTCTCTCTCTCTCTTTATTGCATCTGTTCAATTTGAACAAATTTTATCCTTCAGTTGGTCGGGTTGAACCGCAGACGCCTCGGCTCTGTCTATCAAACTATTTCTGCTTCCTTTTCTGAGTCGGCCCTCACCTCGTACACGGAGCACCTGCTGAGCTTTAGCACACGAACAGCGAGTGCCACGAACTTCGTCGTCTGAAGTCTTTTCCGATTTTTCACAAAAGGGTTTCACAAGACCCCCGACATTCACGCCCCACTGGCTCATCCCATGCATAGGCCTTTATCAGAAGTCCACCATTCCGAATGTTCACTTCCAGTTTCCCTTTCAACCCCTGAAGGTGTCGTTTCTCCATTTGTCAAACTTTTGAAGACTTTAATTCCTCTCGTACCGCTCTATAAAGCCTTAGTAAGGCCCCACCTGGAATCCACATTTGTCACCACACTATAAAGAAGATGTTTTAGACTCTAGAAAGAGTGCAGAGAAGAGCAATGAGGGATGATGAGGGGCAGGGGTGAAATGTAAAATTTGTTACTACCGGTTCTGTGGGCGTGGCTTGGTGGTGGTGGGTAATGTAATTGGGTGAGCGTGGCCAACTTTTTTTTTTAACTTTTAAAAGCATTTTTTTACAAACTTAAGAGGTTGCAGGAACAAAAAAATGCTTTTAGAAGCCTCTGATGATCCCAGCTGAGCCGTGCGATCATCAGAAGCTTTTTTTTTAAACTTTTAAAAGCATTTTTTTCAGCCGAAGAGGTTGTAGAAAAAATGCTTTTAAAAGAGAGGGGGAAAAAAGCCTCTGATGATCGCGCGGCTCAGCTGGGGATGGGGGGGGGGGGCAGAGATTTTTGCTACCGGTTCTCTGAACCACCCGCCATCATCACTACCGGATCAGGCGATTCGGTCCGAACCGGGAGCATTTCACCCCTGATGAGGGGACTGAAGGCTGAAACATATGAAGAACAGTTGTAGGAACTGGGCCTGGCTAGTCTAGTGAAGAAAAAGACCAGGGAAGACATGAGAGCATCTTCCAATATTTGAGGGGCTGCCACAGAGAGGAGGAAGGGGGTCAGGCTATTTTCCAAGGCACCTGAAGTCCAGACAAGGAATAATGGATGGAAACTGATCAAGGAGAGATTCAACCTGGAAATAAGGAGACATTTTCTGTCCGGGAGAACAATCAACCCATGGAACATGGTTTTTTTCTTTGAAGACATTTCGCTTCTCATCCAAGAAGCTTCTTCAGCTCTGACTGGGGGGTGGGGAATGGAAGGATTTATAGTCCTGGTCATTTGAGAAGCGAAACGGCTTCAAAGAAAAAACAAGAAAGTCCAGTTGCCTCCTGAAAAAGCACCTTTGGGACGAAACGATCTTAGGTGCACCCTGCTGTCTCGGGTTTTAAATCAGCCGTGGCTGGGTGCCAAGCTGTTAAGTGGGAATTCCAGTTTTCAAAGTGCAGCGGGGGAGGGGGTGTTTTATAGCACACATACCCCCCTCCTGGCCATTGGGTGATCAGAACTTTAACTTGCTAATCATCCCTTAATGAGGGAAGGTTGGGCTGTGCCCTCCCTGCCAAGCAGCACACGCTGGCCTCAGCAAAAGGGAGCTGGAGTCACATGAAGGTCTCACCTTCTCCTGCAGAGAAGGTCGCTTCCTCGGAGAAGCTTCTCTCCAGCTGGGTCCTGCTGCATTGGATGACGGGCTGGTAAGCAAGCACTCCAGGGTGGCACCTGGATCAAGGGGAGGCCTGGTGTCAACCCTGAAGCTGATCTGACCGAAGCCATTTTGAGGTTTCGGTGTTACCCCACTGGAGCGGAGGGACAGGGAGGGGGCAATAGAGGTAGCTGGGGTTTTGTAGCCAAAACAAAATACTTTCTCTTGAGAACCAAGGTCATTCTCACACCTGGCCAGAGAGAGGAGGAGCAACGTTACCAGGCAACCGGGCGGCAACCTGATTGGACCATGTGACTGATTGTTTGGGGAAGGGAGAAAACTTTAATGAGGTGAAAACCGCGGGAACCTTCAGAGTCGGTTTTCACCGGGACTGTGCCAATATGATATACCCAATAAAACTATTCTTTGAGGAATTCGCCTGCCTCGGATTTTTGCTTGCTATGGGTGTATTGCTTGGAACCCTGACAGCCTGTAGGAGAAGGACTGTCAGAAGCTGGGGGTGAGGTTAAAAGAGGGAGTAGCCAAGAATCCCTACGTAGACACAATGAGGCTAAATCCAACCCCCTCTTGAATTCCCTGGACCTTTAGCTAATCCCAAGCAGTTGAGAAGGTTCTTATGCATAGGTTTTTAGTACTGGTAGTCCTCGACTTAACGACCATAATTGAGCCCAACATTTCCATCTCTAAGCAGGACAGTTGTTAAGTGAGTTTTGCCCCATTTTACGACCTTAACAGTCACACGACTGTTAAGCGAATCCAGTGTCCCCGTTGAGTTTCCTTGTCAGAAGGTCACAAAAGGGGATCGTGTGACCCTGGGAGACTGCAACTGTCTTAAATATGAGGCAGTTGTCAAGGGTCTGAAGTTTGGTCATGTGACCCTATGGATGCTGGAATGGTCGTAAGTGTGAAAAAGGTCATAAGTCGCTTTTTTCAATGCCGTTATAACTCTTCCAGTCCAATCCTCTGCTCAAGGCAGGAATCCTTACATCATCCTGGTCTAATGGTGGTCAAGTCTATTTTTGAAAACCCTCAGCAATTGAGCCCCCACAACATCAGGAGGCAATTGATTAACCAGTCTGTCCATCCATCGATCCATTCAGCCAAAGATCTTCTATCTGGCCCGTCTGTCTATAGACATCCTATCTATCTGTCTCATAGGATCCTAAGGCTGGAAGGGACCTCGGAGGTCATCTAGTCCTTATACTATCCTGGACAAATGGTTGTCCAATCTCTTCTTGAAAACCTCTAGCACCTTCGGGAGGCAAGAGGGTCCACTGATCGATCATTCTCACGGTCAGGAAATTCCTCCTTAGCTCCAGGTTTTTCCCCAAAGTCCTCTTGCAATCCAGTCCTGACCTTCTTCTCCCTTCCCTCTCCAAAAACAACCAGTCCTTCAAGAACAAGCAAGATGAAGGGTCTTCCTTCCTTCCTTCCTTCCTCCCTCCCTCCCTCTTTTCTCCTTCCTTTTTCCTCCCTCCCTCCCTCCTTCCCTTTTCTTTCTTTCTTTCTTTCTTTCTTTCTTTCTTTCTTTCTTTCTTTCTTTCTCTTTCTTTCTTTCTCTTT
Source organism: Ptyas mucosa (assembly GCA_012654045.1). Classification (NCBI taxonomy): domain Eukaryota; kingdom Metazoa; phylum Chordata; class Lepidosauria; order Squamata; family Colubridae; genus Ptyas; species Ptyas mucosa. Next base: position 376,799 of record WNWU01000099.1, read on the forward strand.
CTTTCTTTCTTTTTCTTTCTTTCTTCCTGTTTCTTTCTCCCTCCATCTTCCTCCCTCTCTCCTTCCTGCCCTCTTTTCTCCTTCCTTTTTTCCTCCTTCTTCTCCTCCCTCCCTCTTTTCCCCTTCCTTCCTTTTTTCCTCCCACCCTCCTTCTCCCTCCCTCCTCCTTCTCCTTCTCCCTCCCTCCTCCTTCTCTTCCTTCCTTCCTTCCTTCCTTCCTTCCTTCCTTCCTTCCTTCCTTCCTTCCTTCTTTCCTGCCTGCCTGCCTGCCTGCCTGCCTGCCTGCCTGCCTGCCTTCCATCTTGCACCTTATTTCATATTCATTTTATTTCAAAGACATCCAACTGGTCCCCCTTTAGAGGACTTTAGAGGTGCCACAGATGTTTCCTCTGCCGGCATTTCGCTAAGCGAGGGCCGTGTCCACTGCATCCAAAATAGGCACTTAAAAATACGACCGCACACACAGGCCTTTTAAATTGATTTTCTTTGCGATTATTGATATCATTTGCATAATGATGTCATTATGTAAATGTTGTGGATTGACACAAATGGTGTCATTTATGTAATGACATCTTTATGCAAATGAAGTCAACCAGTGCGAAGAATGTATTTTCCTATGGAACCGACTTCCGGAGGAGAATGGACACCCCACCCCCTGGAGGGCCCTCCAAATCAAGACTTTGATCCCCATTTCTCAAGCAACTTGCCATAAAATTCGTGCAATTAAAAAAAAAGGTTAGAACAATGGGTAAAAACCAATATTATGCCAAGTCACCAAAATAAAATAAGTAATAAAAGTGTGTAAAACCAGGAATAAAGAGTTAAATGCTGTTCTGCCCTGCCATTGATTGATTGATTGATTGATCGATTGATTGATTGATTGATCGATCGATCAGATTCACAGAGAGACTCTGGGCAATGTGCAATAAAATAATAATATTAATACAAATAATATAGCATGGAAGACCTCTAGACTGCTTTTCCTTAAGATCTAAAGAGCGTTTTTCAAACTTGGCAACGTTATGATGTGTGGACTTCCACTCCCAGAATCCCTGCTGCCTGGGGAATTCTGGGAATTAAAGTCCACACGCCATAAAGTTGACATATGGTTTGAAAAAACCTATCCTGGGATCTCCCATTCCATTTGGCAGGGAGAAAATCTGCAATTTCTCAGTTCACTGCAGCCCTTCCCAACTTGGGGCTCTAGACTTGCTCCCTGCCCCCATGCATGTGCATGCCCCCCAGTGCTCCCCCCATCTCCCCGCGCATGTGCGTGTGACCCTCTATGCTCCCCACCCCCTGTGCGTGTGCATGAGTCCCCGCACATATGCGCGTGACCTCCCGCTCATGCACATACGTCTCCCGCATGCACCCCACCCCCGCACATGCGCAGCAGAGACCTGAAAATCAGCTGGCCGGCGGGAGGCATGCCTGCATGCGTGGTGGAGCTGAGCTGCGCCAATGGCTTGCAGCCCGCAGAGAGGGAGGGGCTTCGCTAGTAGCGATGGCTCTTCTGTCCCGAGGACCGGCCCATAGATTTCCACTGCTCTCCTCTCCTCTGCCTTCTGCGCATCCACGCGTCAGGCATTGGACCCAGCTGTTCCTCCTCTTCCTCATCAGACCTGGAGACTGTTGACTCTCCATCTGAGGACTGACGGATGGTCCAGGCTCCACCTCTGTCTCTCTCTCTCTCTCTCTCTGCCAGCTCCATTCCCTTTTCCCCCACGGAGCTCTCAGGTTGCCTTGATGCTGATTCTGGCTCTCACGCCTCCTCCCCTTCCTCTGATTCGGCTGCTGGAAGGGATGGCAGCCGACAGGCCACAATATCATTTCTGCCCAACAGCAGTCCAGTCTCTTAATGTTCATGGAGCTTCTCAGTCATCCAGGTCACGGTTGTCCCAAAGGTGTTTTTTCGAGAGGCAACTCTTGAAAAAGCGCCTTTGGGAAGTCCAGTCTTCTTCTCGAAAGCTTCCAGGGATGGGGCACCCACACCTACATCAAACGTGCATGTGGGAACAGGGCCAAAGTGTTTGCTGAGTTGGACCGATTGTAACTTTTGAGCCAAGAAGATGGGGAAGAAATCTGAAAGCTGTTTTTTTTTTTAAAAAAAAAAAAAGATGCCTTCACAGCCTTCCAGGAAATAGCATCTCCTGCCTTTCCGGCTCAAAATGAAGCAGACTTAAGCCCCTTCCTCATGGGGCTGGCGATTATCACCGCTGAATATCGGAAGGGTAGAAAATGTCAGGAGGCCGTGGATTGCCGGAGAGGAAACGGTGAGATAGACGCCTGGTTTGGGCAGCTGTACAGAAAGGCAGCAATTTCCCTGCCTCCTTCTCTGGCAGAAGATTGCAGGCAGAAAAGCCACGTGGGACGCATCTCTTAAAAAACAGTCAGCCTTAATGATCTGCAGGAAGTTGAGGAGACCATAGAAGAGCAAATCCAATTGAGCTGCAGAAGATGCAGCTGCTGGAAGCCTTTTGACCCCACCTCCCCCCATTTCAGCCTCAAGGAGTAAGATGGGGAGAGGTCTGTCTGTGTGTTCACTAGATGGAACCTAATTGTCAGTGGACATTGAACAGAACCACAGAGTTGGAAGGGACCCTGGAGGTCATCTGGTCCAACCCCCTGCTCAAGAAGGAGACTCTGTACTATTCCAGACAACTGGGTGTCCAGTCCCTTCTTAAAAACCTCCAGTGATGGAGCAGCAGCCACAACTTCTGGTGGCAGCTTGTTTCACTGATTAATTTCCAGAATAACAGAGTTGGAAGGGACCTTGGCGGTCTTCTAGTCTAACCCCCTGCTCAAGAAGGAGACCCTTTACCGTTCCAGATAAATCGTGTGTCCAATCTCTTTTTGAAAGCCTCCATTGATGGAGCAGCAGCCACAACTTCTGGTGGCAAGTTGTTCCACTGATTAATTGTTCTCACTGTTAGGAAATTTCTCCTTAGTTCTAGGTTCCTTCCTCTCGTTGATTAATTTCCATCCATACCTTTTTCTTCTGCCATCTGATGCTTTGGAGAATACTTTGACTCCCTTCTTCTTTGTGGCAGCCCCTCAAATCCTGGAAGTCTGCTATCATGTCACCCCTACTCCTTCTTTTCATTAAACTACATAGCCAATTCTTGCCACCGTTCTTGTTTTATATTTTAGCCTCCCTAGTCGTCTTGGTTACTCTTCTCTGCACTCTTTCCAGAGTCTCAACCAGGGGTGGGTTCTAAATTTTTTAGCTACTGGTTCTGTGGGCGTGGCTTATTTTGTGGGTGTGGCTTGATGGTCATGTGACAATTCTTTAGGATTTAGCAGAGGTACTGGTCTACCAGGCTTTTAACTGCTTGCAGAGCTGTACCGATCTATCCATTTATTTTTGCAGGCACTGATCTACCACCAAACCTTTACCACTGATCAGCTATAGGGTAGCCCTTTGAAGCCCCGCGGCAAGAGTTTAAACAGGTTTTTTCCTTATAGCCCATCAGCTGGGACTCAGGAGACAGCAATAGATTGGGGGTGGGGCCAAATAAAAGGTAAGAATAACGTGGGGGGGCGGGGGGCAGGGGGAGGACCGGTTCGGTGACGTCATATCATCACCCCTACTGGCTCGGCCGAACCAGGTTGCGTCTGGTTCTGCAATGGGATGTGTGCAGTGGTGGGATTCAAATAATCTCCGAGCTCCCCCCGGAGATACGGATGATCCAGGATCTGCGCACCTTCCGTTGCGCACTTAAGATTTTTCTATTTCATCAAGCTGGCCTGGCCTAAATCTTTTCCCCTGTTAAATGTAAATTTTAATTTGTTTTAAATTATTGGGTATTTTAAATTTGTCTCAGCCAAATTATTTAATTCGTTTTTATTCTATCTTAAATTTTTGTATGTATGTGTTTTTTTATTCTGTGGCTGTTCACCGCCCTGAGTCCTTCGGGAGAAGGGCGGTATTTAAATTTAATAAAAACAAACAATAAAAACAAAACAACAAACGGTTTTAATGACCGGCTGGGTGGGCGTGGCCAGGGGGTGTGACAGACAGCACTCGGCCTCCTGCACCACCCTGGGAGCAAAAATGGGTTGCGGGGGGGGGGCCGCCCCCCCCCCCCCCCGTATCCCCTAGTAGGCCTCTCTGCAGCCTCCTGGGAGCAAAAACAGGTTGCAGGGAGGTAGCAATTTAACTACCGGTTCGCCCAAATCGGCCCGAACCAGCTTCCACTGGATGTGTGGAAGACCTTGGAGGACAAAGGGAAGAGATGCTGCCTGGGAACAATCTGAGAAGAGAGGGAGGAGCCCTCAGTTGCTTAATGGTGGGAGGAAGGATCTTAGGAAGGAGCTGCTCTAATGGATCAGATGCTTAACAGCAACCGTGGGAGATTTCTACTTTCAGACTTTCAAGACTCCCTTATTGTAGCCTCACAGTAAAGTAGAATTAGCCCATCGAGTCTTGTTTCCTGTCTGGTTGACCTGGAGTGATGACATCAGTCTTGCAAGTCTGAAAAGTCAGATAGCCTTTGATCTTGCAGAAGTTTACCAAGGAGTTGAGGGAACAAGGTGAGTCACCATCCTGGTGGCCCATCTCCCTGGACGTCTCTCTTTGATGTGGTGGGTAGAGAGGATCGTTCTTTTGATGCTGTGGAGTCCTAAGAAGTGGACATGGTTCATTCATAGTGGACGTGGCTTGTTCGTGTGGATGACCGTGGGGGACGAGGGGAAGAGAGGCTGCCTAGGGAACCATCAAAGAAGGGAGATCAGGAGCCCCCAGTGGGTCAATGCTCAGAGGAAGAAAAGAAGGACTTGCCCTAATGGATCAGGCCATTAAAACTGGTGGTGGGAAGTCTGGGCATTCAGAATTGCAAAGGTCTCGTGAAGCTAAAGGGAGCTACTTTCCCTATCAAAATTAATTCAAACTGCAATTTTGATTTCAAGACGAGCCGGAGGTAGAAAGAAGGCAGATCGAGAAATGGGTGGAGCTAAAGTAAGTGCAAGGTAATTCAGCTGAAATACAAATGTAATCAAAACTAAATTAAATTCATCACATTCTTTTGAAGCCATTAATCTATTCCTTCCTCGCAGAATTAATTATTTCCACTTCTGCCACATTAAAAAATGTCACTTTCGTGGCAACTTTGGGGATATCCTGGGGGAGACACAGTTAAGGCTGGAGGTGTGGCAGGAAGCAGAAGAAATTGTTCCAAGGAGGATAAACAGATTACAGGAGAGAAAAACTGAGGGAGGGAAGGAAGGAAGGAAGGAAGGAAGGAAGGAAGGAAGGAAGGAAGGAAGGAAAGGAGGGAGGGATTGAGGGAAGGAAGGAGGGAGAGTGGGGGGAAAGAAGGAAGGAGGGAGGGAGGAAAGAAAGAAAAATGGAGAGGAGAAGGGACAGAGGGGAGGAGACTGAAGGGGAGGGAGAGGGAGGGGAAGAGGGAAATTGAGGGGAGGGG
>WNWU01000099.1:397812-417435 GCA_012654045.1 Ptyas mucosa
TGAACTTTTTCCAGAAACGCTGAACAGAGGATTATAATAAAGTTGCCTCATCCACCAACCGACCAAATCCTGCCAACTTAATGCAGAAGCAGAAGGATTAATTACTGTTGTTCGGCTGCATAATTGTTATCTCGCAAACAGATTTGACAAGGGCAGCAGGTAGAGAAACCCGAAAGGAAAATTAAACAATAAAAGAGGGGGGGAAAAAAACAAAACCTGGAGCGCAGCTGCTCTGTCAAATCCAGCAGGAAGTTTCCGGTTTGTTCCTAACCAGATTTAAACCCGCAGAATTAGTCGAGAAATATCTTCCAACCATAAATATAGTCCTGACCCAATTCATGGAGAGAGCGATAATTACATCTTGTGTTGGGATAAACTTATTATAAGAGATAAAACAATGGATTTACAAGAGAATAGACATAATTCTGGGGGAACAAAGACGCTTTGCGCCAGCGACCAGAATAGATGTGCCAATATCTCTCTCTCCATCTTTGCTTGAGAAAAGAGAATTAATAAAAAGGCAATTTACCCATCTCAGTTGAATAAAAATACAATTATCAACCTGAGCTTAATCTTGGACTTTGCGGAAAACTCAGGGAAATTCTCATCTCTGGCCTGTTAGACGGAGGGCAGTGAAGAGCGTCCACAAGGTACCCCCTATTAAATGGGGGGGGGGGGAATAGGACATTTAAGGGGAAAGGTGATGGGTTTTGCACCTTCCACTTCAAGCTCCAACCTATCCCTTGTGGGAAAGGTTGTAGAGAAAGTGGTGGCACTTCAGCTCCTGCGGTCATTGGATGAAACAGATTATCTGGACCCTTTTCAGTCTGGCTTCAGACCTGGCTACAGCACGGAAACTGCCTTGGTCATGCTGATGGATGATCTCTGGTGAGCCCAAGATGGGGGCCATTCCTCTATCTTGGTGCTACTTGACCTCTCAGCAGCTTTCGATACCATTGACCATGGTATCCTTCTGGGACGACTAAGGGATCTGGGAGTGGGAGGCACCATGTTACGGTGGTTCTCCTCCTCTCTGGTCGGTCACAGTCGGTGTTGGTAGGAGGACAGAGGTCGACCCCTAGGCCCCTCATTTGTGGGGTGCCTCAGGGCTCGGTTCTCTCTCCCCTCCTATTTTCTTTTTTAATTTGATTTATATGCCGCCCTCCTCCGGAGACTCAGGGTGGCTTACAATGCGTTAAGCAATAGCCTTCATACTTTTGTATATTTATACAAAGTCAGCTTATTGTCCCCACAATCTGGGTCCTCATTTTACCTACCTTAGAAAGGATGGAAGGCTGAGTCAACCTTGAGATGTTCTATTTAACATCTACATGAAACCGCTGGGTGAAATCATCCGACGATACGGGGTGAGATATCAGCAATACGCTGATGATCCCAGCTGTATATCTCCACCCCCCGTCAGTTCAGTGAGGCGGTGGATGTGATGTGCCGGTGCCTGGAGGCTGTGAGAGCCTGGATGGGAGTCAACAGGCTCAGACTTAACCCAGACAAGACCGAGTGGCTGTGGGTATTGCCTCCTAAAGACCATGCTGATTGTCCATCCTTGGTTCTGGGGGGGGGGAGAAATTGTCCCCCTCAGAACGGGTTTGCAATGTGGGTGTCCTCCTAGACTCACAGCTAAGATTAGAGCAACATCTGATGGCTGTGGCTAAGGGGACCTTTGCACAGGTTCGCCTGGTGCACCAATTGCGACCCTACTTGGATCAGGAGGCTCTCCTCACGGTCACTCATGCCCTTGTCACCTCACGGTTGGACTATTCCAACATGATCTACATGGGGCTACCCTTGAAAAGTGTTTGGAGACTACAGTTGGTCCAGAATGCAGCCGCGCGAGCTATTGTGGGTACACCTAGATACACCCACATTACACCAATTCTCCGCAAGCTGCACTGGCTCCCTATCGGTCTCCGGACACAATTCAAGGTGTTGGTTATTACCTTTAAAGCCCTACATGGCTCAGGGCCAGGGTATCTTCAAGACCGCCTCCTACTGCATAGCTCCCAACGACAGGTAAGATCCCACAGATTTGTTCTCCTCCGGGTCCCATCAGCTAAACAATGCCGGCTGGTGGGCCCTCAGGGGAGGGCCTTCTCTGTGGCTGCCCCAGCTCTCTGGAACCAGTTACCTCCTGAGATCCGGACCATCCCCACCCTACTGACCTTCTGGAAAGCAGAGAAGACCTGGCTTTCCCAGCAGCTCTGGGGCCATTGAGCGCGCTCTTGCGATCTTGTGAGATCCAGCCATGGAATGGAGTGTATGGGTTTTTAATGTTCTTTTAAAAAAATTTTTACAGGATATTGTTCGCATTGTTTTTTTGCTGTAAGCCGCCCAGAGTCCCTAGGGAGTTGGGCGGCATAAAAATGCGACTAATAAATAATAAATAAGCTGAATTCTTTCTCCCCAGGTTGCCATGAAAACCCAATGGCCGGTTCTAATTGTCACGGGAAAAGGACAGAGGAGGAACTGCTCGAAGTATTGTGGGATGCCTGGCTCTTTCTCCATGGGTGAGGAATTCATCACAGCCTGAAATCACTCTGTTGGCATCAGATCTGTTACGCAAGCCATCAAAGACTACTCAGATCTCAGCAAGGTCTCTCCTAGCCAAACAGGTGAGTGGCAGGTGGTCCCCCAGAGGAGAGTGGTCAGTGGAAAAGCAGCAGCAACCATCGCCTTAAAGCCCCCTCTCCTCTCTGTTAGCAGATCCTCCTCTTCCTTCTTCTCTCCTCTCCCTCCCAGTCTTCTCCTCCTCCGTCCCTCCCCCTCCCCTCTTCCTCCCCTCTTCCTCCCAGCCTCTTCTTCCTCCTCCTCCCAGCCTTCTCCCTCTCCTTCCCCTTCTTCTCTCCCTCCCGGTCTTCTCCTCCTCCTTCTTCAACTTCTCCCCTCTTCCTCCCAGCCTTCTCCTCCTCCTCCTCCTCCTTCTCCTGCTCCCCTTCCCCTCTCCATCCCAGCCTCTTTTTCCTGCTCCTCCTCTTCCCCTTCCCCTTCCCCTTCCCCTTCTCCTCTCCCTTTCAGTCATTCTCCCTCCTTCTCCTTCGCCCCTTTCTGACCATGGCAACATTTGAGTAGATTTAGAAGACAATCCCTGATGTTACCCTATTGAACGGGTGCTTGGAAGGACAAACAGTGTCAGCTACTTTTTCTTCCCACATTACTTAGGCTGGCCATCGTTGGACCTTAGTTCTTTGTCTCCTTGGATGCTTTTATGTGTAGTGCTAAACAGATTTTCTAATTCTAATTCTAATTCTCTTATTGTTTCCCTTGTTGTATGGTTTTCAACACTGGAGGCTTTCAAGAAGAGATTGGACAACCACTTGCCTGAAATGGTATGGGATCTCCTGTTTGAGCAGGGGGTTGGGCTAGAAGACCTCCAAGGCCCCCTTCCAACTCTGTTCTTCTGTTATTCTATTAACAGCCCTGTTTTGCTTGCAGCTCTGGTAGGCCAGCACTTGACTCAGTTTGAGTACAGTTGCTACAGAATGTCTGTGGAGATTCTCCGTCATCCAGGTCATGGTTGTCCCAAAGGTGCTTTTTCAGGAGGCAACTGGACTTTCTTGGTTTTTGTTTACTGAAGCAATAGGCCTCATCAGCTTGTTACGATAATTGCAAGGCCGTGAGCTCCCAGCTGAAAGGCTGCAAATTAAGTCAGTTCAAATAGACAAACCTCAGTTCTGGCCAGCAGTCTTGTGGCATGAAACGCAATGAGCAAAATCTCCAGAAATGCGAACAGTTGTCTGCTACGACCACCACTTCCCTTTCCTTCTACTTACTCCCCAGCCAGAGAGGGGCCATTCAGCGTCCACATGTGCTTTGCTTCCTGAGTTGACTCCTTGTCCTCCGTTGTTCTCCTCTCCTAACTGCTCTGTGCATCCGTGCATCTGGAACAGGCCCCAGCTGTTCTTCCTCCTCCTCACTCATCTCGGCCTCCAAAGGCAGCTGCCTCTCCGGTGGCTGGGAAATGCCGGACGGCCCTGGCTGTATCTCTGCATCTGATGCAGAACATCCGTCAGAGCCTTCCCCAGAATCTAGAACTGGCCCAAGTTACTCCCCAACCTCCTCATCGTCTGAGTCTGCCGCCAGCTCTACTGGCAGCTGGCGGGCCACAACAATTTGCACCACTCAGGTCACCCTACAGATAAACCTCCAAGCGGCCTCAACAGCTCTCTAAAAAGGATGCAAATGACCAGCTGTTTCCAAGGAGTATAAATCCTTCCATCCTCCACCATCCAGTCGGAGCTGAAGGAGCTTCTTGGATGAGAAGGGAAACGTCTTCAAAGAAAAACCAGAAAGTCCAGCAGCCTCTTGGAAAAAAAGCACCTTTGGGACAATTGCTACAGAAGAATCTGCAGGAGAAGTTAACAAGGTAAGATGGCAGCTGGGACCACACAATTAAAACCTGCCCCCCCCCGGGGGGGGATTGGTTTTTTTTTACAGGCATCACATAAGCAACCTGTGCAAAAAAAAGAGGAAGAGGGTTTGATCTTGTAGTTGGAGCTGCCATCTTGATTTTGTGCACCTTCCTTGCAAATCCCCTAAAATCAATCAATCAATCAATATTCTGTGCTGGTGTCCATCCAGTTCCGAGTCCTCCCTCCGTCTCTGGAAGTCTCAGAATGAAAGAAAGGAGATGGTTGCATTGCAGAGATTAAGCGAGTTTCTTTTATTTATTGACTCTTCTGGTTATATCAAAATTCCTTCCCCCAAATATGCCGGGATAAAAGGGCCTGGCAGAGCTTTGCAAGAGACCCACTTCTCCTGAGAGTGATAAGTATCCGTATCTGGCATCACACCTGCCAACTCGCTGGCATGGATAGCAGCGCAATTATTTCCTGTCCTTTCTTCTGGAGCTTCACCAATAAAGGACAGCAATTTTCAAGACACCTGCATTATACAAAGGAGAGTTTAAAAATGCATCTCCTGCCACTTTGGCTCCTTTTGGAGGAAGAGCAAGAGGGGGAAATGAGAAGGAAAAGTGGGGAGGGCTGCCTTGCAAACATCAGAATTAATCAAAGTAGGGACTTGCCAATGAGGGGCTGATGGAGAGAAGAAAGACGCATCCAGAGGCAGCTTCTCCCCAGAAGCCCCACTGACTCCTAGAATGAGAATAACGATAGAAAGACGGAGAAGGACAGAATGACAGAACGACAGAAAGACAGAAGGAGAAAAGTAGGGAAGGATAGAATGACAGAAGAATAGAAGGATAGGATAGAAAAGGATAGAGAAGGATCAAGAAGGATAGACTAACAGAACAGAATGACAGAAGGATAGACAGGTAGAGAAGGAGAGAAGGAGAGAATGACAGAAGACTAGACGGGTAGGATAGAAAAGAATGGAGAAGGATAGAGAAGGATAGAATGACAGAAGGATAGATGGGTAGAGAAAGATAAAGAAGGATGGAATGATAGAATGACAGAATGACATGATAGAACGGTAGAGAAGGATAGACTGATAGAATAGCAGAAGGATGGAATAATATAGAAGGACAGAAGGACAGAAAGATACAATGATAGAATCATAAGAGGGTGGAATCGTAGACTCATAGGGCTGGAAGGCGATAACTGTCTTCCAGTGCTTGAAGGGCTGTCACAGAGAAGGAGGAGTTGACTTCTTGTCGAAGGTACACAAGGGCAGGACAAGAAGTAAAGGGTGGAGCTCATCAAAGAGAGATCCAGCTTAGAGATAAGGGGACATTTTCTGGCAGTAAGAGCAATTAATCAATGGGACAACCTACCTCCTGGGGTTGTGGGTCTCCATCACTGGAGGTTTTCAAGAAGAGATTGGGCAGCCATTTGTCTGGAATGGTATAAAGTCTTCTGCTCAAGCAGGGGGTTGGACTAGATGACCTCTGAGGTCCCTTCCAAGACGATTATTTTGTTTCTCTGTTATTCTTTCTATGATCACGTGTATCCATCTCGTCAACCCCCCCCCCAAAAAGTCTAGAATAGTATAGGATCTCCTGCCATGGGCTGGGGGGGTGGACTAGAAGACCTCCAAGGTCCCATCTAACTGTATTATTCCATGTTCTATCCCAAAGGTGCTTTTTTTTTCTTCAGGAGGCACCTGGACTTTCTGGTTTTTCTTTGAAGATGTTTTGCTTCTCATCCAAGAAGCTTCTTGAGCTCTGACTGGATGGTGGGGAAGGGAAGGATTTCTACTCCTTGCAGACAGCTGGTCCTTTGCATCCTTCTAGAGGCCACCTGGAGGTTAGCCTGTGTCCTCAGGGTCACCTGAGTGGTGCAAATGACTGTGGAGCCTTCTTGGAACTGCTGAAGGGACTGTGTTGTAGACAGGAGATAGACGGTGTCATATCCCTCACCCTCTGTTGAGAGAGGGTTGTTTAGTTTGGACATACTGTAGATGGTCTCTTTGACCCCTCTTTCAAACCAGAGGTCCTCTCTGTCCAAAATGTGGATTTTGCTGTCTTCAAAAGAGTGGCCTGTGTCTTTGAAATGCAGATGGACTACTGAATCTAGTCCTATTGGGTTTGTTCTGTTGAGGAATTCACAGAGCAACCCTAGAGTAGCAAGGGTGTGCACATGAAAGTGACTGAGAGCAGTTGCAAATAACCACAGCCAACACAAGATACACTGAGTTGTGTTTACTTTTAGGAAATAGTAATAAGGCACGGTCCAATGAACAGTCCAGGTCATACACCGATAAAGCAGTAGATAGTAAAACAATAGTCCAGGGATATTCCAATAACAAAGTCTTCTTACCAGTCATCGTAGTCATATTCAATAAACAGTTGCAAACAGTAGCAAACACAGTAAAGAGGAGTAAAGAGCAGTAACGATCAGCGCAGACCAACAAACCCTGTTTCAAGCTCCCTCTTAAGGACATTGGCTACAGAGCTAACCAATCAGGACACAGTATGATGCAATACAGCAATACAGTCTTAAAGCTATATTGAGGTTGTATATATTGCCAACCCAACAAGTTAGGTAATTATCATTTCGTAACATGTTCTCCTATGAAAAAGCGGAAAGTCCAGTTTCTCCTTGAGAAAGAAGGAGCACCTTCGGGACAACCAAGACCTGGATGATTGACAACCTCCGTAAACATTGATGGTCTATGTTCCTCTTTCCCTATAAGGGAGCTGGCCACCCAGAACAGGCCTGCAGGCTGGCTTATCTGTAAACTGGATAATAGCAGAGTCGTAAGTTTATTAAAGATTGCTAGGAAGAGGTGGTGGGAGAAAGGAAGGCTTGTCAAGACCGAAGATGACAAATTATGTGTCCTACGCTCCGGAACCAGCTGCCTTCGGTGTGACATCCCTGGGAATAATTGAAGAGAGCTGCCTTTGTCTGCCTTCTCTCGTGGGGTCAGCTGTGACCAAGGCCTTCAATTGTCGGACTTTCTTTGCTTCATATCCAATGAATTTCTCTCCTGGAGGGTAGGGCTGAGGACTTTGTGCAGTATCTGTATGACAAAATCGCTCAGATTCGGGAAGACTTGGACTCTGACTGGGTAGATTCAGGTGAGGTGATGGAGGCAGGTCTTGAGAATGTTATCTGGGAAGAGTTTGACCCTGTGACTCCCGAAGACGTGGACAGGATCCTCGGTAGACTTAGCGCGGCCACATATTTATTGGACCCGTGTCCCTCCTGGTTGGTGCTGGCTTCTCGGGAGGTTACACTGGCTCCAGGGGATTATCAATGCTTCATTGAGTGAGGGTGACTTTCCAACCACCTTGAAAGAGATGGTGGTGAGGCCTCTCCTCAAGAAGCCTTCCCTGGACCTGGCAGTGTTAGCAAATTATTGTCCAGTCTCCAACCTTCACTTTGTGGCGAAGATTGTTGAGAGTGTGGTTGCGCGACAGCTTCCTCAGTACCTGGATGAAACGGTTTATCTAGATCCATTCCAGTCGGGCTTCAGGCCTGGATACAGCAGGGAAACGGCATTAGTCGCATTGGTTGATGATCTCTGGAGGGCTCAGGATAGGGGTTGCTCCTCTGTCCTGGTCCTATTAGATCTCTCAGCGGCTTTTGATACCATCGACCATGGTATCATGCTGCACCGGTTGGAAGAGTTGGGGGTGGGGGGCACCATGTTGCGGTGGTTCTCCTCCTTTCTCTCTGACCGGTCGCAGTCGGTGTTGGCAGGGCGGCAGAAGTTGACCCCGAAGTGCCTTATATGCAGGGTGCCACAAGGGTCAGTCCTCTCGCCCCTTCTGTTCAACATTTATGTGAAGCCGCTGGGCGAGATCATCCGTGGTTTCGGGGTGAAGTTCCACCAGTACGCTGATGATACTCAGCTGTACATCTCCATCCCGGACCACCCCAATGATGTCCTTGAAGTGATGTCCCGGTGTCTGGAGGCTATGCGGATCTGGATGGGGAGAAACAGACTCAGGTTCAACCCGTACAAGACCAAGTGGCTGTGGTTTCCGGCGCCCCGATATAGTCAGTTGGTGCCATCACAGACTATTGGGGGTGAGTCGTTGGTCCCCATGGAGAGGGCTTGCAACTTGGGTGTCCTCCTGGATACACAGCTGTCTTTAGTAGAGCATTTGACAGCTGTGGCCGGGAGGACTTTTTATCAGGTCTGCCTGATCCACCAGTTGCATCCCTTTCTGGATCGGGACTCCTTACTTTACTTTACTTTTATTAGAGTTCTATACCGAAGGACTCCCGAAGGACTCAGGGCGGTGTACAGCCATATTAAAACACATATAGATTTACAAAATTTAAAAACCATTAAAATCAAATATATAAAAATTTGACCCACAAATTAAAAACTAACATACACCCATTAAAATTCATATTCATATTAGGCCAGCCTAATATGCACAGTCACTCATGCCCTCGTCACTTCTTGCCTGGACTACTGTAATGCTCTCTACATGGGGCTCCCCTTGAGGAGCACCCGGAGGCTCCAACTGGTCCAGAATGCGGCCGCGCGGGTGGTTATGGGAGCGTCATGGCGTTCCCATGTAACATCTCTCCTGCGTGAGCTGCACTGGCTCCCGGTGGTCTTCCGGGTGCGCTTCAAGGTCTTGGTTACCACCTTTAGAGCACTCCATGGTTTAGGACCTGGGTACTTACGAGATCACCTTCTGCCACCGGTAGCCTCTCACCGACCGGTACGCTCCCACAGAGAGCGGCTCCTCAGGGTGCCATCGGCCAAACAATGTTGACTGGCAGTCCCCAGGGGGAAAGCCTTCTCTGTGGGGTCACCTGCCATTTGGAACGAGCTCCCCCCGGAGATACGAAGGATCCCGGATTTACGCACTTTCCGCCGTGCCCTCAAGACCTTTTTATTCCAGCAGGCTGGGCTGGCCTAACTTCTTTTTAATTGTTTAATTTTAAATTTGTCTGTAAATAACAGGGGTGTTTTAATCAGTATGGGCCAAATTTATTTAATGTGTTTTAATTGTTTTTTAAATTTTATACTATATGTGTTTTATCTCTGGCTGTTCACCGCCCTGAGTCCTTCGGGAGTAGGGTGGTATATAAATCCAAAATAAAGTAAAAGTAAAAAGTCTCTAAAAATAATCATATGTAGATTAGCAGAATTTAATAGAATAACAGAGATGAAAGGGACCTTGTAGGTCATCTAGTCCAACCCCCCACCCTACAGCATTCCAGACAGATGGCCGTCCAGTCTCTTCTTGAAAGCCTCCAGTGATGACGCTCCCACAACTTCTGAAGCAGGGCTGATATTCACTTACCTTCGCTACCGGTTTGCAAATGTGAGCGCGCACTCGGTTCGGTTGCACGGGCCAGCATGCGCAGAGCATCAAAAATGGGATGTGATGACGTCTAGGCGGGTGGGCGGAGCCTCCCACTGAACACCACCACTGTTCCGAAGGCCACTTCTGTTCCATGGGTTGATTGTCCTCACTGTCAGAAAATTCCTCCTTATTTCCAGGTTGAATCTCTCCTTGGTCAGCTTCCATCCATTGTTCCTTGTCTGGCCTTCGGGGGCTTTGGAGAATAGCTTGGCCCCCTTCCTCCTCTCTGGGGCAAACCCTGAAATATTGGGACAACTGCTCTCATGTCTCCCCTGGTCCTTCTCTTCGCACTTATGCTGTACCTTTCAACTTAGAACAGTTTGTTTAGTGACTATTCAAAGTTTTGGAGCCAGATTCGCTTAATGACTATGTTCCTAGCTTTACAACTGCAGGGATTCACTCAACGACGGTGGCAAAAAAGGTGGTAAAATGGGGGAAAACTCACTTCACAAATCCTGCTTAGAAACAGAAATTTCCTTCCTTCCTTTCTTTCCTCTCTCTTTTCTTCCTTTCTTCCTTCCCTCCCTTCCTTTCCTTTCTCCCTCTCACTCCCTCTGTTTCCTTCCCTCCCTCCCTCCCTCCCCTTCACACGAGGGGTGAAATGCTCCCGGTTCAGACCGGCTCGGACGAGTAGGTAGCGATGTCGGCGGGCAGTTCGGAGAACCGGTAGCAAAAATCCTTGCCCCCGCCCCCCATGCCCAGCTGAGCTGTGCAATCATGGATCCAAGCTGAGTTGCCTGCGGTTAGCTAGCTAGCAAACCCCCCCCCCCGCTTGCTTACCTTAGTTGTTGGTCGCAATGGCTAACTTGCTTCGCTTTCTGTAATCCCTGCAATCCATTGCATCAGCAAGCAACTCCCTGCCTGCAATCAAGCTCATCGGTGAGCAGCTCTATCTGCCTGCCTGCCTTGGCAACTTTAAGACTTGTGGACTTCAACTCCCAGCAAAGCTGGCTGAGGAATTCTGGGAGTTGAAGTCCACAAGTCTTAAAGTTGCCAAGGTTGGAGACCCCTGTTCTATTGGGTACGTTTTTTCCCCCTTTGGGAGATTTTAAAAAAATAGTTAATTGGGGTTTTTTTAGTTGTTCTTTTTTTAGACCTAGCCATTTAAAGTTTAGGAAGTTTTAAATTTAGCTGCTTTTATATAAAAATAAATTAAAATAAAATAATATTTGTGCAGCTTTCTGAGATTTAGTGTGTTTCTGTAGTGTTTCACTCTAACTACACAAACACACAAAATCTCACAAAGCTGTATGTGGAATTTTGTGTGTGTAAAGTGTGAAAGTTGGTTTTTGGGGGCTTTTTGTGGCTGTGTAAGGTTCCTGCTTGTTGCAGGGGCCATTTTGGGTCTTGCACAGCTGCTTTTACATTGTGGGTGAGCCAGTTGTGTTGTGTTGTGTTTTGTAGGTTAAAAAGGGGCAAAGTAGTGACATTGACTTGGCCAAGCCCACCCAGTCACCTTACCACCAAGCTCCGCCGACTAATTAAGCCACGCCCACAGAACCGGTAGCAAAAAAAATTAGATTTCACCCCTGCTTCACACCCCTCCCCTCCCCTCCCTCCCCTCCTTCCCTCTCCTCGCTCCCTCCCTTCTTTTCCTCTCCCTCTCTCTGTCCCTTTCCTTCCCTCCCTTCTATTCCTTCCTTCCCCCTCCCTTCCTTCTCCTCCCTCCTCTTTGCTCTCTTTCCCTCCCTTCCTTCCTTTCCTTTCTCCCACTCTCTCCCTCCCTTTCCCTCCCTCCCTTCCATCCTTCCTTCCCTCCCCTCCCTTCCTTTCCTCTCCCCCCTCTCTCTCCCCCCCTTTCCCTCCCTTCCATCCTCCCTTTCCTCCCCTCCCTCTCTCTCTGTCCCTTCCTTCTCCCTGCCTCCCTCCCTTCCCTTCTCCTTCCTTTCTTTCTTCCCCCCTCCCTCTCTTCTATCCTCCCTTCCTTTCTTCCTTCCCCCTCCCTCCCTCCCTCCCTCCCTTCCATCCTTCCTTCTTCCCTCCCCTCCCTTCCTTTCCTCTCTCCCCCCCTCTCTCTCCATCCCTTTCCCTCTCCGTCCTTCCCTTCTATCCTCCCTGCCTTCCTGGCAGAGGCTTTTGAATGAAGTCTTCTTGATTCAGGCCCTGCTCAGTTAAAGCTCCTCTAGGCGTCTTTCAGTGTGTCAACCTGCGCAAAATACTCGGCAACAGATTGTGGAGAACAGAAACAGCCGTGTGTACTTGGTAAACTCCACAAGCGTCCGCGGAGAAGAAAGCCTTTCCCGCCTTCTCCTGGGGCCTCCCACCGGCCACCAGCTGTCTCCTTCCCCGGTGCCAACTTCCAAAGGGCAGGCAGCACCGAGGTTCATCTCTCAGCATCCATTCCCCTGGTGCCAACAGCTGGCACCAGACATGGCATCCCAGGCTGCCAAACACGGCCGCATTAATGTCATTAAACAACGGCTGAGTGAAGCCATCAGGACCCCCACTCGAGGGTGTCCATGGGTGGTGTTGAAAAAATATGGCCGCCTCCACAATAGGGCAACCCCTGGTCACCATCTGTATTTTGACCAGAAGGTGTGGACACCTCTGTCGTCACTCACCTGGAGACGTCCTGTTGATGGGAGGAGACCTTTGAAGGGTGGGTAGCTCTGTGATACCTGCTGACAAAGATTTGGGAGTTGAGACAATCAAAATGGAAGCGAGGGATTACTGAAAAACAGATAAAGAAGAATTATACCTCCATTCTTCTATGGACATCTACAATACAGATGGTGGCCATCTTAGGAACGTTGAGTGCCATCTCCAAACAGGGGTTCATGGACTGGAGTAGCTGCAGGCAGGTGTGTCCATAGGAGCTTGTCCAAAAAGTCAAAATGGTGGCCATGTCTCAATCAATTCATCAGAATAGAGCTGGAAGGGACCTTGGAGGTCTTCTAGTCCAACCCGCTGCTCAAGCAGGAGATCCTATACCAATTCAGACAAGTGACTGGCCGGTCTCTTCTTAAAAACTGCCAGTGATGGAGAACCCACAACTTCTGGTGGCAAGTTTTTCCACTGGTTAATTGTTCCCACTGTCAGGAAATTTCTCCTCAGTTCCAGGTTGCTTCTCTCCTTGATTAGTTTCCATCCGTTGCTTCTCGTCCTACCCTCAGGTGCTTTGGAGAAGAGGTTGAGCCCCTCTTCTTTGGGGCAGCCCCTCAAACATTGGAACAGTAACTCCCTCTCTTCCATCTCATTGCCTGGCCAGAAAATCATGATATCTGATCAAAGTCCCACACTTTTTTTAAACCTGCGGAGCAGTGGTCACCAACTGGTGGTCCGTGGATCACTGGTGGTCCGCGAGAAAATTTTGGTGGTCTGCAGAAAAATCATTTGCATTTTTTATATTGCACTAAATCAGGGGTCCTCAAATACGGCTCCTGTGACAGATACGTGCATTGAACATTTGTGTTGCTGCAGAGAGTCTCCCACTTCGGGGTCTTTTTGTGTTGGTCAGAGGGGGGCAGAAATTCCGACTCGGGATCTGCTTTGGCCTCCTGGTGTGGGGCTTTGGGCGAAGGCTGGAGGGAAGCGCCGCTGGTAGCAAAGAGCTGGAGTTCCAGTGGGACCGCATCATGGCCTGGAACTGGCTGACCATCTCAGCCCGCTGAGCCTCCAGGTGCCGGTACCTGGCCTTGAACTCCCACAGGTCTTCCCTCTGCTTGGAAAGCCTATGCTCCTAGTCCTCAGTGAGGTGCTTCTGCTGAGCCTCCTTCTCAGTCAGATCCAATTTGAACTGAGCTGTTTTGCCAACTCTTTCTCGTGGTGGCTGCTTAGCTCCAACAACTGCTTCCTGTAGGGGCCCTAAGGAGCCCGGGCAGGCAGGCGAGGAGTGGCTGGCAGGGGAGAGGTGAGTAGAAGCCAGCGAGGCGCCCCTCGACGTGAGTGACATCGAGTTGGCCACACCCACCCAGTCACATGACCATCTAGCCACGCCCACCCAGCCAGTCATTCGGCAGATCATATTAGTGGTCCATGAAATTTAAAATTATCAATTTAATAGTCCCTAACGTCCCTAAGGAGCCAAGATGGCACAGTGGTTAGAGTGCTGTACTAGAGCTAGTTCAGCTGACTGCTAGTTCAGCAGATCAGCGGATCAAATCTCACCGGCTCAAGGTTGACTCAGCCTTCCATCCTTCCAAGGTGGGTAAAATGAGGACCCAGATTGTTGGGGGCAAGATGCTATTTAGTATACTGGCAATTGTTGTAAGCCGGCCAGAGTCCTCGGAGAGTGGGCGGCATAGAAATATGAAGAAGAAGAAGAAGAAGAAGAAGAGGAAGAAGAAGAAGAAGAAGAAGAAGAAGAAGAAGAAGAAGAAGAAGAAGAAGAAGAAGTAGTTGAGGACCCCTGCTGTGGAGCAACTAAAAGTAGAGCTTCACTTGCGCAGCAACTGCCTCCATCTTGTGATATTTTGACCCCCTTCCATGGACGCCCCAAGTGGAAGGAAGAAAAGGCTACCAAACCCAATGAAGCTCTGGCGTCACTTCCCCAGTTTACTTTCTTTTCCGCAAGTAGATCACGGCGCGTCTTTGAAATGAAAACTCCAGCTAATGTTCAATTTTAAATCCGATATAATGAAACTGCATTGCACAAGACAATTATGGGGGAATGAAGCCCTGGACGATCGTGGGAGGCCCCTGGAGAAGGAGGGAACTGCGGCTTTTTGGATGCACAAGGAGAGGGTAAGAAGGAACGGAGCTAATTTAAGCAAATTCATGTCTCTGGGGGTCAGGCAGGCGCTGAGCATCCCGAAGTCCTGCGCAGAGAACAACTGGAGGAGAGCCAGTGACGTCTTCATCCGCAGAACTGGGACCTCTTCGCTTGACGTCTCTCCTGCAGAAAGTTCTCAAAAAGCCGGTTTGGGAGAACTTGAAAAAGCAGGCTGCAATTAAGAGGAGCCAGGGAGGGCTTGTCACCAATAAATCAAGTCGGAGTAACCTTATTTTCCTTTTTTGAGGGAGTTGCTAGCTTGGGAGATCAGGGGGAAACTGGAAACAGAGCATGGCTCGGCAAAGCCTTGGAGACCGTGCCTCCTAATCTCCTCCTCCTCCTCCTCCTCCATAAAATTGGTAAGATACATGGAAGATGACATCTCTGTTAGCAAAATAGTCAGCAAAAAGTATTAGTACCACTTTATAAAGCCTTCGTAAGGCCACATCTGGAATGCTGCATCTAGTTTTGGTTACCGCCAGTGGTAAAATGTAAAAAAAATTCCTACCAGTTCTGTGGGCGTGGCTTGGTGGGACGTGGCTTGGTGGGGTCATGTGACTGGGTGGGCGTGGCTATGTAGTCATGTGACGGGGGGCAAAAGACAGAAACTCACTTTAACAATGTCCTGCTGCAGCAGGGGGTTGGACTAGATGACCTCCAGGTGCTTTCCAGCCCTGGATTGCTGTGCTCTTTCAAGGTATCCTCTGAAGCTGTGTCTAGTGCCAGGCTTGTGGTCCTTCCTTCCTCTCCTTTTTCCCTCCCTCCCTCCCTCTTTCTTTCTTCCTTCCTTTCTTTTTCTCTCTTCCCTTCCCTTCTCTCCCTTTCTTTTTCTTCCCTCCCTTTCTTTCTCCCATCCCATCCCATCCCATCCCATCCCATCCCTCCCTCCCTCCCTCCCTCCCTCTTTCTTTCTTTCTTTCTTTCTTTCACAGCACCCTACACCCACCCCATTTTTGGCCTAGCAGATCTCAGGAAACCTCCTGGAAGCAAAAATGGACCTCCCCCCATAGGTAGTAAAAAAATGCTTTAAAAAGGGAAAAAAAAGTCCCGAGGATCCTGCAGCACAGCTGATAGTCGGAATCTTTTTTTTAACTTTTTAAAAGCATTTTTTTTACTATCTATTGCCCAAATGGGTAGTATAAAAATGCTTTTAAAAAGTAAAAAAAAAAGTTCAGACGATCAGCTGTGCCACACGATTGTTGGAATTTTTTTTTTACTTTTTTAAAGCATTTTTTTATTACCTATTGCCCGAATGAGTAGTAAAAAAGATGCTTTAAAAAAAGTTTTTAAAAAGTTCAGATGATTAGTTGTGCCACACGATTGTTGGGATTTTTTTTTTCTAGGTGAACCAGTAGCATTTTCACCAGTAGCATTTTCACTACCGGTTCGGGTGAACCACCCCGAACCGGTAGCATTTCATCCCTGGTTACCGCACTATGAAAAAGAGTGCAGAGAAGAGCAACTAAGATGATTAGAGGACTGGAGACTAAAACATACAAAGAACAGTTGTAGGATTTGGGTTTGGCTAGTCTAGTGAAGAGAAGGACCAGGGGGTGACATGGTAGCAGTTTTCCAATATTTGAGGGGCTTCCACAAAGAAGAGGGGGTCAAGTTGTCATCCTATTCTCCAAAGCACCTGAAGGCAGAACAAGAAGCAATGGGTGGAAACTAACCAAGGAGAGAAGCAACCTGGAATTAAGGAGAAATTTCTTGACATTGAGAACAATCTATCAGTGGAACAGCTTGCCACCAGAAGTTGTGAGTTCTCCATCACCAGAGGTTTTTAAGAAGAGACTGGACAAACATTTGTCTGAAATGGTCTAGGGCAGTAGTGAGTTTCAAATCCCCTCGCTACCGGTTCGCTCGTGGGCGTGCGCACGCTTCCACGCAGCGCTTCTGCGCATGCGCAGATGCGTCCGGGTGGGTGGGCAGAGCCTCCCACCGCCGCTGCTACCAGTTCGCCCGATCCTGGGTGAACCGGTAGCAACCCACCACTGGTCTAGGGTCTCCTTCTTAGAGCTGGAGATTGGACTAGAAGACCTCCAAGGTCCCTTCCAACTCTGTTATTTCCTTAAAACACGCAAAATGGCCGAACAACTCATTTAGAGAAGACGTTCTCTTTGGAGAGGTCCATTTTTGCTTCTTTTCCTAACCATTTCCTGGAATGGAATCTGTTTCTCTTGCCAAGAGTCAACATTTGCCGTCTGTCCACCATGTCTCAAAGATCCCTCTGGAAGCTTTACTTCCTTGGACCCTTTCCAAGTACTTTTTCCAAGGACCTGCTCCAATTTACTGGGAAATGAAGATAGTACGGAGGACATGGGTATGGAATTACAAGCTTTCGTTTAAAATAAGACCACCCTGGTCTAGGCTGCACGGAGCAAAATATCGTCAAAGTCTCGAGCCCAAGAGAGTTCCATTTGGCCATCTACCAGGCACGTAAAGCTTCTTGTAGAAGGTCAAACTCTGCTGGAATTTGGGCAAGAGACTTATACATATTCTCAAAGTTATCTTCCTCATGAATTCCTTCTTAATTATGTATATGCACCAGGAAGCCCAGAGGGCACTAGGCACATTTTTAGAAATCAGAATCATAATTATCCAAGAAAGCTCCTTGGAGAACCAGTGGCAAGGTGAGCAAGTTCTTTCTCCATCCTTACTAAAATGCTGGGGAAGCTTTTTAACAAGCCTTGGATGGGATCAGATCCAGCCATGCTGGGAAAAGAGAGGAGGGAAGGCTCCTCCTCCTGACTGAAGCTCCGCCCCTAATTAACAGAGTCATAACAGAATAACAGAGCTGGAAGGGACACTGGAGGTCTTCTAGTCCAACCCCCCCCCAATCGAGCAGGAGACCCAATACCATCTCAGACAAGTGATTGTCCAGTCTCTTCTTAAAAACCTTCATTGTTGGAGCACCCACAACTTCTGGGGGCAAGGAGTTCCACTGGTTAATTGTCCTCACAGTAAGGAAATTTCTCTTTAGTTCTAGGTTGCTTCTCTCCTTAGTTAGTTTCCATCCATTGCTTCTTGTCCTGCCCTCTGGTGCTTTGGCAAATAGGTTGACCTCCTCCTCTTTGTGGCAGCCCCTCAAATATTGGAAGACTGCTATCATGTCTCCCCTAGTCCTTCTTCTTTATTCGACTGGACATACCCAATTCCAGCAACCATTCTTCATATGTTTTAGCCTCCGGTCCCCTTAATTATCTCTGTTGCAATGACGCTTCTCTAGAAAAAGCTGTAATCCATGATTGTATTTGATATGTAATATATATCAGATATATAGTACACCTGTTTATAATCAACTCTGGTAAGAACAATTGTTTCAACACATTTTAGAGTTCTTCAACTCATTCATTCATTCATTCATTCATTCAATATTTAATTGATTGATTGATTGAATACGGCACCCATCCTGCAATCAAGCGTGACTCTGGCTGGCTTACAGTGCCATAAAGAAAACTATTGCAAACATAGAAACAGTACAAATGATAGGAAATAAATGGAGAAAAAGAGCAAAAGCTCAATTTAACAGGCACAGTTCAGTAAGTCAGAAGTTCCACCCAGAGATGAAGAATCTATTAGCGTTGCAGTTTTTCAAATTATTTCTGGCTAATAAAGCAATCCAGTTGATCCGCAAATTTCCCAGACCTTTTCTCTGTTTGTATTTGTATTTGGTTGCAATTTCCAAAGGGGATATTAAAGTCTGTACATGTAAAACCAGCTGTGGCCTTCAGCTATGCTGATACCATAACATCACTCTATTTATGCAGAGGGATTTTCGGTTGCTTCCTGCTCTTCCCTCTCTGCAGCCCTAAGTAAGCATTTCATAGATAATTAATGCTAAAAAGCATACTCTGAAAGGAAAGAGGAGCGATAAAATTTAACAAATGGGCTGCTCAGAGAAACTGGAAGTCACGCCTCTGATAAAGTTAACAGGGATGCACCAAATCTTTGCAATCATCAAAGGGTTAGTCTTTTAGATGCCCTAAAATACCCTGTACCTTTCCTTGCTGGCATCTTCTCCTAACTCTCCCTGGGCGATTAGACTTGTGATAATGGGCCACGCTCAGCTGGGAGGCAGTGCTTGGTGCTATCCAGTTTTTCTTGCAGAGGTTTTGTCACCAAGCTAGGTAACATTATCAGTGAGGGCTTATAGCGTAGAGTAGTAGTAGTAGTAGGAGGAGGAGGAGGAGGAGGAGGAGGAGGAGAACTGTGGGGTCCTTGGTGCTCTCCAAGCTTGGCAGACATTTCATGACCCCACTAGGTAACTTCATTAGTGCTAGATAGATAGATGGATGATAGGGTGATAGATAAGAGAGAGATGATAGAGAGAGATGATAGAGAATGAGAGATTGAGAGGTGATAGAGAGATGATGATAGACAGACAGACAGACAGACAGACAGACAAACAATGACAGAGAGAGAGATGGTAGAGATTGAGAGATTGAGAGACAGAGGTGATAAATAGAGAATAGATAGAGATCGATAGATCGATAGATCGATCGATCGATCGATCGATTGATCGATAGATAGATAGATATGAAAGAAAGGGAGGGAGGGAGGGAGGGAGAGGCAGGCAGACCTAGAGATAGAGAGATTGTCACTCTCTTTTGCATCTTCCCACGAATCATTCCTAACACAAAACCCATGTTTTAGCCCTGGCATAATTGTAACTCTCTCTATGCATGCATCTCTGCTTTCACAGCCTTTATGTGTTGACAATCGCTCGTGTCTAGTTATGCGCCCTCTCAACGAGTCTCCAGTGCTTCCTTTTTCGTCTGCTCAGCTGGGTTGTTCTTGTCTGTGTGTCAATCACGTCTCCCCCCCCTCCCATCCAAGGCGTGGCGCCCGAGCAAGCAAGCGACGTGAACGTGGTGAAAGGGATCGCTCCACGTGCTGCAATTTCCCTGATTAGGATCTCAGACTGAATGGGGAGCTAAAGAGGACCTGTCAGCTGTCATTTAAGTCAAACGTGTTTTCAAAAATTGTTTCCTGAATCCGGAGCTCATTTGAAGGTCTACAGAAATGTGTGCAAGTGTGTGTATATAACCTGATATACATACATACATATGCATATACAGAGAGAGAGAAGAAAGAGAGAGAGAGAGAGAGAGAGAAAGAAAAAGAGAGGAAGAAAGAGAGGGGAAAAGAAAGAGAGAGA